>VXAV01002215.1:0-18140 GCA_013399715.1 Alectura lathami | reverse complement strand
CTGGTGAACAGCAACCTGGTCTGCAAGGTGTCCGACTTCGGCCTCTCCCGCATCCTCGAGGATGACCCTGACGCTGCGTACACCACCACGGTGCGTGGCTCCTGGTGACTGCAGGCAGTGGTTGCCCCAGGCCAGTGAAGTTAGGCACTCGAGGCAAGATAGGCAGGGCAGGAACGGAGAAAGTCGCCTCACCACTGTTGTCTGGACAAGAACCCAAAGTGCTTCTGGCCTTTGATGTGTTGCATAAGAACACTTTCCTTCATACAAACGCATCCTGCAGCCAACAAAGAAAAGGAGGGGAGGAGAGCAGGGAGGTTATCAAAATTCCCCAGCCAGCAGCTCCTGTGAGCATGCATGGACAACAGCACAGGGATACTCCCAAGCCCCCCTGGAGTCCTTCCCTAGACTGTGTAGCTCCATCCACTCCTTCAGCTGTCCTAGAGGCTCAAGCCAGTGGGTATGTGTTGCCATAGTCTCTAGCAGCCTGGTCTCATGCTAACTCCTCCACGTGGCTCTGCCTCAGTCAGGGCTGTGGAGAGGGTGAGAGTTAAAATTCTGGTGTTTGCAACCTGAATGTTTTTCTTTTAATGTAGGACACGTTTGTCTGTGAACATATTTTAAGATTCTCTGGTCAGCCTGACAGCTCTGGAGCTTGATGTGCTCCTCTACCAGAGGTCATAGAGGGGAAATGAAATGCATTGAGGGAATGTGTTCTTTTTTGCTTTTCCCTGGCAATGAAATAAAGCACTCCTCTGGCTGGACAGATGTTGCCAGATAGTCAGTTCTCTGTGTGCATCAGTTTGGAGAGGCAGCTGAGGAGTCTGAGCATCACTTTGCAGGACCAGGAGTAGAGAAGCAAAAAGAACCTCAGGTTTGTTTGGGGTAGCTCACTGCATGAACCACAAGGATTCAGTGTTAGCAGCAGGAGCACAAACTCTTCAAGATATCTTTAAAATAAGGACGATTTTTCTCCATAACCTTGTGTATGATGATGTCCTATCACAAAGGGTGCATCGTGCATCTTCAGTTCCCATCAGGGGGTGTGACAGAGCAGATAGGACTCAGCTGGGTGGAGGTAAACTCGCTCTCTAGACAGGGAGCCCTGAAAAGGGGTATCAGGCATATCGAGCCTGTCTCAGCTGCTCAGGGAAACCCACCCTACATTCCCTGCAGGACAAATTTTCAGTATGCCAGTGACAACATTTCCAGCTTAGATGTATTCTTAGCCCATTTATTGCTGATTTTTGTTAGTATCGTCAGTCTTTAATTCAACAAGTTCTCCTCTTCAGCACTTGCGTGCCAAATCAGTAACAGGCAGGGAGCACATGCTTTACTTCCCCTCGTTTTCTGCACTGAACAAGGCAGGCTCTCTGCCTGTGCCCAGGGTCAGCTCCATGTTCTTGTGGTCTGGTCGCCCTTGGCTCCACCTTACCGCTTTGAATTCTCCTCTCTTGAGCACTGAGAGACAGAATTGTGAGCAGTGTTTCAAGAAAGACCTTGTAAAACAGCACAGCTTTCTCCTTGTCCCACTGGAAATACCTTGAAGTCATCCTTCAAGTGCAGCTTTAGGGTTATCTCCTGCAGATTGCCTCCTTGTGCTTTCCAGAAGATTCCATCCCAGCCTATTGCCCATCTAATCCAGCTGGTCTGAACCCTGGCTCTGCTGGTGCAGCCTGAGATCAGGAGAGGACCCAGCTGGAAGCAGCGCAGAGGCAAGGGGGCACCCATCCTTTCCAGGCAGAGGAGCATCCTAGAGAAATGCAAACTCTGTGCTGGTGCTCCAGACAGTGGGAACAACCCAGTGGACGGGGGGGAAAAGGGACACAAACATTTTCCTCCTGCAGGAGCTATAAACATGACGCACTTGTCGCTTGCTGTTTCAGGGGGGCAAGATCCCCATTCGCTGGACGGCTCCGGAGGCCATCGCGTACCGCAAGTTCTCCTCTGCCAGCGATGTGTGGAGCTACGGCATCGTCATGTGGGAGGTGCTGGCTTACGGCGAGCGCCCGTACTGGAACATGACCAACCGGGATGTGAGTGGACAGCACTGCCTCTCCTGCCATGTCCCAAGCCAGCCTAGCAGGGTGCCAGGGAAAAGGGACCCAAAGAGCAGCCCCTGCCTCTCCTCACATCCCTGCTGGGCTGCGCGCCGTGTCCCTGTCCCCTCCGTGGGGACGTGCTGCACCGTGGCTCCTGGCTGTGCCCAGCTGTGCGCTGTGGGTCTCCCCATCCCTGTCCGCTGCTCCAGCCTTTCTGCTGGCTGGAGAGCTCCAGAACGCATGTGCGACCCTACCCATTCCCTGCTAGGGGTCAGGGTCCCCAGGGTCACTGTCCCCTAGGGCACAAACCTGCCAGTTCCTCTCACACCCATCCCTCCCACTGTCCCATGAGTAACTCCCAAGAGACCCAGGCCTGTACCACCCAGCAGCAGGCTTTGGGCTTGTCAGAGGCGGTGTGTGCTGCCCTGACATCAAGACTAGCACTAACACTGTATTAAGGTGTAGGTTAATGTGCCTGACTTCAAGCTGGGTGTGAAATTTCTGAAAGAAGGCAGAAAAATGAAGGTTTCTGAGTCTGCAGAACCACAGGACTCCTTATTTTACCTCTGAAGACTATACATCCCTTGAGTTCTGAGAGCCCCCTCTCTCCCTAGTATTTTTCTTGTGTTAGAAAGGGGCTTTGGCGATGAAGCGTGGCTGCAGGGACTTACAGAACTGCCTCTGCACAGCTCCTCCGAGCAGGGTTTCCTCCAGCCCTGCTGAGCAGTGGCAAGACCTGGTTGTAGAACAACTGAATGTGAACGAAGCTCCCGTGACTTATCTGCTGGAGGCAAGCTGTGATATTTTAGGCCTGTTGGACCACTTAATGAATCTGCTGTCATAGCAGTGATTTCTTGCATGTGTGCGGTACCCAGCCTGTTTCCAGCTCTCTGCAGAGGCTGCACACAGCTCGCTGGCAATAAATTTGTCATTTAGCAAGAATCTTGCGTACACCCCTGCTATTTCCCCTTCTGTTGGCCTCAACAGCTCATGCACCACATCTTCCCTGTGCATAGCAGTCTAGGGTGCTCAGATTCGGCCAGGAGAGCAGCTCCCCTTCAGCGTGTGGCTTCCTTCCAGGTCATTAACTCAGTGGAGGAAGGCTACCGCCTGCCTGCCCCGATGGGCTGCCCCACGGCCCTGCACCAGCTCATGCTGGACTGCTGGCAGAAGGACCGCAGCGAGAGGCCCCGCTTCTCCCAGATCGTCAGCATCCTGGACAAGCTCATCCGCAACCCCGACAACCTGAAGTGCACAGCCACTGTGAACCGGTAAGGGCACCGGGTGCTGCAGGGAGCAGGGGTGGACTGTCAAGGCACAGACAGCAGGCAGAGTGGGTGGGTGGGTGGCAAAAAATGGAGGTTTCTGTCCAGCTTTAGCAGCAGTGGCTTCCCCTGTGACCACAGATGTGCACTCGTGGGCAGGCACAGGCTGGTTGTGGTGGGTAAGGGGAAATGTCCTGCACTGCACTGCCTTGCACCCGCTGCAGCATCCCAACGACAGAACCCGGCCAAACCTGCGCAGCACGGCCCAGCAGCAGTGTCCCCCCTCTGATGGGGACCTCACCACCATCTAGACATGTCATTTCCACCGAAGCTTCAGGGCTGACCCCTTTTGTCCTGCTCCCAGGTTCACCCAGACACCCTTCGACAGGGCTCTGCTTGACTTCTCCGGCTGCCTGACAGTGGAGGACTGGCTGGATTCCATCCGGCTGGGGCACTACCGGGACAACTTTGCCATGGCGGGGTACTCCTCTCTGGGCATGGTGATGAGAATGAACATCGAGTGAGTACCAGGAAGCGAACAGCACTGGTGGGGCTTCCCCAAGCAGCAGTTGTCCTGCCTTGGCTTGCTTGACCTTGCTGGTCCGTGAAGAGGAGGATGCCACCCCTCAGGAAACGGCGTTTGGTCTGCAGCAGGTTAATGCTGAGTCCTGGGATGATGTCCAGGGCAGCACTGAGCTTTGAGCAAAGGTGTGGGAGTCGTGCTGAGGGCGTGTGTCAGTGCCAAGCCACCTCTGGTTCTCCATGGCGGCTCTCTGTTGCGGCTATAGGGTCATCGATTATTCAGGTTGTAAAGCACCTCAGGAATCCCTCTAGTGCAACCTCCTGCTCAAACCGAGGCCGCATATGAGCTCGCTGTTCCCCTGCACTTCTCATCTTTGTTTTCCCTGCAAAAGGCACGTCTGGATCAGGATGGCTGGGCCATATTGTGCAGCTTCTCTGCTTGGAGGGTGCTGGGGTCTCTGGGAAGCAACAGGAGCTCAGACCCCAGTGCACTAGACTGTCCCCCTCCTGTTGTAGCTGGGGTAATAGCCTCAGCCTGGATGATCTGGAAATTTCTGCCAAGTGAACACAGTCCTTCCCCTCTCTCTTCCTCTCAGCTCTCACTCCCAGCAGGGGGAAATCAAAAAGTGAGACGCTATGGGGGTGCTTCAAGCATCATCATGTGCCATGTTGCTGGGCTCAGGAGTACTGTCTACTTGGAAACTTTGTGCAACAGATGCAGAAATTGCTCTCTGGTGACCAAGGCTGGGCAAAGGAGGGCTGGATAAGGCTTGTCCCACCATCCATCCTCCTCCTCCTGTTGTCAGGAGTTTGCTCTAGCACCTCTCTAGAGGTTCTCTGGGGTAGCTACAAGTGGTACCAGAAGGGATGGCAACTGCACCCACTCCCACCATGGACTTATGTTCCCCATCCTTTGGTGCTAGCTTTTGTACCAGGGCTGTAAACCATCTCCTCTACCTCTGAGGAAAGTTGCTCCCTGCCAGAAGGCTGCCAGGCATTAGCTGCTGTGACTCAGACAGGATGTGGCAGTGCAAGCGTTGGTCAGGCTGGGACAGGTAAAGCAGGAGCCAGTGAAAGGGAAGATGGAGAGATGCAGGCAAGGGGCTGTCGTGTGCATTGATTGAGGGCTGTACCTGGGGCCTTTGCTGTGGCATTGAGCTGACACGGATCCTTGTTTCTCACACACATCAGGGGAGCTTTTGAGTGCAGAGGCTTACCATCTGCCTGCCTTTCTGACTGGGTTATCTGAGAGCATCTCTCACTAAAGCTGAATCCAATTTCAGAGCATCGATCTTGTCACCTACTAGCCTGTCAGGAGCAGTGCCCCTTGCTCCTGCTCCCCTCAGGGCTGTCAGGAGGCTGGGACAGAGGGAATGACAGCCTCTCCTTCCTTGGGCAGGATGCCCACAGCCCCTTGGGCAGCAGCAGCCTGGTGCTGATGGCAAAAGAAGAAGAGCCAGGCGAGGGGTCCTGGGCTGGGTGTGTACACAGCAGGGAGCTGTGTCTCTGTGGGGCCAGTCCATGGGTTGTCTGACAGTGTCCTTACTCTCCAGGGACCTTCGGAGTCTGGGCATCACCATGATGGGCCACCAGAAGAAGATCTTGAGCAGTATCCAGGCCATGCGGTCCCAGCTGCTGAACACAAACGGCCCCAGGAGGCATCTCTGATCACCAGCTCTGCAGACCCACATCGAACATTCCTTAGCACTTACTCTGGCACAGGGACAGCAGGTGGGTGAGCAGGAAAGGGGCACCAGAGCCAGATCTGGAACTTCTCCAGCATCTCTTTGTTTTGAGCTTCAGTGGAAATATGGCTTTCCAGATACCTTGACAATCCTGCTGCCTCCTTCCCCCTTCTGAAGCGGGGAGCAGCCTTCCAAGCAGGACAGAGACAGGTCACTCCTCTCTTCATTCTCTACTGTGCTTCCCCGTGGGACTTTGGGATGCCCACAATTGTGCCAGATAGGTGGCAACCCCTTCACACAGTGGGATGACGGCCCCTGCTGCACCTGAGGGAGGGGCAGCTAACAAAACAGCAATACCGAGACCAGTAGGACTGAGATTCTCGTAGGCCACAGCTCCTTTGGATCTGAGAAGAGGGGAATCTGTTGGATCTCTGAACTGGGGATGTCCCCACAGGCTGCCCCATGGCAGAGACAACCCTGCTCCTAGCACCTCACAGCTCCAGCGTGCTCCAGCCTGGACCTCCTGAACAGCACCAGCCTGCAGGTGACTTCATGGTCCACCTCCACTTAGTTCAGGAGGGCAGGGGACCGAGTGCCAGCTAGCAATGCTAGGAACTGCTGGCAGTTCTAGGAACTGCTGGCAGCGCTTTGACCTGCTGGCAGGCTCTGCGTGCTTTCCCCACCCAGGAAAAGATGTGGCCAGCGTCTGCTGTCCGGAGCCTTTTAAAGCCACGTGTCCTGCAGGAGACTCCACCTTTTGAACACACCAGCACTGCTCCTGTCTGGACACAGCACAAGCATCCCAGGGCAGCCTAGGCATGTCTTCTAGGGCCGCAAGCTCAGGTTTCTCCCCTGGCACAATTGCCATCTCTGTCCTCTGGCCTCCCTTAAAGCTGCACCAGGGCACAGTGGGAGAGTTTGCTCCCACCTCATGTGACTGGGGTGAGAGACTTCTGCCTAACTTTGCTCTTATGCAGCCCTAGAGGAACCCAAGAGCCGTCACATTACCACACTGCCTGCCTGGGGCTGCCATGTCAGCGGGGCTCCTGAGCAATATTTCCAGCTGCAGTCACACAGTCCTGTGGCTGGAGGAAGAGGCTCATGCAAGGCTGGCAGGATCGCCAGCACTACCCAGCTGGTGTCCCCAATGACGGGCAGTTGGCCTTACCTCCTCAGCTCTTCTCCATCTTCCACAGGAGCATCTCTTCTGGCAAGCGTGTTTGGCATGGAGCAATGTCTTCCAGAGACACGCAGAGCTGGTTCGAGAGGGTGAGGTGGATGCAGGTGTGGGTATGCCAGGGAGTGAGCAGGCTGTGGGTTGGGAAGGCTTCTCCTGAGTGTAAATATGATTTTCTATGAGTTTGGGAACTGTTTAACTGAAAACCAATGTGAAGTACACAACACTTTCTCAAAGTACAGAAGCCTCGAATGTGGGGCTGAACACACTGCAAAAAAAAAAAAAAGCTCTGCTGCGAGCATAGCTGGGGAGGGGTCTGCTGGAGAAGGAGCAGTGCTGGAGGGGCCTCGCTGTCTGCCAGGGACCCACCTGGCCCACAGCACCCTGTCCTTAGCACTTGCACAGTAAATCCAGCATCGCTCCAATAAAAGTGCTGGTAGGATCTGGCCCAGGGTCTGCTTCTCCCAGCGCTATTTGGGCACAAGGAGGGTGGGGGGGAGGGTTAAAGCCATTTCCCAGCTGCAATAATCCTGGCTAAACTGCCCCTCCTGGGGCTAGCTTAGCTTTCTATCCTGGGCACTTACATCCTGATGGATTCTCTGACTGTGGCAGGCACTTTACTTCTTCCTATGGAAGATCTTTGTAATGGGGGACAGATGCAATGTGTTGTTTAATTTGTATTGCACCCTTCGTCCTGCACTCAGACCTGTCACACATCCACCCTGCAGTCAGTGTAATGACGGAGCTCAGTCCGAGCCCTGCAGCACGGGGCAGGGGGTGCTGGCCGTGTCCTCTCTTCCCAATGACTGGAACTCCCTGTTCCTTTGGGGTGATGGAGGCTGGGTGCTCCTTGCCCCAGGCACAGGGAGTTTGCTGGCAGCCCTGGCGATGGGGGCTGCAGGCCCTGAGGTTGGGAGTCCTTTCCAGGTGGCTCACGGGTCAGACCCTGCAGCATCGGGTGGCTGGACTGCTCCTGGCCCAAGGCCTGAAGCTGGAGGAACAGTGGGGCAGGGTTTGCCTTTTATATTCAGAGTGCACCTCCTCCTGGACAATAAAACTCCTTCTTCCCACGGGCCATCTCCTCGCCTGTTCTTGTCCCTGTGCTGCACAAAGCTGATTCACCGCTTACGGAGAGCGTGGGGGCCTCTAGGGGTGCTTCACAGGCACACAAGGGCCAGCACTCGGATGTCCAGCTAGCCACATCCTCCCCTGCTCCAGAAATCCCCCCGTATTTGAATGATGCTTCCCTAGGGACCTGGAGAGTCATTGGGATGGACCCATGTGTGCAGGGAATGGCCAGAACTCTGGCTGTAGGCTCCCTGACTGTGCTGTGGGCTGGAGAAACCTCCCCAAAACACCAAGTCACTGCTACATACGGCAGGAGGTGATGCAAGCACGGCAGATCCTGTGGGCAGATGTTCCTCCGAACTGTCACAGCCACTTTCTCCTGGATTTGCCACGAGCTGTGATCAAAGTCCACCGGAGATGAAAGACAGCGAGGATGATGCAGGGGATGGCTCAGAGCAGCACTGCCTGGAACTGCCCCAACAGCAGATGTAGAGCAGGAAGATGAGCAACACCCTGTGCACCCAAGCCCAGCCAAAGCTCCCAGCCTTCAGGGACCTCTTACAGGTTTTCCCAGGCTTACTCTCTTTTAGAAATTTAAGAATTGTTGAAAATAAACATAAAAATCAGCAAAACCTCAACCCTTCTCCCCTGGAGTCTGAGCTGAAGCACCTTGTGCATCGGCTTGTGAATCCCATCTTGTAGACACTTAGCTGGAGGGTTAGCTGCCCTCCAGGAAAGGATTTGCCAGCGTTTGAGTTGCAGGGGCCAAGGTGGCAGCAGCATTTACAAGAAAGAATCACATTTTTCTTGCCTTACAAATCCCACTGGGCACCACAGCATAGGGTAGGACTGATTCTATCCATTGTCACTGTCAGGGACAGAGGTGACCATCTCCAGGAACAGCAGCCCACCACGTTCTTAACACACCCATAGGCATCATAGCCCACCCTCCCGGTTTGCTGGAGCCTTCACCCGTAAGAGACCCAAAGGAAAATGATTGGGAAGGGCCTCTGAAGGTCACCTCACCCAGCTCCTCCACGTGCACACCAACGCACACAGCTGTGTGGGTTCTGCGGACAGGGACAGCTGTGTCACACCTTGCTCATGGTTCACTGCTGGCAGTGGGCAGTGGGAATGATGAGGGAGGGCATTGCTCACCGAGGCTCCTGATTTCGCTGATTTATTTCCCTTATGAATAAAGTCAGAATTCATACTGTGCAAAAGCTGCAGTTTCTTAAATCTCTCAGTCCCAAAGCAAACAATTGATACACGGAAAGCTGGGTGATGCTGGGGCCTGTTTGTACCTCAGCGCCTTTGTTTCCAAACAATTAAAAAAAAAAAAAAAGCCACAAGGCTTTGCTGCCAGCCTGGCAACGCATTAAAAATTAAATCATTAAAATATACATTCACCACCCAATCTTCCCAAACTTCACTTTCATCAGCAGAAAGAAATTCCCACACCAAAGTCAAAATAACACCACCAGGGCGCTGACAGGGGCGGGCAATTCACACACACTCCAGCCCTCGTCCCGTCACCCCCTTACAGCACACAAATTCCTCCCGATTCCTCACAGCCCCAGGAAGATGAGGCAGGGTCGTGCCATTGTTTGCATGTCATTTGTTCCCCTTCTGGAAGAAATTGCCATGAAAACACTTTCTGGCAGCTCACCTGGGGCTCCTCTGCAAACCCCTCCATCTGAGGAGAGCAGACGGAAACTGGCTTATGCTTGACAGCAAATGACACCCGGTCTACGGCAACTTTATGCAAGTCTGCAGGGGTCAGATCCACTCATGTCTGAGCAAATTTCTCAGGATAGCCCGAAGTCAGACAGAAACACCTTCCACAGCTGCCATTTTAACCCTTGAAAGCCTCCCGGGTTAGGATCTGCATTGATTTTGAAGGATCTCTTTCCTCACATCTGGGTTGGAAACCACCAGGGAGGAGTGAGATGGGGGCACAGCTGGTCCCGGGAAGTGCCCAGAAGTGCCCCAGGGCAGGCTGCCCCCCGACTCGAGCCAGTGAAGGGATGCACAGGGCTGCAGCACGGGCGCTGGAACACAACACAGGCTTCAGAGCATGCACTTGGTTCTCTGCTTAGTTCCAAGAAGTGAGCTGGTAGACAGGAGGAGAGTGACTTGTGACACGGTCTGACAGTGATAGGACAGGGGGGAATGGTTTTAAACTAAAAAAGGGGAGATTTAGTTCAGATGTGAGGAGGGAATCCTTTACTCGGAGGGTGGTGAGGCCCTGGCCCAGGCTGCCTGGAGCAGCTGTGGGTGCCCCATCCCTGGGGGTGCTCAAGGCCAGGCTGGGTGGGCCCTGGGCAGCCTGATCACGGCAGGAGTTGGGGCTGGGTGCGCTTTGGGATCCCTTCCAACCCTTGCCGTGCTGTGACTCTAGGATCTTGGATTCCATGATTCAGAGGTCTTCCTCCAAGCAGTTACAAAAGGAGGAAACACATGGCACTTCGTCACCTATGCGGTGATGTCGACTGCATCCAGGCAAATAAGAGCTTTTCAAGCCTCCTGGATGAAGCCTCCTGGTAGCTGTGTCCTGGGAAATCCCCGTGTAGAGCTGCTGCATCTCTGGCTTATGCTGTCCCTCTGGAAGGGAGCTGCAGACCACCTGCAGGTGCCAAAAAGACTTCTGTGTGCACAGCTGGCAACACTTCCTTTACACATGGTGCTGCTTATTCTTGGAAGTAAACAAACTAACTAACAAAAATAAATAAATAAATAAATAAATAAATAAAATCAAGATTATTTGTACTGAGTTAAAAAATCCCGAGGGCTTGCACGCAACATAGGAAATCTGTGAAAAGGGTAAAAGCACTGACAGCTGTTGGTTCAGACCCCCAGCCACAGCACAGTACAGACTTTCATTTTTCTGATGCTGAAAGGAAGTGAACTATTCCCCAGCATCCACTGATCTCTTCCTGAACCAAGAGACTCTCACTCCTGTAGATTTCTTGCTCCTCACTATTTGTGTCATTCACTCTCTGCTTTCTCAGCTTCCAGAAAAGTGGCCCTCAGGGAGCAGACAGTGGGATGTAGGGTGCAGGTGGGATGGCACCCAGCAGATCACGCGTGCATCTCCCTGCCTGGCCCCATTTTTCACTGACAGAGCAGGGAGAGATGAAGCCCCTCTTGGTGCTGGGCTCCTCTAAAGCTGTTATCAAAAGATGAGGTTCCTCATTACAATTCCTTTATTTCCCTCGCATTCAGAGCTGCCAGTGAAGGGTCAGCAGCACTTATGAAATTTTCAATTCTCGCAGGTTTTGAATTTACATGTTTTTTTCTGTGTCTGAGCTGGAAGAAGATGATGAATAAAAGATTAAAATTGGAGGTCTCCCAATCATTTAGGAGCAACGCAATGAGTGTTTATTATGGGAACGGGCACGAGTCAAACACCGCTGCATGCATACCAAAAATTAGCAGCAAACTTCAAACGGGGCCTGAACAAAAGGCTGTGCTCTTTGATGTGACTCTCTGCTGGGGTGCGGGGAGGAGCAAACCTGGGGAGCTGGCAAGGGTCTGGTGTAGCAGAGCAACAGCCTCCCGGGGACGTCTGGAGCTCTGCGTTTGACTCCAGATGCTCCAGAGCAGAGACAAATCCTGCCAGCTCCAGCACCCTGCCCTGGCTAGGAGCCTTGCCATTGCTGAGCCCTGCTATGCGCAGGTGGAGTCTCCATCTCTGGAGCAGACGTGGATGCGGCCCTACGGGACATGGTTCGGTGATGGGACTCGGGAGGTCAGGTTGGTGGTTGGAGCTGATGATCCTGAAGGTCTTTTCCAACCGAAATGATTCTATGGTTCTATGGTGAGCATCAGAAAAGAGCATCATGCTAGAGACGTGGCTCTTCGAGGGAGAACAGAGGGGTGGGTTGTGGGAAAAGGAGGCAGACTAGGGGAGAATTTGGTGAGGCAGAATGTGGTGGTGAGACTTGGTGAGAGCAGAGGCAGAGAAAGGAAGGGGTGCTGGAAGAATGAATGAAGGTGAGAGAATGGGGGAGCCAAGGGAGTGGGAGGGGAGCTGAAATGACAGCTCTGGTCAGGCTGTGCCTGGTGTGAAAGGAGCTCTGACAAATAAAGGCAGTGGCTTCTTGAGAAAAATCTTTGTGGAAAAAAAAAAAAATTAACAGATTGAAGAAAATCTTTGCAGCTTTGGCTTCAATGCTCAGAGGTGAAAACAGGACTGGACTTGCTGGTGCATGATCCCTTCTCTGGCCATGTGCACAACTTTGTGCACGCTGTCACCATGTTTCCTGGCTCCAGCAAAAGAAATCACCCCTTGCAGCCACCTGCACCTTCCTCCCTGCATCCTCACTCCTCCAGGCACTTTGCCTGCCAGTTCACTTCTGTACCAGCCCTGTGAGAGTTAAGGCAACAGGCACAGCCTTGTGGTTGCCAGCATGGCCTCTCTCAAGCCTCCGTCAGTCTCCTCCAAACTGCTCCCTGCCTCAGTTTCCCTTGTCCTTTCTGAGTCCTGGCCCCACGCCTGAGCCGTGAGCTCAGATCTCACCCTTCATCCTCTGGGTCGCAGCATCCATGCTGGTGCCGCCAGACACATGCAACTACAGCCGCACAGGGATTACCTGCCCAGAGAGCCTGGTGGCTGACGCTGGTGGAGGAGGAGCAGCAGAAGGACCTGTGCTCCAGCTGGGAACAGCAAGGACATGCAGCATCCCTGGAGGGGACCGCAGGGAACGCTTTCCTGTGGGACAACCTGACGTGTGACAGATGACAGTGTATCACTGTGTGACTGGTGGCAGCCCCACCGCTAGTGCTGTGCTGGATGGGACAGCCCAGAGGTCCCTTCTGCCATGCTGTGAGATGTCCAGGCAGTGAAATATCTCGAAGCAGCAAATCTCATCAATAAAAGCTGTGCGTAATGTGCTACTGCCCAGCTCCCCAAGACATTTCCAGGCCTTTCACCTTCCTTCCTCGGCCGTGGGCTTTCCAATGTGCCCCTGAGACTACTCGTAGCTCACCTGCTCTGGTTTTCCACACTTCATGCTGTGCCTTGTCTCCTGCTCTCTTGGCGCTGGAGATCCCATCTCTTCTCCTCCACCCTCTTCCCTGGTCCAGCCCCGAGCTGCTCCTGCTGCCTGCCCAGGGCAATGAGCAGGTGGTGAATCCTCCTTGCTGCTCAGGGTTCTTGTGGAGCTGGTCCTGGCCAGGGGCTTCCTCCCCATCAGCAGGGCTGAAGCAGACAGGGGGAGATGCTGGGTTTCAGCCCCCTGCCTGTGTCCTAGGGCAGTGCCAAGCTGTGATGGGCCGCATGCTGTCTGAAGGAGGACGGCAGTGCAGGGAGCAGAGCTCCTTCATGGGCAGAGCGGAGTCACAGCCTCCTTGAAATTCCCTGCACACGCGTCCTGGGGAGGGCACTGAGCTGGGGAGCCTGCATTTTGTTTTCTCTCTGCAGAGGGCCTGTCAGAGACACCCAGCTCCGGGAGGACGGGATGGACGTGGCTGGGCTGAGCAATGCTGGGCATTGCTCCCTGCACCGTGACAAGTCCTCTGGTGTCGGCACTGACAGCCGCGGCCGCTGGCTCTGCCCTTGCAAAACAGTGCCTTCGCTTTGATTCCCTCCCAGGACTGCTCCCTTCACTGACAAAATCTCTTCCTCAGCCTCTGTGCTGTCTTGTGTCCTCACTTTAGCAGGCAAGACCCTGACACTACTCCTCCAGCACTGGGACTCGGTCCTGCCCTGGGGGCAGAGCCCTCCTGGAACCCACCTGCCCACCACCTTGCTCTCAAGCATCCCAGGCTGCTGGCCCTGTGTCAATGCAGCCTGGTAAAAGATTTATCTCTCAGAATACATTTATGGGACAAAGGCTCTGTGTCCCAGGGCAGGCAGGCAGCTGGGAGTGAAGAGCAAGCCGTCAATCGTGGAGTGATAAAACTCGAGGATGAGCTGTGCCTGGTCCATCCCCATTTCTCCACCGGTTTGGCCTCTGGGAGGATGAGTGGGGCTGTGTCAGCTGCATCTCTCCAGTGTCCTGCACCCTCTTGTTGGCAAACAATTTGCTAACATCTTTATTCATTTCTTCTTTCCAAACCTCTCCAAAATCCAGGTGTATTGCACCAACTGAAGTGAGAAAATTTGATGCAAGTCCCAACAGCACAGGCTGCTTGAGGTGCACAGCTTGAGGCTGGCACCTGGGGCTGGTTTTCAAGTGCCAGGATTACATCTTGGGTGGGTTCGCCCAGGCTTTTGAAGATGTTCAGTGTCCATGGGAAGCATTTATGATGACTGCCCAAAGCTCCGACTGAGACCATATTTTTGTGTGGGTGCTGGGAGCTGAAGCGTAGGACAAGAGAGTGGATCCAGGCAGACGTGCCACGAGTCCACAGACTAGATGGCAAGAGGAGGTAGGAAAGGCTCCATCTGTATATGCTGTACAGGAAATCACCAAAGTTTTGGCTTCTTGCTCAAATCCTCCTTTTCCCCATTGTGGGTTTAGCATCTTCCCACATGGTGCAAGCCTGCAGACTTGGGGGAAACAAGATCTGCCCTGCCCCACATTGTTCCCAGCAGGCTGGGTTTCTCCCAGGTGCTCCCTGGCTGCAGATCCCTCCTTGTGCACAAATCCCACCCCGAGCCCTGCTGCTGTGCATGCTGCATGCTGCAGCCTGTCAGGTTCCAGGTGAGTCTCACTCTTTTGGTCATGAGCCCAAAACATTTCAGCATCCTCTGTGGCCCTGGGGGGAGGGTGAAGAGTGCCACAGACTCGTGGCAATCCCCAATCATCCCCAGCCACAGCGACTGCTGCTCACCATTCCTCATTTACTCTTTCTCCATTGTGCTCCTGCACAATTTGCCCAGCACCAGTGGTATCTCCACCAGAATCGGTTGCTTCTTCATGCTGGGTCCCCAGGCCACGTGAAAGGTCAAGGGCACAGGGAAGGGAAGGGCAGCAAGGCTCTACCCAAGCACAGGCTCACCAGTTCTGGTAAGGGACTGAGTCCCTGGGGCTAAAACAAGAGTTTCCTGTCTTGGTGCCAAAGGGAGCGGGGATGGCTGCGTGCCCCTTTGTCTGATTCTCAGCTCTCCTGTCCTTTCAGGCTGTTTTTATCGCTTCTTGCTTATCAGCCCTGATCACGCACTCTGCCAGCCCTCCCTCCCCTGTCCCTGTGGGGATCTCAGTGACAGCTGCCCCCACGCAGCTGCCAGAGCAGGGGCCGAGACGTCTGTCTGCAGGCAGCCTCTCCTGCACTGGCTCTGCACACCCCGATCCCACAATGGTCTTTGGCATCCCACAGGTCTTTGGCATCTCTTGCAGACAAGGTCAAAGCCCTTACAGAGCTTTTAGGGGCACCCATGCTGCCTGCCATGGGTTCTGAAATGTCTTCTCCTTATCTTGCTGGCCATGATCTGCTTGGGCTTCCCTGGGCTCCGACAACCAGCAGCAGCAGCAAGGAGAAACTGACCCGTAACCAGGGACCAGGTACAGTCTCCAGCAGCCAAGGAAGAGACTGAGTGCATCACCCACTGTGCTGACCTTCAAAAGCCAGAACCCAAAAGCAGGAGAGCACTGTCTGGAGCTTACCTTGGACAACGCGGTCTTGCCCTGTCCCAGCCCATCCTCAGCCCGGCTCAGCACTTGGTTTCCCCTCCTCTGCCCCCCTCCACAGTCCTGGTCTCCCACCCTTGCTGGGCAGGACTTTTGCACTGGGCTTTCTCCCGCTGAAGTGGAGAAAAGCATGAAATATGAATGAGCCGCCCTGGCCTGTCGCGTGCTGCTGGGCTGTACCCTGATTCGATTAGCACTGATGTTTCTTTCATGAGCAAGAGGCTTTCTCCTCCACGGAGCTCTTTGCTGCAAACGCTGAGCTCAGTCACGGAAGCAGACGGCTGATTAACCACCCGCCGCCTGCTGCCTGCTCCTGCCTGCTGCTCCTGCCTGCCTGCTGGCTCCCTCCCACCTGTCCCTGCCCCTGCCCACTGCCATCCCCTGCTGCTCCGGAGCCAACCCCTCACCCTGCAGCCTGCTCGCACCTCTGCTGCCAGCACCAGGCTTTCCTTCTCTTCCTAGGCTGGTGTTTGCCATGGGTACCAAGTACAGATACATGGAGACCTGAGAGCAGCCTTTCAATACCTAAAGGGGGGGTACACAAAAGAAGGGGACAGACTCTTTAGCAGGGCCTGTTGTGATTGGACATGGGGAAATGGTTTGAAACTGAGAGAGGGGAGAATCAGACTGGATATAAGGAAAAAAGTTTTTTACAATAAGGGTGGTGAAGGTTGCCCAGAGAGGTGGTGGATACTCCATCCCTGGAGACCTTCAAGGTCAGGCTGGACAAGGCTCTGAGCAACCTGACCCACCTGTAGGTGTCCCTGTGCACTGCAGGGGAGTTGGACTATATGAGCTTTAAAGGTCCCTTCCAACTCAAACAATGGTTCTGTGATATCTCCTACGCCAAAGGTGGTTGTTTTTGCAATGTGATGGGGCTGGGTATGGCTGGGCATGGAGTGGCGGTGCTAAGGGAAGAGGTGGTCGGACCCTGCCTGGTGCAGAGCTTCTGGGACAGGGTACACAACCTGCACGAAGAGCACAGCATCTGCTTCCAACACAGGGTCAGCTCCCAAGCGTTGGACAGACTGATAAATGCTCTCTCTTCAGCGTGATCTTGATGATTTTCCTAATGACCAGGCCTGCAAAATAAGCCTGGCTCCTGAGAATTCAGCTGGGTTATTTCAGGCAGTTAATTGTACCTAGCAAGGACATTCCTACTGTTCAAATTTTTCAGTTATCTGGGGCAATGTGAATGTTAACGGGCTTCATCAGAGCTGCTCTGTGGGCCAGGGAGAAGGGGACACGGCAAAGACCATGGTGTGTCTGTCTCTCTCTGTCCCTAGGTTTTTGTAAGGTAACCTTGAAGCTGACGTGCACCACCAGGTATAAAACTTTGTGCACTGCAACTTAGCCCAGCTTGCTTTGTGCAAGAACCGTTCTTCCCTGGCACCATCCATACAGATGAACACATGGCCGACGCTTGGCAGGGACTTGGTTGCCTCGCTCCCACAGGAGCGGTTGCAGGGGGCATCAAAGGCACCAGAACTCTGCACAATGAAGTGCTCGCGTATGTGGAAAAGGCCAGGGTGATTTGTGGCTGAAAACTTTCCCTCTGCCTTTTGCATCCTGACATTGTCAAACTTCCCAGGCAGCACTGATGAGCTAAAAAAATTCATTCTGTGGAGATTTTCAGCACTCAGTTGTCCAAGGGAGACCTGATCTGACTCTGAATCCAGCCGTGCTTGGAGCAGGGTGCTGCACTGTGCACCTCCAGAGAGCCCTTCAACCAAGTGTGTGTCTGAGCCTGGTTTCATGACAGCCCTGGCAACCTGACGCTCTGGGCTGTGTGTTGACGCTCTTTTCCTGGACTGGAACAATCCACCCTCTGTTGCTCCTCAGTGCTGTTGTGGGAAAAGTTTGTCCTTTGTTACATGTTGATTTCAATCACAGCCATGCACCGCCTGCTCCAGACCTGCTGCAGGTGCAGTGCAGGAGAGTACATTGTTAATTGCAGGTGCAATTAATTCCAGAGCTAATTTGTATGCCCATTAAAAGAGATGCAGCAGCAATGGGCTAAAAGCTGAGGCAGTACAAAGCAGCCTAAATGCAACTTCAGTGACTCAGCTGCTGAAGTGCTGACCCAGTTCTTACCCAGCAGAGGCCGTTTTTGGGAGCTCAGAGCCAGTGCTGCCCCAGCCTTAGCACCCCAGGGTGCAGCTGCCAGACCCTGCCTGCAGCTCTGCCTTCACCTCCAGCACTGAGCAGGGAGGGGCCCGGCAGCGAGCAGCGATCCCGCGGCCCCTGGGAGCACTTGACACGCGAATCCTCTCGCACAGACAGCGCTTTACACGCTATTGCTGGCACAACACAGCAAGCAGCCAGGGGTTTCTCTGACACACACGCTCCTCCCTGCAGATCCCCAGGCTTGTCCTTCCCCCAGCGTCACAACAAAGCCACTGGCAGTCGTTGCCCTGCCTCTGCTCCCTGTGCTCTTCGTCTTCCCCTTTCCACTCCTTGCAAGCCTGCCTGCCCCAGGCCACAATGCAACCTGAGGATGGGGATGGCTGGGGGAGATGCAACCAAACCGGGAGGGTTAATTAAATTTTTTTTTTCAAATTGATTTTACTATTCTTGGCTTTTAGACAAAGCTTTATAGACCCAGCTCCAGCTGCCAGCGGTGGGCACGCTTGGGGGCCTTGCTTCATGCAGACCCAGGCCCTTCCTGTGCTGCTTATGGTGGTCTTCCCCTGGGGGTCCTTGGCAGTGAAGGGGCCTGGGGGTCTCTCAGAGTGACTCAGGGCTGCTTTCATAGAATCACAGAAGGGTTGGGTTGGAAGGGACCTTACAGCCCCCCAGCCCCAACC
>VXAV01002213.1:17550-35160 GCA_013399715.1 Alectura lathami | reverse complement strand
AAAAAAAAAAAAAAAAAAACCAACAAAACTATTTTTTTTTTAATGAGAAATCTTCAAAGCAAGGGCAGATACCATCTCCCTACACGACTAACCTCATGGCCTGAAGCTGCCTCCTCCACCAGGCTTACAGTTATTTGCTGCTTACACAGCCAGTTAAATCAGAAACCCGAGCCGCTCACGGGAAATCCCAACCCAAGGACCTGAGAGCATCTTCAAAGTTTTTCTGCTGTCCCCATCTGCGATGTTATTTCCAAGCCTCATTTCCAACCTTAACGGCTACCGCAGTTTGTGTTGCTTGAATAAAGACACATGAATTTTAAAATAGAAACTGATCGACTAAAAGTATGAAATAATAACACTGCATTTCCCCAGGGAAATTACTCATTAAAAAGAAAAAAAAAAAACAACACAACAACAACATATAAGTTAAGCAGCTGGCACAGTACTAACAGGAGTACTCAGATCCTTCACGTACGGCCCACAGGGCTACAGGCTAACGCTGGTCACAAGCCCTTTATGAAACGCCATCTAAGCAAGTACAACAGCACATTTTCAGCACGGCACGCTATAGCCACAGTAACCCCAACCCAGGGAGGCTCCTGCAGTACCCCAGCCTTGCTCCCAGTCCCCTGCCTCCAGCCACCGCGAGGGCAGCGCAGAGCCCGTCCCCGCACACCGCGCTGCAGCCTCCTGCCCGGCTGCTCCGGTGGTGGGGGCAGACAGCTCTGCCCGCCAGGAACAGGGACCAGCAGAGCTTCAGCAACAGCCTGCAGTGTGGACTGCTTCTCTTTCCTTTCGGAGTAATAAAAAAAAAATATATATATATATATATCACTTGGGAGAAACAAGCCTCGTTCCCACCCGGGCTACAGTAAGTCACCATCCTCTGGCTTCTACCGCAAAATCTGAAGTAATAAACAGAAAGACCCCTTTTTGCTGCCCTTTTATTTATTCATTTTTTAAAATTCTTCTTTTTTTTTTTTTTGAACACTACAATATGGCTGAGTCTCCCTGACCCTAGTTCTGTTCCCATCTGGCACTTTTTTTTTTGGCACTCTCCAAAGAGAATGCTTCAACTCAAATACACTGTTATTACTTTAATATAAGTTATCGTTTGAGCAGAATAACCTGAACAGAAACTTGAAGCCCCTTCCAAGTTTTCTGTAAGACTAAAGAGCCTCAGAAACAAGCATTAACCATTTTTACCCCAAACCTGCTTTGCAGCTTACTTTCTGTAACATTACAACAATTCATACAAACCATGAATACACGTAGGTGACGAAACTCAAACCCCACCTCAGCCTCCCCTAAGCAGCGCTCAGACTGGGGAACACCCACCTCACCATTTGGGCAAAGGGTTAAAGTACCAGCACTGTGCACAAACCACAGCTAGCAAATCCCACTTTCCAAAAATAAATAAATAAATATTTGAAGAGAGGCAACGCTTCACCTCCACATGCCCTCAAAAACAAACAAGGTCCACACCAGGGACGCCTGAAGACTGAACTGTTCAGATCCAACGCTGATGTGACGAAAAAATGGACGTTGCTCATTTTTCCAGCATCAGGTGAGAAGGACTGTCCTCTCCCACTCTAAGAGCAATTAAACCACGCTTTCAAAGGTGTGTGCAACCAAATTGCTTCACACTAGCGTGTGTTGGACTGCAGCTGGCGTCACAGCAGGAGGTATTTGCAGCACAGTTCATCATTTTGCAGCAAGGAAATACTGGTGCATGAAAAAGCTGAAACATGTTTGGCTCCTCCCCGCTACCCTTCCCTAACAGGGTTGTGCCTGCATGCCCTGCGACTGTCCCACAAGGGACACCGCTAAGCCTGCCTCATGGGAAGTGCACTGCGCGCCAGCCCTCTCACCAAGGGCTCCCTGCACATGTCGCGGTGCTCTCTAAACAAGAAAGCAGGGTACTTCTAAGGCTCTGCCAAACCTCTCCCCATGCACTTCCTTCTGTACCTCGAAGTCTGCCTTTAGAAACACGGTTCGGGGCTGTGCGCTGCGCACAGATCACGCCACGCGTTCAACATGTGCTATTTACTCAGAGCTGGATTTACAGGCGGATGAAGGAGGATAAGTTTCACCATATTTTTTGTGTGACCCTAATTTCTGTATCTGTTTGGGATTTCTTTGATCCTGCTTTCTCAAGAAAATGCAAGCCACCCATCTCCTGAAGACATCGGGAGTGGAAATAGCAGCCTGCTTTATACCCGCAGCAACACGCACAGGGACTCCGACAATCCCCAGAAATGTGGATCTAATTAGAATTGCTCTTACTTTCCTACAACTGTGTTATCAGAAGAATGAAAGTAGCATCAAGTGGGATTTCAGAGTCAAAAGCCTCATGTAACATGAAGTACTGAGGATTTGGGTAATTTCATGCTGTTGTAGCTTTGATGCAAGTGGCGATACAGCAGACCTCTGAGAGGCTCTCTGGTTCTTTGAGGAAATCTGTTTCATATGCAGTGCAGTGTAAAGTTGAAGTACATGATTATTTTAATAATCCTAGTAACACATGAATATGTCTCTGCTCAATGGAAAAACAAGGCTAAAAGTATGCATGTGAGTGTTTATGAAGCCATTAGTGCCACAACAATGGGACAGTAAGCCTGCTTCTGAGAAACACTGTAAAGGGAGGTCAGGAACTAACCCCTGAATACATCAAACTGGGGGAAAAAAATAAAAATAAAAAAAAAATCACCTCCTTAAAGGAATTTTACACACAGAGGAACCAAAACTTTAGAGGAATCAAGCCATGAACACGATGTGGTAAGCACTCGTTCTTGCGTATTTTCCAGCTCATTTGTGATGAGCACATGGTCCTTTTTAGCAACAAGAAAACAGATGAATGGACAAATTGTCCTTAGTGCACAGCAGGATGGAAGTTGTATAGGTTTATTTGAGGTTCTCACGTAACACAAGACCGCAAGACAACATCAGTAACAAGAACAAAAGGACAAACAGCAAGAAATGTGTGACTGAGCAGTATGTCGCTGAAAGAACAGAATCTTCCTTTAGCACTGATTCTTCAAAATAGATGTTTCAAAATAAAGAAGATAAGCTAACAAACATCTACTTTGGGGTTGCAGGTTTTAGTTTTTCACAGCGTCATGAGCAAGACAATTATCTGTCGGCTGAAAGAAAGGGATCTGCTATGAACCACAAGGACACAGAAGTGGATGTAAGGCTTAAGCCTGAACATTTTGGAAAAAAAAAATGTGAAAGAAGATAACCACTTCACACAAGCAATTGTTCAGCACAGAACATAGAAGGTACATTTAAAAATGCATGGCCACCTACAGACAGCTTCCAGGCAACCCTTCAGTGACTCCCAGAGCATCACCAGCTGGCTCCTGTGTCCTCTTACAGCTCTCACAGGAGGACCCTCAGTGTGGTGACAGCCAGCCCCAGCTTAAACAACAAACCTGGAGCTTTTCAGATTCCAGGGGAAAGTATTTTAAAACTTCACACTTGTCCACCAGAAGTTGTTAGGCTTAGGTCACTTCTCATCGTTTGAGCACCTCCCACAGTAGACAGCATATCTGCTTTTCTTCTGTTCCCAACCCCCACTCCCTTTTTCTTTTTTTTTTTTTTTTTATTCTTAAAGAATTAAAAGATTATTAAATACAAGGGAAGCACTACTGAAGAAAGCATGTGAGCGTCCTTCCCTGAAGTTCCAGGGAAGAAACAGGCCAGGTCTCGGCACGCCAGTGCTCCCCACACCCTCAGTTCTCTCTGACATCCTCCCCTGCTCACTACAAAGGGACAGAGCTCACAACACCTAGCACAAGGATCAGCAAACGACAGCTCCTGTTGCACTCACGGGAGCAGCCAGCCTTCCCCACAAGGTCGTCTGCAAAACCGCCTCCCTTTTTGCAGCATTTTTGCACAGCTGCTTCTGGTGTCTCCATCCAGATGCACCTCATTGCCGAATGGCAGCACCAATGATCCGTGATTTACATCATCCAGAATTGTTAGGGAACACTCACTGATCTCAGCACAAAATTTACTCACCTGCTATGGCTATGACCAAACTAAAGTGATTTCATTTGCCTGTCAAAAATAAGCTGCTCTCAACAGCAAAAATCTGAGAAGAGTTCATAAAGCTGGCAGCCACCAGGACGCATATAATAAAATACTCAGATTTACAACAAAAACAATTCCTTGAATGCTTTTCCTGTTTGACTGTTTATTCAGTGACATGTAATCCTGCGGAAAGCAAACAGTCTCAAAACTTCCTATCCAGCAACAAGGTGCACTTGGCAGCACCGAGGTGTAAGCGGCTCAGATGAAGATTTAACAAAGAGATCCCCCAGGATGTTGCATTAGGAATCAAAACAATGAAAATCGGAGGAAAACGATAGGCTTAGCAACTCTAACTGAAACAGGTAAAGCAAGGTCCCTACAAGAAGGGAGACCAGCTGCCAAGCTTACTGCGTGGAAGGTCTGGTATTTTAGAGTACTCTCTAAAATCTCAATAAATACAATGTTCTGAAACTGTTCCCATCCTCAGAAGTCTGTAATAAAACCAAAGAGCAAAATATATTTCTAAAAGCATCCTTCTTAAAAGCATGCTGTCTGGTAAGCACAAAGAACAACCCATGCTTTTTGCTTAGAGGAAGACATGTTGTAAGAGCATTCTCTGTAAACACGCTCAAACACCTCCAGGTTTGAGTACATACCAGACACACAATGCCTAATGATGCGGCACCACTTCAGTACCATTACGGAAGAAACCTGCCAATACATACGTATATTCTTAAAGAGGAGAGAATTTAACACGGTCTAATGTGTATCTGCAAAAATCAACACTTCAATACCACCTAAACGCCACCTGTCATATTAGCAAACAGAAGGTAAGTTAACTCTGCAATGAGGGGAATTTCTACAAACTTGGGGACTGAGCTTGTAAAGCTTGGAGCCTTTCCTGTGCCTGCTGCAAATCAGCAGATGCAGAGATCAGGAGCCGTTTTTTGCCATCACCGTGTCACCCTTTCAATGACTGTCCTACCAGCACCCACAGGGATGAGCCAGCCTGTGAGTGGTTTCCAGTCACTCTTGGAAACATAATGCTTGAATCTGCGTAGTACTGGCTCTGTGAGAAATGTGCATCATGTGAATGCTCACCCTTCAGCAGGGAAGCATGATAGCTTTGCTTAAAAACAGCTGAGAAATTTCTACAGAGTAACGCCGTAGCAGAGCTACTTGGCAAAGCAGGGATGTGCAAGTTCGCAGGAGCAGGGCTGTGCTGTACTTGTGCGACTCCGCAACACCACATGCTTGGGGAAGAAGAGGACTGCTCTATCATTTACCAGCCAGGCTCAATTCACACAGCAGCAAAATGAGGAGCAACCTGTCCTACCGCAGATGCTGAACAGTCCCAAGAGGCCTTGAATCTCCAGGGATGCCATAAAAAAGAGCTAACAGAGCACGGCAGCGATTTCGTACAGCTACATCACAAAGTGCAGGCTTCACCTAAATGACAGAAACTGAGTTCTTCCAGGGAAACAAATAAACAAGCAAACAAAACCCACCTTTTTAGAAAGCAGAAAACATTTTAATGGTCCTTGGAGAAGGGTGAGGTTTTGGCTGGAGCTGGTACCCCCCTGCTGCTCCCACCTCTCTCACAGAATACCTGCACACAAATAGCTGCTGCCCTTTAAGAGGAAACCTCCCTGCTCATAAAGCAGTTTGCTCTCCCAAACACCGCAAGACATACAAGACGCTGAGAGGACAAGGATGCAGGCACACCTTTTCACAAGGCTCCCACGTGCCTTAGAGGAGCTTCACTTCTTGTCAAGAAGCACACAACTTGAGAACTGAACGCAGACATGCAGGTCTCTGTCCCCGCACAGCACACGGGGCTGCAGGCGCCTCTCTGCCTGGGGAAGCCCCGGGAGGCTCCAGGTGCTCAGCCACAGCCACCAGCTGCCTCTCCAGCACCTGCATGATGCACAGCAGCACAGCCCCAGGAGCACAATTTTTACTTGCACAATTATTGCTCCTGGGCTTGAGGAACTGATTCCAGCTTAGCTCCTCCTCTCCCTAACAAGGACGCCTGAGAAGAAATCTGCCCAGTGAGCAGCTGGCTCCTTACCTGCAGCACTAATGACAACGTATGCCTGTGCCCAGCACACCACAGGGTCAGGAAACTCAGCAACCTTTATGAAAAAAACTTGCAGAGCGTAACAAAAGCTGGCAGCACTCAATTAAAACAACAGAAACATTTCCGAGTCCACCGCAAGTCAACTTCTGACCTGCAGGTAACAACAGCGACTGCTTGTCCAGACAAAACTACCACTTTTAAAGCTAACCTTACACCTCAGCTATTCATTTCATTGAATTTTTGAGCATACTACCACCGTTACCTTCCTGCTGATCACTCTGCTGCAGTTCTACAGATGCTGGCATAGCTTGCATTTCTATGTATACAAACAGACCCACACACATACAGAAACACAATCCTGAACTGCCCTCCTTCTGGGCTCCAAGGAGGGAAAGGCCTGCTGGTTTAGGTTTGTTGTTTTGTTGTTTCATTTGTTTTTTGAATTCTTCACAACAGTGCTGCACTCCATCCTGCAGCAGCCCTTAGCCTCGCTGGAAGCCACCCGTTCTACTAGGAACCCGCGCCAGCTGCAAACCACTCCGACCAGCACGGCACCATCACTTAAAGTCATTTTCCATTTAAAGAGCCTCCCATCAACGCCAGAGCAGCCTTTCATTACCCATCCCACTTAATACCCACAATCTCTCCACAGCTCGCTCGCTCTCCACTGACCAAGCTGCACGCAGGGACTGCTGTGTGCATTACTGGGATTCCTGATGCTTTCCCCCCGCCGGCGCAGCGCTGGGCTTGGCGGCGCGCCCGACCCGCAGCACGCGTGGCACCGTCGGCCTCGTGCAACGCAGCAGCTGCGGCCGTGCCGAGCCCGGGGCGCTGCCAGCGGCTGCACAAAGCTGCACCAGGCTCCCTGGAGGAGGACATGCACGCAGAGTGCCGGAGCTGCTCGCCGAGAGGAGAGCGTGCGCGGCGAGAACGGCGACAGCATTCGGCATGCTTCGGGCTGGAGGGTTAGCACCGGGCAGTCCTGCACAAAACACCGCTGGCTTGCAGTGGCTCAGGAGCTGCGAGTAAAGATTGTGGGGTTAAGTTTATGCACAATAACACTGTGCCTAACTGGAGGTGTAATGAAAGAAAAACTTCTGTTTGTAGATGAATGAAGTACGGATGCCAGAGGAGAGCTTTCTTGGAAATGGAAGCGAAGAACACACAAAGTACCTCCAAAGTTTCACTTCCTCTCTGCAGCAACACACAACAGAAAGCCCGAGCACAGCGCATGGCACAACCCTCGCAGCTCCTCAAACACCACAGGCTGTAACACACACTAGCATTTTCTACACTGTATCTGATGTCAGATTACAGATTTTTATGAATTACCACCTCAGAAGAAAAAGATAAGAGGTTGCTAACTCCATACCCAAACACAGGGATTTTTAGACATAGTATTATAAGCCTATTTTTCTGCTACTAAATACATACGAAATATCCTTATTTTGTAATACCAAACACAATACTAGGACAGCTAAATGCAAGTCTTGAAAAACATCACTGGGCAGTCAGACTGGGTTGGGTTTGGCTGTTTGAGGTGTATTACCAGCTCCAGTACCACACTACCCAGGAACCTCAGTATCAAGCGTATTTATCAGTGAGGTTTATTTCTATTTAACTGCTGGGAAGCTGTGACAGTGACTTGCTTGAGGACGACTACAGCAGAAGAAAATAAAGGTCTTCTGCTCCCCAAGATCATACCACAGAGATGCGCATCTACCAGATTACAGATATTACTCGCTGCTACAGATCTGCAGAATGACTCAGTGAGATACTACCATTTCACATTGCTTCCTCTTCTAATTTCTTCCTGGATTTGTGTAGCTAATTGCTTATTCCAAGTAAAAGCAAGCTAAAAACAGAACTGTGTTTTTACTCAAATACGTTGCAGAAAAAAGCGTGGACTGACTTGAGCAACCAGTTCCTAAGGAGTCCGTACCTCAACGCCACACCAAAACCAGGGAGTGAAAAGAGCAAAAGCCTGCAGGGTTGGCATAATTTTGCAACAAACAATCTAGAAGAAAAATTGAAAATATTTCCTCATTTCTTGTCCTTTGTTAATCTCTGGGGTGACTCCCAGCAGCAGCAAGCCGCAGGATCCAAACCAACACAAGCCTTTTGTGCTGGGACAGGGACAGCACCGCCTGACACACAGATTTCCAGCCTGACCCAGAACTCCAAGAGTCTGTACAAGGTCTTTAAAGATTCACTAGGAACTCAGAAAATGGTACAGGCTTGAATTCGCTACTCAAAAATCATCACCTGTACTAGGAACATTGGGGGTACACAGAACAAAAAAGGTGAAAGCAGCCACCTTCCGCAACAGCTGCAAGAATAATTGTTTGCTTTTCAGAAGCATTTCCTCTAAACAAAACACTCCGCAAGTGTCACAGAAAAATGAATGGAAACAACCATTATGCCACAAGCACTAAAGCAGAGAGCTTTTACATGCTCACTGCAACAGAAGGCAGTCTCACATGGAGCCCGTCGCCTCCCTCGCCCCGGGACGCGCTCCCCTGCGCGAGGGCTGGGTTTGTTGCTGTTTACTTCGCAGCTTCCCTGTTTACCCAGCTCCTTCCCTCTCCGGTAGCAGCTGGCTGCTCGCTGGTCACCGCGGGACGAGCGGCTCCGTCCAAAACCAACAAACGCCCCACGGCCAGCCGCGCTGCCTGCTCCCGCCCCTCCCTCCCAGGCTTGGGAAAAGACTCAAGCAGCTACTAATGAAACGGTGGAAAACCATCTCAGAAGCTGCTTAAAAAGATATATATATATATTGTTTTTCCAAGTGCCAGATTAACCTGAAAAAAAGATAACAAATGTGAAGAGGGCACAGCTCCCAAGAGCTGCACAGTCCAAGCTCTGTGTCACAGCCAGAGAGCTCACGTGCTGCACACACACCTGTTAGAAACGCCAGACCAAGCTGGAAGAGATGTCCGTGCTCCTCCTGCAGAGGCTGCAAGCACTGCCCCGGAGATGACGGAGCCGTCCCCAAACACCCCGGATGCCGGAGGTTGCTCTGGATATGACAGACACCTCAGTGCTGTTTCAGGCGGTCCGTCCCAGCCGAGACTTAGCCTCCATGCCATCCATCCCACCTGCTGCAAGCAGGCTCCTGCCCCAGCAGGGAAGGGCTGAGGTTCTGCAGGTTAGGGGCGAACGCGGAGCAGCAAGCGGACCTTTCAGGCACGAGTGTTTGCAGCAGGAAGCCTGGCTGCCAAACGCCCTTTGTAAACAGCATGCTCATTTTACAGTACAGGTAGAGTTCCTCTGTGGGGATTTCCACAGCAAGCCAGCTTTTTGACACAGCACAGGTCTTGTTTCATCTCCTTGGGGACCTGTGCGCTTGTATGAAGACATAAATCCAGGTCTACAGCTCTGATCTTGAGCACACCTATCCAGCAGAACAGAAACATGACTGCAGTGTACACAAAACACCTGTGCTGCTCAAACAAAATTAGCAGAGTGGTTTCACAAACACACACCTGATGCTTTAATAAGACAGGTTCCAATGACAAAATCAGGCACAACAGGTCTTCTGTCTTGGAGGCAACTTTAAAAAGCTCTCAGTAGGCAGCAACACACAGGAAAGAAGTCAGTGGCTGTCACAACAGCTTCATCCTAAGTTTCTTTTGTTTGAGTAAGACTTCTACACAGACATATCACTTTTAATTCAGAGGTGCATCATATTTAAAGATACACTGAAGGAGAATCTAGCTTGAACATAAAACCTGTAAGAGAAGCAGCTATGCTGCACTTTACAGAGAGATGGGTTACCCACCACCTCCTTCTGCAGCGAGCTGGCTGCATTGGCCAAAGCATTCATCAGCAGCCATTCCCTAAACGCTCAGCTCCTCCAGCCAGAGCCCAGCACACGCAGAGGCACCCAAGCCCCGCACCAGCAAGTGAAGGGGGCAACAGCTCCCGCATCCTTCTGCAGCCCCAGCCGCAGCCCACTGCATGGACTGCTGCTGCTTTTAATTCAGGTGGCTCGGGAAACCTGAAAACAAGACTGTGCACCAGCTTGCCAAGGAAAGGAGAGGTGCATATCAGGTGCCTAGCCTACGAAATAAGTTATTTCAGGACTTGTATAGGCATGCGGAAAAGGACCCAGAAATTAGTGTGAGCAGTAAATCCTTGAATGAGATGCTGTAAAGTAAGGTATGCACATATTTCACCTAAGATTTTGTTTACTAAATATATTCCAGGAAAAAGCATAGATCACTTTAATGGGTCTGTGCTGATTTCATCTGCAGTGGCCTGTCCACTTAATCACATTTCCCAGAATTGGATGCAGGCTGTGAACTGAACTTCTTTGTGGAAACAGGTGTGAATGTTTGTTAGAGCTGTGTTTGGCTCTGCCTCACTCCTCTCATAAATAGAATACAACCTTCATTAAAGCCTCTCTTCATTAAAACACTTCAGTTGTGGGATTTATTTTGTGCCACTTGCTGCCTGAATTAAAAAAAAAAAAAATCTTTTTTTCTTTAATTCACTTTACACAGTGGCTGAAAAAAGAGTGCTTGCATAACAAGTATTATGCAACTTCCCAAATAAATAACACCCTTGCAGGGGGGAGGATTACAAAGTCCCCCAGATTTTCATAGCTACAGATTTGGCTTCAAAAGCAGAGTCTGTAAGAACTGCATGCCACCCCAAATCTTCCTGATAGTTACTGACACCACATCCGCACCCAAAGACCCATCAGGATCAGTGCCCCACTGTGTGTAAACAAAAGGTAACTCAGCAAAATACAGAATTTACCACTGTTGTTCTCTCTTGAGATCGTAAAGGAGATTGACACCAGCTAAAATAATCTGGCATGGATGCAGCTACATTTTTAAAGCTCTTCTCTGGTTTGCCTAGCTTCTAGTGCTGAGAGGGTTTTATTCAATCAGTAAAAAGCGAACAGGAAAAAAAAAAAATGCAACTTGTAGCCACCCTCATCCCAGGAGCACTATGCCAGTGCAAGCGTAGCGCAGCATCTCGAGTGAAAAATGAGGATCACAGCGAGTTTCAGGTTTTGGAGGCCAGCAGACCTTCACCAACATCTTCAGCCCCAGAGCAGAAGAGGGACTGTGTTTTGCAAAAGCAGCATCCATCCTGTTGGCACCACTGAGCCTACACTTCCACAGCAGAGCCGATCAGCCACGTTCCAAACATAAGCTGCATTCATCTCCTCCGAACAGCAGATTTTCTTCTTAATTTTCCAAGGTCAGTGGCAGTGAATATTGAACCAGCCAACACTCAGGGAACCCGTGTAGATATCAAACTGGAGGGCAGGCACTCAAAAGTGCCTAGCAGCAGCACCACATTAATATTAAGTTGCTCTTTTCAGACACAGGAATTACTTTCTAAAAAAATCAATCAATACAAGGTGCCAATTTTAGAAACCTTTATCAAGTTACGTACCAGTATAATTCTCCCTTTCTAACTAATATTTCAAAATGCTGGAGTGCAGTGCAAGGGTTTAGACAACTGAAGTAAGCAAATGCAACAATGACGCTAACCTTTTATCAAACCCATTCAGAATTACAGCAACAGCCCAGAACTTTGATCACCGCATCCTCAGGACATTCGCAGTTTGAGCTTGTCACAAAACAGTAACTACTTTGGGAATCCCAATAACCACTTCAGCTTCCCCAAGCACACAAGTGGTGAAGGGCTGTCAGCGTTTTACTAGCAATGGGAAACACGAAGGTGTTACACAACTTCCCTGAAATGTCTATTCAAAAAACGCAACTACAAAATGCTTATTATTCCCAGCCTGAAGAGTCATTTCACGTAGTATTCATAATTACACAATAATCACAAAATACACAATAATGGACAATTTCTGCAGTTACAAAGGCAAAGAGTAGATCCAACAAGCCCAAAGTAAGCAGGATTCTTGGTTTGATCCTGTGTGGATCAGAGAGGAGAATGGGAAAGGCACGAAGTAGTGCTAGCTTATGTGTTGTGATGGAGGCAGCCAACAGCAAAACCTGTCCGGCAGTACAGTTTCCTGGAGTCACCACAACACCTCTGTCTTTGCCACCAGAGTCCTTGCCCCATTCAGAAAGCTGTGTGGCGGCTGGTCTCATCTACACACCTCTTCCTGGAACCAGCAGAAGCTGAGGATCACACAGGTGGGACCACATCCTGCTCCGAAACGACCCCGGGAGGGAGAGCATCACCCTTCAGACAGGCTGTGTTCCACCGAGCACGCGGGGATTGCACGGGCTGCAAGGACAGCTTCCCTTGGGAGGACACTTCTCACCTTGTGCTCTATTTTTACAAGCTTGTTCATGCCATTACATTATACAACTATTAATTACGGTGTTGTTCAGCGCATTTTTAGTGCAGTTTTCTAACAGACCCCACGCCGCCCATGCCCTGCTCCCACAGCCGCACATCCCATGACTCCAGCACTCCGCGCTGAAGCCCCAGGGCTTGTCCTGCTGCTCCCGAGGCCCAGCAGGCACCGTTCCACCCGCTCCTCCAAATCGGCCACCTGGACCAACCCTGAGTATGTTCTGAACCAGTCCCACATGAAACTTCATGCTACTGTCCTTAAGTGCATGTTTTTTCCTCCAACATGCCACACCAACATAACAAAAAATGTGTCACTATCAGTTCATCTGCTAACATAGCAAAGAAAGATTTCTTCCTAAAGTTACCTCCAAATGAGTAAGGAAAAAAAAAAAAAAAAGAGAATTCTCTTTTGAACCCTCTCACAGGCCCTACAGGACTTCAGTCCTCACCGGATCCCGGACCCAGCGGACCTCCCTTGGAAGCAAGCTCGCCTGCTCCCTTTCCATCCACGCTGCAAGCACCAGCCTCCCGTGCAAGCTCCAACACAATTCTGCATGCATTATTTATCCCTCTTGCTAAGTCATGCAGAGGGATAATTACTTAACTATTGTAATGATATTTTGCAATGGCTGTACTCTATTATTCTAATTGATTTTCATGGGATTGCTTTTGCTGCACATTTAGAGCACAAGAACTTATTTTCTGCAGAATAAATAGCTGAAGTTTTACATTAAGACCATGAGCTGGAAGTTAAATTTTAATTTTTTAGGAGAATATTAATATTTTTAATAAAAACAACATTGATACATTGCCCACATTTTTGCTATCTCTAACAACCATGGAAGACAAGGGATACGTTTTCAGAAACTGAGTGAAATACAAAATTTATTAACTATTACAATATTTATTAACTAATGTAGTTATTAAATCAAAGTTTTTTTTCTTACAATAGGTTTTCATTTGACTTGTAGGACTCCAATTAGTGTAGCTGCCAAATGTTTAGAGGTGAGAGATCCCCAATATTCTATTCACAAACTAGAAGTTTAAGTCAAAACATGTTTGCACGTCTTCCTTACAGCACACTAAATTTTACTAAGACACATGCTCAGCTTCAGACTGGGGGAATTCTTACAGTAAAACACTAAATAAATAAAATCAGCCCTTGCCATACGCTCAACATGATACAAGCTACACACCAGAGCAGCCCAAGCAAGAACTATTTAAGCCTCCGTGCCCCCAGGATATTCTTCAGGCTACGCATGATTCAAGGCATACTTGTAAGAGTTCTGTGAAGAGATGAATGGGGTTTCATAAAACACAATAGTCCCAGTAGTTCAGAACGGGTAACAAAACTTCTTCTGCCTTGAGCCAGAAATTCCTCCAAGAGGAGCCTTACTCTCAGCTACTGAGGATAAACTCATCTGCCAGTTACATGACCAGAGGCACAGCCACAGCTCAGGACAAGGAACATGATCCTTCTGACCCACATGAGCAAAGGTGGAAGAGGACAAGCATGTTTGTGCACCAACACCAAAACCAGAACTTCTCAGTTGGCAGAGAAACACTAAACTTAGGACAGATGAGACTCATCAAGAACTATGGCCCTGCACTTTCTCATGAATATACTGGACTGCATGCTTTGTTTCCTTCCACTTAATAATAAGAAGTTGTTTGGTTTTAGTTTGATCACCATCTGACATGTATTTAAATTTTAAAAAAGGCAAAATGCGAAGTTTTGTCAGTCTCAGAACTGTTCAAACTTTAGAGGGCACTAGGATGACTTGAGGCAATGAGAAATCTGAAGAAGCTCTCTGCTTAAATGGGCACAGAAACTTCTTCCCTGGAGTCTCATTTAGGGTTTTATACAATACAATTCATTTCTCAATTCTTTTTTATCTATTAAAAAAAAAAAAAAAGATCTCTGGAAAAAAAAATAGTCCTGGAACAAAGCAAGACCGCAAAAGATAACTTCAGTTTAATGCCAGCGTACTCCCTTTCTTCTCGACATATTGGTCTCAGAGGCCTGATCCAGCTCTTAAAACTGACAGCAGAGTGCTGCCCTGACTTCTGCAGCTCCTGGACACGACGCAGAGAACTCCGCTGCAAACAGCACAAGGCCACGATCTCCAGGTGTCAGCCACCTGTCGGAGCCCCACCACATTCCAGATGCTAGCACGTTCAGAAATAAAGCCACCAACTGTTATTAAGCTAATTTCTTAGAGCAGCATTCCACATTCCCACACCTGTGCCTAAATAAGCACGTTCCTTATGCTATGTGCCTCTGTGTAAAACAAAAAAGAAAAAAAAAAAAACAGAATAACAAAAAAAACACATCACTCGTGCCTGTGACAGGCTTTTAGAAGCAAGCAAGCGCAGCACGTAGCTGTACAATTCCATAACTTTGAATTCAGAGCGGCAGAGGGAAATTCAGTCTGGTTTGCAGCACAAAAAAGGCAAGAGCTGGAAATAAAACCCAACTGCTGCTAGGTGTTACCCCTTACTCTCCTCCCTACTCGTTAGGAAAAAATCTGAGAACTAACATAGCACGCAAGCACGATGTTCTACTACACGTCATTGCTGATTTTTGTACCAATTGGTTAACTTGTGATTGGAAAAAAATGTCATGCTCCTCATAGACGTCAGGAAGCCGTTGTTGATGGAGTTTCACCATCACTTCTCCGGATGCTGGCTGAGTACCAGCCAGTCTCAGCACAGCGGTGTGAATTCCCAGCAGACTTCAACACAACAGACACAACCCAGGAATCTGGAAGAAACCCACAGGTCTGAACTTCCCAATGTAAACGCATGGTCCCAACGCACAGAGGTGCTTTGAAACTGTACCTGTAAATAAATAATTTAATGAACCTCAAAACTTTGCAGTCTGAGCTCTGGTACCCCAGCCTATCCCTGCGGAGAGCCCCACAGTCCCAGGGACACCAGGAACTCACCCGAGATGCAGGAGATCATCCTGACCCCAGAACTTAAGCAACTCACTTGAGTCACATCCGGTAACAAGTTCTTCTAATTAATGATTCTTAATTGCTCCCACAGTACTGTACTCCCACACCCATGCTTAAGCATGTTCCTCACTGCTATCCCACATGTAAAATTACGCAACTAACAACCCCATGCCTTCGGTAGCATGCAGAACACAGCCGTGCGATTCCGCCAGAGTTTTCCAAAAATTCACTCGGCCTCCCACGAGCCCTGCGTGCTGGCAGCTGTCGTATTTGCTTTGCAGGCAGGTAAGGCGCAGCACGTCACTGCGCTGCTGTCCCAAGGCTCAGCGAGCTAAGGGGAACGCAGCGTGACTCAGCGGCCAGCCCCTGCCCCGAACACCGACCCGTCCCGATGAGCGACGTTCTCCTACAATGCCGGCAGGGACACGGCGACAGTTTCATTTTGTGTCACGTGGGAACTCTGCTCACCGAGATATCGCTTATGCAAGCTGCTCAGCCTCTCTCGGAGCCGGAGTTTCCCCAGCTACCAACGCGCCTCCGGAGGTGACTGACTGCCCGCAGACCGTCACAGCTGGGGACAGCGGGGAAGCCCGGGCTGCTCCCTGCAAGCATCCTCGCTGCAGAGAGCTGATAAATAAAGGAACATCCATCCCTCACAGCCTGGAGTGCCACAGACACACACAAGCTACACGCGGAGGAAGAAACGCATAAGAGCACATCCATTCCTGCAGCTGGGAAGGTGCTGGTATGCTCCTCCGCTGGCATTTAGGTCCAGGTAGCACCTCTGAGGGTGGGACAAATCCCACACAAGTATTTGTCCCAAAGACATTTTGGGGCTTCTAAAGACAGAAACCATCCACTGGAAAGCCTGCCAACAGTTTGTGCCACACAATGTAGTAAAAGTGAACAAACAAGTGACAGGGGAGAGCAGCTTTTAGGAGCACAGCTCTGTCCCCAGACAACCCCACTCCAACTGCAGCAGCCTGAACACGCTCCTAGTTTTCCAGTGACCACTTCTCACCGGACTGGATCGCCAGAGTTCGGCAGGCTGCAGCTCCTCAGTGACACCACAAAGCTTTATGGGCACTCGGCTGGTCCATGTCAGGGATGCTTACAATTCCACACCATAACTCCACGTGCGAGCAGAACACGTGGCATTTGTTTGAATCACAGTGTGCCATTCTCACTGACAACAGAAGCCTCACTGCAGAAGACGCACCCTAGGTAAATGAGTCCTGCTTTATTTCCCTGTTGCAATGAAGCAAAACACAAAACCCAGTTTTTTTTTTTTTCTTCTAAAACATCTTTGGTCCCTCAGTATTTTATTTTCAAGACAAAAGCAGAACCCCATTCCTACAGTTCCGTAAGTGTGTAAACACACTAAATGCACACAATTCCCCCAAAACAATTCACATTTTTTACGACAGCCAGTTTTACATGCTATAGGTTTCCCTACAGCTTATAGCATGCTGAACTGGAAACGCTTCATAAACCTTATTAAATATTTTTGCTAGGTTGACCCACACATCCCTGACTGCTGCAGATAACAAAGGAAATTGGGTTCGTTTCCCCTCCTTCCTCCACAGGGCACCTGCAGCAGCTCGGCGACAGCAGCAAACAGGCTCCAGCTGGAGCCTCCTCCCAGAGCAGCAGTGCAGAGCACAGCCTCTCCTGCTGCCGCCGTGATGTGCTCTGCCCTGGCAGCCCCAGGAGACAGACTGCTGCGCTGCTGATTGACTCCACTGCAGGGCCCATCGATGTACTGCCTCTTATTGGAACCTCATGTCAGGAGGAGAAAGTGCTCAGCACCACTTCTGAGGCACAGGGAAAGCACTCTCAGAGTAAGAGCTCCAAGAGATTTAACTAGAGCCAAATGCTTCAGCAGAAACACACACTTCCAACAACCCAAACGTGCATGCTTTGTTCAACCAGGACGAACAAGATCTACGTCCTTATGCAAATCTAGGTGTTTTGGTGGTGGTTTTTGTTTTGAATAGAGGAATGAAACACCTACTACAGGCATAAGTTACCTGGTCACACTAAAACAGACAGCAAAGAATCTTAAAGAACGCCAGCTTGAGGGCATTCCGCTAGCTGATCTGCGGAAAGGTGAATTCCAGCTCCTTTCTCACAGACTCAGATCAGCCTAATGCCACATTATCCCCATTGACACCTGCAAAAAGGAGTGAAAAGACACAAATCCTTCTCTGTATTTAGCTGCTGCATCAATAGCATTGGGGG
>VXAV01002212.1:0-12843 GCA_013399715.1 Alectura lathami | reverse complement strand
TCTAACATTCTGTGATTCTGTGATTCTGTGATTCTGTGTATGCGGAGGGAAGCAGACGGTGGGAAAGGGCACCAACATCCCTTACAGGGACATCGTGGTCACTCCTTTAGCGGCTGTAAGTTGTGGGGCAAGGAGGGGATTCCACCTGGTGTGGAAGAGAGGGCTGGGGAAATGCACTTTAACTGGAATTACTGAGAAAATATTGCAGCGTGGGTTTGGTGAAGGTGTTTTAAATGAAAGTCGTATTAAGGAGTATTCTGAGGCAAACGACCCGTGGTGACTTTTGACAAAACATTAATAACCTGTAATATATATGTATTTGCTACTGTTTATTTGGAAAAAAACAAAAACAAAAACAAAGGATAAGTAAAAAATCTAAAACTTTTAGTGCCCATATGCCATCAAATGTCCTATTGAGCTGAGGGCTTTGATGAGAAAACGTTGCAATCAGATTTTAGCTGATTCTCCAGCGTCATTTCAGTGGGGATAAACCACTGATGCTGGCTAAGGATGCGTGTGCTCGAGCTGCCTGCTTCCTAATGGAGCTCCAGCCACTGTGGCTCACAGGGGAGGAAAAGTTCCCCTGATTAGGACAGTCAGCTTCATTATTCCAGATGAAATTTCAGATTCTATTCTGAGAAATGATGAGAAAGGCTGATGTGACAGCCACCTAAACTACAGCTCTTTTCGGTCACTCTGAGGACACAGGAGACTTCTCCTTGTCCTGTGCTGCTGCTGGAGCAGGGCACAGGCAGGCTGTTGCACACCCAGCAGTGTCACAGGTGTCCAAGCAGCATCCTGGTGAGTCTCAGTCCTGAGCTCCTGCTGCCCCAGCCAGAGCACCCTGGGTGCTTACATCTTGCTGCATCAGTGCCTGGAGCTGGAGGTACCTGGGATATGAGCTCCTCACTGAATTTCCAGTGGGGAAAAAAGCCTTCCCTGGTGTTCATTTATCACTGTTATCTTGAGCTCCTTGGGGAGGGGGATCTCATTATGCTTCTATAATTGTGTAAGCTCATACTGAAATTCTTGCTTCGGTTTCATGGTAGGCATTTATCTCTGTTGTGCATTTCAGTTTGGGGGAAACAAGGAAGAAAAACCTCAGACAATCTATTTCGTTTGCAATGTTTGGTTATGGTTGTTTTGTTCTTGCTTATGATATACATTTTTTGTGAGATGTCCTGATCTTCTGAATATGTTTGCACTAAGTCAGTAGTTCTGTTCTGTTTATTGAAACCAAGATCTTCCTTATTGTCTATTGTTGTAGATTTAATTACCACCCTTTATTGAATTCCTTCCTTTTTCAACAAGAGCAGCAGACAATGAGGACACACAAGCCACAGTGGTTTTCATAAAGCTCTGACAGAGGCCTTGCTTTGCCTGTTTTGTTGTGCACATGACTTGACCTACAGACTTTCTGCATCTAGGCACTGGAAGAAACCCCTTACACTTACATCCAGTAAGTCTCTCCTAGGGTGGCCAGAAAAGAAGGCAGTGCAATATTCTGCAGAGCAGGCACTTGGTCTGTTTCCTCCCTCTGATACACCCTATGGCACGAAGTAGCAGCCTCTGTGTTTTTCTCTCTTCTGTGAAAACCCCATGAAGAGCAGCACCCATGCTGACCTGCTGGATCTGGTTGCCGCCAGGTGAGATTCACCCAAGCTCTCTGTGTTTTTGTCACACCCTGCTTTGCCTTTTTGGTGCTGGTCAACACATGTAAACCTACGGGGAGTTCTGCTAAAGCCAATGGCTTGGGGTAAACCAGGGTGAGTTCCTTGGCTGAGAAACCTGGCTCGTGGCTTTGGCAAAAGCGTCTTGTTTTTGCAGCAGCCCCACCAATGCCATCCAGTTTTATATTTTCCTGTGACTTCTGACATTTAGCATTTCAGAATGTGTTTGAGATGCAACTTACATGGGATCAGGATGGCAAAGTGTGTGGCTTATGCTGAGAGCTGGCACAGGCTGGCAGACCTGAGCCAAGCAGACTGAAACCTCTGGCCTCCATGGGCTTGGACCAGATGACTCCTGTGCTTTCAGACCATCCTTGGTATGTCACGACAAACACTGAGTGCGCATCTGCTTCTTTTGATCTGAGGCAGCCCCTTAATGTTTGACTTTGTGATGGGAGAAGGAACTTGGCTGAGGTATGCGGCTGCTACTTGGATACGTGTAAATAGCCGTGCTAGCAACAGGAGGAGCTGGGTTCCCTCCGGCCTGAAGTGTCTCCGCTCCAAGGAGCAGACATGCAGTCTGGCCCTCCTTCAGACCCTGCTATTTTTACTCTACTCTTCCCCAAAGTTTATCTTCTGGTCGTCAGCTCACTGAGATTTGGCTCCTCACTTCCTCTGTGCAAAGCCTGGGCAGCAGCAATCCCACAGCTGCGCTGTGAACCAGACAGCGTTTGGGCAGCAGAGCCTGGCTTTAAACTGCAACTGCCAGACGCGCCCTTGGAGGTGTTTTCAGTTTGAAAACGGCTTGCTTCCTTTGTGCACTGACGTGTTTCTGGCTCAAGGAGTAAAAGAGGGACGTGCTGTCTCGAGGTACGGCAAGGTCCGCAAACCAGGCTGGGGTGGAATAACAAACCTGCAGCAAGGGGATGACATGGTCAAGGCACCTGCAAGGTTTCAGGATTTGGGCCCTTGGAGAGGACACAGCACAAGGAGACCCTGGATCAAACCACAGAAAGTGGTGCAGAAAAATGGCCCGAGCATCCAGCTGCGAGATCCCACCACAGGATCCGTCGGGGTCTCTTTGGGGAAAGGTCTGGGCTGGAGCACACTGGCCTTGCGGCACTGGCCCTGCACTGCAGGAGCATCCAGGAGGTGTGTGCCCCAATGACTGCAGGCATGGGCTCGTAAGGCCTGCAAGGGAGAGCAGGACCCTAGCTCCAGCTGGGGAGGAGTGGGGCAGAGACCGCAATCCGGCCAAAGTATCCTCCTTTTAACTGCCAGGGAGGAGACATGGCATGGAGAATCAATTTATTTGCTCAGTTTGTTCATTCCCGCTGAGAAGGAATGTGCGCCTGTGCAAAATGATGGTGGAAGCTGTAATGCATGCCTCATCTGTGTCATGGGCTGGGAGAGGAGAGGTGATAAGGAGAATTAACATTGGGGATAGGTATTTGTTCAGGGGAGAGGAGATGTATGATGCGGTTGAAGCCAATATGGAGCTTATAGACAAGTCCTAGCTGTCATGTCATCGCTGGAGGTAGTGTGTCCTGTGAGGCTGCCACCCACCCAGGCAGCACAGGATTTTCCAATGCAATCAGCAGTGCTAGAGGAAGCTGAGCTCACAGCAAAGAGTTTGATATTGTGTAATATTAATTATCTCTGGTCTAATATACCTAATTCCTGGGTCAGCAAATACTGGAGAAAGAAGCTTGTATGTTCCCTGCTGGGGAGCAAAAATCCCAAGGTTGAATGAAACACAGCTGTTTAGTTTAAGGGGGCAGAGAGATGATGGAGAAGTATCGTGTTAATATTCCTGAGCTCAAAAAAAAAAAATCAGAAAAGTAAACCAGGTTAGTATGCAGGTACACACCTCACATTAAGCAGAGTGTATTTTAGTTCTGGAGATGAGCACCAGCCACTGGGGAGTTACTCCTAGGTGTACCATCCTGTACCGTGGGATGCAGGAGGGAGTCCAGGCACCTCCAATGGGGATGCTTCGTTTGCAGCAGAGCAAATCACTTGGTGTTTTTGTTGGAAAAGCATATAAAAAGAAAGGTGCAAAGGCTAGCAGATGAAAAAGTACTGACGAGAGGCACAAGAGTTTCCCTCTTCTTAGGTGAATTCTCAGTTCTTCGTAAAATCCTACTGATTTCTCACTATCCTTACAAGTAAACACTAGTGATGGGATTGCACTTCAGGATGAAACGATGAACTGAAAATGCAGAAGCATTTGAGTCTGTATAGCTCAGCTCTCTGAAGCACAGTCGGAATTCTGACTCAGAGATTCAAGGCATTAGACGCTTACACATGAATGCCCACACATACCCAAAATATTGGTGTCTCCCCCAGCCTCCGTTTTACACACAGACTGCATAACTACTGAGAACATCTCGAGTCAGATGGGCAGGACGTTGTTGCCTTGGAAGTAAGTATCAACGCTGAGAACACTTTTCTCTCCCTGTCCTTCTGTGGGTGAATGACCAGCAGCTCAACACCACCCTTGCTTCCCAGCAAGGATTTAAAGGAACTGATGCTCCTGTTTTTGTATGAGGCAGGGATAATGGCTTGGTAACGGCAGCCTCTAAGTCACTTACCAATCTCCTAACATTTTCTGTGGACTTTTCAGAGACACCTCATTTGCTTGCTATATAAAAGCTGTTCCTGCTGAGCATAATGTCTTGAATATAATTCTTACTCAATTACTAGAAACGTGCTGTAAAAATTGTGGAAATTTGGTAAGGGAGTCGTAAAACACTCACTCTATCTGTTTACTGTTTCTCATTTGTCTGGCCTTTTACATGGATCTGTTTTCACAATTGCAAATATAGTTTGAGGAGGGAAGTGGGCTGTGATTATTGGTAGCTATTTTTAAAACCGTCTTTTGTCCTCCCTTTCTTTCTGCAGTATGTCTCCATAATTCTTAGCACAGTGGGAAGTAATTGCAGTCTCTTACAGTTACAAGTAAACTAAGAATTATTGAAGTGCTGCTTTAATGAAAATGATCCATTTCTGAGCTGATGTGTGTGGTTACAGAAGTCACGGGGATGATCTCTCTTGCATGAAGTAGCTGGCAGTACTAAGGATTTCTCATTTTTGCACACACTTTAATTTTGCAATCCTTCTTTCTGCTCAGTTACACGTGTGGCTTCTCAGATAGTCCTGAGCAGTGGAAGATGTTTATTTCTAGCAGTCTTTGTTCAACACCCCACACTTCCCCCTTAAGTATCCGGTATTAGTAGCTGTTGGGAATGTGATGCAGACTTCATGGACCATGTGTTTGTTGGCAAACACTACCTGTGACACCAGTGTAATGGCCTTAGCCTTTTTTTTTTTTTTTTTCCCATTCAAGGCCAAGCATCATTCGTTGCTCTAAATACGCTCTCTCCATTTCTATTTGTATAAACCACAGAGTATTGCTATCTGGGGATTTCCCTGCAGATGGAAAGGGAAGACATGAAGTCTGAAGCTACTGAAAGAAGTTGGAAACTGAGACCTCTAAAGCTATTCCAGACGGTCTTGAAACATTAAAGCAAGTTTTATTACAGAGATTAGTTTACATTACACTCATTTATTAAAACCTAAGGACATCTTTATAAAAACTACTGTATATAAAGACAAGAGCAGTGCAATAGCAGTGTAAAACACGTTTTTGGTTTACTTGGCAATCACTTCAGAAAGACAACATGATTCATAATATGAAGTTAAGTATGCTGCAAAAAAAAAAGGACAGGTTCAGGTCAAAAAACTAGATTAGCAAACCACTGGACACTGGCACGTATTGATTTCAAACATCGAGTGTTATGTAAACAGTATTATTGTCAGTGTATCAATAAAGAGTGAGAAATCACTGCAACCCTAGAATTTCTAGTTAGCTTAATTAGCCTAAAATTTGACTGCAGACTATTAAAATAGACTATCTGTATATCTTATCTTCTTATTGATTTACTAGTTATGCAAAAGGAGGACTGGAAGAAATGCCTGTCTTATGCAAGAGAATTTTCAAGGATGAGAAAAGATGTTTCTTCCCAGGGTTTTGTTTCAGTTGCCCTAATTTTCATACACCACCACTGGTAATTAAATAGAACTGGCTCTAAAAATCACTTTGACATATTACTTCAACGCTTCTGCAAGTGGACAGTCCTCATATAGAAATTACAACCATAATAAAACTATTAAAAACAGTTATCTAAAGTAGCTGCTACAATATGCTGATGTATACATTAAGAGGCCAGGTTGTTTTCACTTTGTGTTTCTGTAAGATCAATAACCAGGCACAAAAGATGGTTAATTACAACACCAAGTCCTGCACAAGCTTTATAACTTATCTTTTTAGGTTCTATGTTACGCACAGCAATTATTAAGAAATTGGACACTCATTTCTTGGTAAAACATTGGGGAGAAAATGAGTTGAACAAGGGAAGAGGCTTCTGGAGCACAAACGTCATTAATAGCCACTGAAATAGTTGCCATTGGTGAATAAGGTGTACAATGAAATTATGCACTTTTGTTAACATGAATTTTTTATCTTTTTTTTTTCCTACTACATCAGGATGGACATAGAGAAATATATCTGTTTTAGCCCAGGTCTTTTCTTTTAGAGAGAGGCTGTGCTGGAACCAGGTTCTTCCTGCCAAAATAACGGAATAATTCAGTGCAGTTCATCTGGTTCACCATAATTACTTTAGATCAGGTGAACGCACAGGTGCGCTGTTTCCCATCAGTTTAGGCCCAGCAAGCATTAGCCTTATTCAAGATCTTACATTCTGCTAAACTAGGCAGGCCATCAGATGGTTATAGCAACACAACCGGAGAACATCATCAGTTATGACGTGGATTTATCCATAAATTAATTGGTAGGCAAAGCCAGAATTTCAGCCAGAGAGTATCCACCTTATGTCAACTGGCTCTGTGTAGAGAATCAAAGGGAACAAAGAAGATCACACATCAGGTACAAGGTATACAGGTACTAGAAGTAAAGCATAAAACTGCTCATTAATAACGCACAATTCCCAAAGGGAAAAAAACCCTTACAAAATACAGTAAGTCACACAAACCGGTATCTAATACAAATTCCTTCATGAACATAAGCTTTTTACAAAGCTCTCTGTGGTGGCCATTGCCTCACAATGAAAGTAGGTGCTGACAGAGGGCAAAAGGGGCAAACAGCTGCTGCGAAGCGCCGAGGCAGGGCTGATTGCTGTAGGCATGGGTACTCTGGTGGCTGTCTGAAGGGGTTGTGGAACTTGGAGCCAGGGTGGGCGTGGGAGAAGACACGATGCCCGCAGAGGCATGGTTAGTGTTGGTTCCAGCTACTTGCTTCCTCTGCTTTTCATGCAAGTTGGCCCTGGTAGCACCGCTGCACATCCTCAGTGGGAGAGGTCTGCCAGCACCCGGGGCTCAGACCCTTCCCTGCTGAAGCTCCAGGCTCCTAGGGGAGAGCAGCAGGGGCTGTGCTGCTATCTGCAAGCTACTTACGGTGTTTGTTTGCTGGAGGTCCTTTTAGTTCCCAGCTGAAGTGCCTGGAATGCTTCTGCCATGCTCTAATGAAATGTTCTTGGGAGAAAACTAAAGCCTCCTGTGTTTGGAGTGAAACAAGGGTTAAAAAATACTGATTTTACTTGACGTGCTGCAAAGAAGCACACACACTCTGTAAAGAGAGAGAGAGCAGACCAGGCTTCTGCTTGCCTGGAACAGGAAGGAGCCTAATGCCTGCAGGGTGGCACACCTATCTGCAGCATTTGAATTCTTGCTAGTTAGCAGCTGCCTGTCCTTGCACAGGGATACTCTCTTTTTACTAGTTGGATTGCAATGAAGAGGGGCTGGGCACATCAGTATTCTCCTCAGATGGGGCCTTTGGAGGCTGGGCATGCCTGTGCTCTCCCTGTATGTATCTTAACAAATGAGTAAATTTCACAGGATTTTCTCATGTAATTGACACGGAATTATTTTTAAATAAACCTTTCTGTGAAAAGTTAGGTCAAGCTATCACAACTCAGTGACCAAGTGATCCACACACTCCTGTGGCAGCATCATTGCTCCTTCAGCTTGCAGATGAACCCTTAGATTTGAGAGAGATAAGCTCTGGTGCCAGTCAGTGGCTGAGGGAACTGGATTATTGCCTTGTAAAGCAGAGGGACAACGGTATTATTGCTTTTGTAATAGAAAGGTTGTTGCTTTTCTTCTAATTTTCTTTCAGCTTCAAGGACTATGGGCGAGAAATGGGGAGTCTGTTGCTTCTTAATAAAAGCTTCCCCCTTCAGGAAATCACGTGAAGCTGAAGCTGAGATGTGCTCAGGTGGTTGATGTCTCAGCAGAATCATTGCCAAGGATCCTACAATCAGTACTAAGGCTGAATCATTTGCTGCCCTGCGGTTTGGTTGGAGGGGAAGGCTTCACATACCTCGTAATGCATGACAACAAGGGTAGCAGTAATGGGGACTGCCAGCATCTACCCCATTGTGTCAAAATATTCACCAGAGAACTTTGGAAAAACTCACATTCAGTATTCTGACATTTAGGCTCAATGGCAATAGATGGATGGGGAGGCAAAGAAAAGTTATCTACCAAAGGTTTGTCTTGTGATCTTTTTCCACCTCTGTCTAGATTTGCCAGAGCAACTTTATTTTCTTCCTACTGAGCACTTCCTCAAACATTATGCTTCCTCTCAAAGATAATATTGTTGGTCTAAAATTAAAATATTGCTTACAGACTACTTTCCTCTGGAAACTCTTTCTGCATCATTTGCCTACAGAAGTTGTCTGGAAGGTGTTTCTCTTCAAGTGACTCGGTCAAACTCCATCCTGTAGTTTTTCTCTCTCTGCTGCTTATCCACCACTTTCTAAGTTCTTGTCATTGAATTAGTTTTCCTGAAAGCTGCTCCGTGGAGTGTGATCTTACCTCTCCCATCCTGAGGCACATCAATATAATTTTCTGGAAGACATAAAACACACATGTTCCCATAACATTTTGTAAGCACTCAGCATCAAAGTATTTTCTGTAAAGATAAACGTGTAGTTTTCTAAGGTGTTGATTTAACCCAGGGAAGCAGGAAAAGAGGAAGGAAACGAGTGAGAAGGAAAGAACTACGGACATGGCTGGGATCTGCATTAGAGATAAAAATCAGATTTCATCCCAAATCCCCTTTTCTGTGTGTATGCCAGTTACTGTTCCACATTGCCAAGCTACCTACCACTATCTGTGAGATGAAAAGATCAAATATTTACCTGAAAAGGCGAAAGAGGAAATGCAAATGCAAACTCCTTTCATATGATGAGAAAATGTTATTTTTCCATTGCTGCGTATGTAAATGAGTAAATGTTATATCCATGTGCTTTCCTTACAGAAGTGTTATATTTACTTCTTTTTTTTTTTTTTTTTTTTTTTTTTTTTTCTGCTTGCAGTGCCGCCAGGCAGTGCTGTAAATCTGCCCATCTTCAACTCCTGCAGAGTGTGCGTGTAACTGGCTATGTGATCTGTTCATACAGGAACTGCGGTAGCATGTATGGTAGCCTAACCACAAACAGTGTTGAGATAGCCCAGGATTTCTAATCATCATCATGAATAAAAGTGATGCATCTGCTTGCTTGAGTAGGAAAGCATAAGGGTATGAGCAGAAGCTGTTGGAGGCACAGTTCGGTATCCTAGTAGCAGCAATACCTCATTAACTTCTCCCTCCAGAGTTCTTTACATATTGGGCATTCCCAAGTCTCCGTGCTACATTATACATGTTGCATTCCATTAACGCATAAAATATAAAGAAACATCTGGTTCAGACAGAAGAATACCCATGGGACTCAGCATGCTTGAGGTTATCTAGTGTTTACCCATCAAAATGAGACAGTATATGCTCAGTGTATTCTAGACAGCCTTATTCACATCAGAAATACAACAAAATTTAGTTTGGACTTTGTTCACTGTCCTTTTTTGACAGTGGTAGAAATGGGCACCACCAAAACATGCAGACCTGCCTCTCGTGAGGTCTGCAGGCAGATGGAATTTAAAACAAGTTTGCCTGGATCTAGAAAAGAGCCTCCTGAGGCCTGGCTAAAATTAATTCAATAAATTCCTTGAGAGAGGGGAAACAGGAGAGTAAGAGAATGTGCCATGGCTTGGAGCCATCCGTGTCCTTCACAGAACCTTCAGTTGTTTCTTTTCACTCTTCTGTGGAGTGCTGCATGTGCTCTAGCTCAGACAAAGTGTTTTACTCAGCTCCAATCTGTGTAATTGAAATCACTACTTGTTTGACAGGATGGAGTTTCTTTTTCTTTTCCTTCTCTCTTTCAATTTTTTTAAAGAAATGTTTAGAGATGGAGCAGGTAGAGCAGACGTGTGTGCTCCAGGACAGTCTGCAATTTTAAATGTGTCAGACCCATAGCATCGCAGAATCATAGAACACCCTGAGCTGTAAGAGACCCGCAAGGACCATCGAGTCCAACCCCTGGCCACACCCAGCACCACCCAACACCAAACCCTGTCCCTGAGAGCGGTGCCCAAACGCTCCTTGAGCTCCAGCAGCTCGGGGCCGTGCCCACTGCCCTGGGGAACCCGTTCCATGCCCACCACCCCCTGGTGCAGAACCTTTTCCCAACCCCCACCCTGACCCTCCCCTGACGCAGCTCCATGCCGTGCCCTCGGGCCCTGTCGCTGTCCCCAGAGAGCAGAGCTCACTGCCTGCCCCCCATCATGGCTCTACCTGGCTGCTCAGGGACAGCACCCATCACGTCGCATCCATTTGCACTGCCTGGCAAAGAAGTAGCTAGCTAAGAGATGGCCTCTTCCTTCACAGCAATGACTTTGCAAGGCGGCTTAGTTCCACTGAAAAAAATGACATCCACTAGTAACAAAGGAGCCCTCAACTCTGGTCCTGTGGGGAGAGGAAGGGAAGGTTTTGCTCTCTTTTCATAGGAGGAGCCGGGCTTTCTGTAGCAGGCAGCCCTTGGCGGACGCTCGGGTTGTTACAGGCATCAGGCATGTCCTCCTTTCCCTTAAATGGAAGGACGAGGGAGGACAACGCACAATGCACCAGATTCTGAAAAAAAACCTCGCAAGTTTGAAAGGGAAGGATATGGGAAATGAATTGCAGGACAAGTACCAAATGAAAAGCTATTCAGTTGTCTAAATATATTGCAAACAAGAAAGAAATAGAACATAATCTAATCCCTCTGCCTGTAGAGTACGCCAAAGAAAAGGGAAATAATTTTTATAGCTTGGCATCTGTACTGTCCAATGGTTATATTATACACAGCATATAACGTAACATCCAAAATGTATGCTGAAAGACTGCTCAGGTTACCAATTCTAAATCTTAAAAGCTATGAAATGCAAGAACAAACACTGCCTTTGCAATCCTAATTTGGCCCTCTTGTTTGGGTGAAAGAAAGCAGAAAGCCTCAGACTTCAGATAGGGCTTGTCACATTTCTTTCTTTGGGAAAACTCTTCTTCCATTGGGAGTGCATGAGCGAGCCAGATTTTTCCAGTGTAGGGGCAACACTTCAGACACAACTAAAATTTTCTTCAGGTTGGCTCAGTAGCACCTGCACAGGGTCAGATAAAAAGGCTGCCTTAAATGGTGGCAAATCAGTTTTGTTACAGTCATTACATAAAATTACCGCTGCCACTGGTAGCCATTGCTAATGTTTCTAAAATACTAGTTGGCTCAGGGCATAGAGACAGCTGGTGCTTAAGAGTTTAAACAAAACCCAGGCACTGGAAAATTTCAACTTGAGAAACAGACTCTCTGAGTTTTCAACCCATATGTTATTCCTACCTTAGCTGACAACTCTGCAAAGGTAGAGAGAAATGTCAAAAAGTGTTTGAAAGCCCATACCTCAGGAAGGTGTTAAGGATTAAACAGAATGGATGTGTAGCAAATGTCAGACTGATCAGAGTGAAGCTTATTCCTCAGCTGCAGGCCTAAGGAGAGGAGGCAGAAATACCTGGAATGTGTGAAGAATTAAACCAGAAGCTTCTGCCCTGCTAGGGGTGGGTTTAGGATTCTGGTGGTTCATAGCAGTCATAGAATCATAGAATCATAGAATCACAGAATGGCTTGGGTTGGAAGGGACCTCAGAGATCATCTGGTTCCAACCCCCCTGCCGTGGACAGGGCTGCCAGCCACTAGCTCACTAGATCAAACCGCCCAGGAACCCATCCAGCCTGGCCTTGAACACAGCCAGGGATGGGGCAGCCACAGCTTCTCTGGGCAGCCTGTGCCAGCGCCTCACCACTCTCTCAGGGAAGAATTTCTTCCTGATGTCCAACCTAAACATCTCATCTTTCAGTTTGAGCCCATTCCCCCTTGTCCTACCATTATCCACCCGTGTAAAAAGTCGGTCCCCCTCCTGCCTGTAAGCTCCTTTCAAGTATTGGAAGGCCGCAATGAGGTCTCCCCGGAGCCTTCTCTTTTCCAAGCTAAACAATCCCAACTCCCTCAACCTTTCCTCACAGGAGAGGTGCTCCAGCCCTCTGATCATTTTTGTAGCCCTCCTCTGGACCCAATCCAACAGCTCCACATCCCCTCTGTACTGGGGGCCCCAGGCCTGGACACAGCACTCCAGGTGAGGCCTTCCAAGGGCAGAGTAGAGGGGGACGATCCCCTCCCTCTCCCTGCTGGCCACCCCTCTCTTGATGCAGCCCAGGATGCCATTGGCCTTCCTGGCTGCAAGAACACACTGCCGGCTCATGTCCAGCTTTTCGTCCATCACAACGCCCAAGTCCCTCTCTGCAGGGCTGCTCTCAAGGAGTTCTTCTCCCAGTCTGTACACACACCTGGGATTGCCCCGATCCAAGTGCAACACCTTGCACTTGGCCTTGTTGAACCTCATCAGGTTCTCGTGGGCCCACTTTTCCAGCCTGTCCAGGTCCCTCTGGATGGCATCCCTTCCTTCAGGGGTATCAACTGCACCACTCAGTCCTATTGAAGCAGTCAGAAATTCTGCAACTGGGAAAGCCATGATCATCTAAGAAATGCTGTGTGCTCATATTGTTGCTTTGCAAGTGGGAAAAAAAATACACGGGTTATATAGTTTCCTTTGGATTGTTCTTGTTCTTGTTCCACCTGGAGAAGGGGCTGTGCCTCCTCCCATTGCAGGTCACAGGGCTACCACAAGCCAAAACTTCATTTCCTGTATAACCGCCTTTCTACCATTTCTCTATTTACCTGCCAGGTCATTT
>VXAV01002211.1:0-19964 GCA_013399715.1 Alectura lathami | reverse complement strand
CCCCCTCTGAATCTAGTTTAAAGCCCTCTCCACTAGTCCTGTCAACTGCCAGGCAAAAATCCTTTTCCCCCTTCCAGATAGCTGGGCCCGATGATCTTTTGGAAATAGTGGAAATCATTTGTAGACCATTTGTAATGGTCTAGGAATACAAGCGAGGTAAGCACAGTAGTGTCTTTATTATACTGGTGTTATTGTTGGCAGAAAGGCAGACAAGTTTTAGACCATTGTTGTTTAAAGGTAAGTTTTAAATGTTTGGTGAGGAGCTGAACTTGAATCCAAACAGCTCAGGAGGAGAGCACCAAAGGGTTTTGACCTGATAAATTGGTCTCTTAGTAAATGTCGCACGTCACATGTTATTTTAGCAGGAACACGTTTAAGAGGCTTTGAGGACTAAAAGCTCTTTTGAAAACAAGATCCCAGGAACTGAAAGAACCATTCAGGGTTCGTGTTAGGTGCAGAGGAAGTAGTAGGAGGTGTCTTTGCTGAAGCATGTTTTAACAGCCCATTCCTTTGACTCTCCACTGAATGTCACTACTCAGTCTTCAGTACATACCAGTTTGACACAGTGAGAGCAGCTTAGTCCATCCCTCTTCCTTCAAACAGGCTTCCTATGACTTCTAGCTGTTTCTGATTCAGTTTGAGAAACTTAACTTATTCAACAAAACCTAGAGAGCAGAAACAGGAGGCTAGTTCTGCAGTCAGTGAAATTCTTCTTGTATTGCTGCTCACTCACTGTAAGTGTACTTAATGAGTCCCATCTGTATCTACCACTTGATTATTCCTGTTTACTAAATCAAGCCTAATTTTGACAGCGTGAACCAAAACCCAAGTCCTACCGAAATATGTATAGTCATCTTTGCAAATGTTGGGATTTTATTTTACTCAAAACTAAAGGCTCTTGCCTTTCCATGCTGAGGAGAATTGATTGTATCTGGTTTCTTTTGGCTTTCAGAATTCGTATAAACAGGCAGCTAGAGGTTGAGCCTGAGGAGCCTGAGAACAAACAGAAAGTTAGAAGGAAACAGAAGCGTTCTAAGAAAGAGGCTGAAGAGGAGCCTGGAGCAAAGGACCAAGCTGTTGAAGTGGTCCTCGATCCTGTAGCTGCTTCCTCACAGGAAGTTCTCATGGTAGAAGTGGAGAATGTGGTTCATGAAGATTTTCAGATCACAGAAGAGGTTAAAGTAAGTGAATTAAGCATGCAAGCCTTGACCTGTCCTGTAGAGTTGCATCTACATTTCTTCGTGAAAAGGAAGAGTTCTAAAATGGAGCTCAAATCCCAGGCTTTGGAAACCAGTTTCATTTTCTCACAGTCATTGCATGAGGAAATTTTATGAAAATAATGAGTTTTCCTTACAACAGCTGAATGCCTTAGAACCAGTCACTTCAAAAACTTGCTGACTGAAGAGGCTGAGCTGTGCTGAAGTTGTTGCTGTATCCTATATCAAACTAAGCCTTTGCCCCAAGGTGATTTGGGTGGTCAGCCTCACCATATGTTCCATCCAAGAGCAAGTTAAGTTTTGTGCGTGCAGGAAGCCAGTGTGCAGCCTGCCCCAGCACAAGGCACATTTCAGCACAGCGCTGGAGGTGGGTGGTGAGGGGCTGTGGTTCTGGGCTCCTGCAGTGAGGAGGCTGGGGAATGTTGTGTTTGTACCGAGGCCTTGTCCTTCTCCAGTCTTCTTCCTGATTAATTCCTTCTTGTGCTTATAGGCACTGACTGCAGAAATTGTCAAAACAATCCGGGACATCATTGCCTTGAACCCTTTGTACAGGTATGTACTTCCCATGCCGTCCTGCTTTGGGAACAGTGTATTCTCAGGCTGGAGTACCCTGGGATTTTCTGTTCCAGTTGTTTTTTCACTGTAACAAAGAGGAGGCACTTGCTGAATTGCCACCTTGAATTTAGTTTGGGAATATAAGCTTTAGCATCATCCACTGTTAGAAAAAGAGGAAGTTCCGAAAACCTTATGTGAGACTTGGATATGAGATAGGACAATAGGACTTAGAGCAGATGGTCTGGGTCTAAGTGAAGCTCGCTGCAGGAAGTGTCACAGTCTTATGCATGTTTTGTGAGCATGAGGCCTAGCACAGTGGGACACAAAGATTTTATGTAACTATTGAGATAATTATTCAAAATTTTTTAAAGTTATTTTGCTGTGAAACTGTTGCATTTCATTTCTTTACCATCATAACTAGATAATTCCCTATGAATGCACTCAAGAATTTACTGAATGTTCCGGTGTTTATTACCATTTTTCCAGAGAGTCTGTACTTCAGATGATGCAGGCTGGACAGCGTGTGGTAGATAACCCTATCTATCTGAGTGACATGGGCGCAGCACTGACAGGGGCAGAGTCACATGAACTTCAAGACATCTTGGAAGAAACCAGTGTAAGATGAAACTTAGAATGAATGCTGCACTAGCAAAAGTGTGTCTATGATATGTCAGAGTTTCTCTACCAGCCCCAGCACAGAGGAGACTTCAATGCTACATTTGATGATAGGTTAATTCCAGTGAGTAGGTTCCTGCTGAAGGATACAATGCGTAGTTAATAACTTGCCTTCAGGGAAAGTCTTGATGCTCTGCATCTTTGATGGCAAACAATTGTCTTTCACGTTTTGGTTGCGTGTTGCTGAATTGCTACATGCTTGGTGTGCATACATCTGCAAGTGCTGGGGTACCCCTGTCTACTCCCTAGCAGACAGGAGTACAGTGTCTGAAAACTCATTTTGCATCTATCATTTCCAGATTCCTAAACGGCTTTACAAAGCCCTTTCCCTTCTAAAGAAGGAATATGAGCTGAGCAAACTTCAGCAGCGTCTTGGAAGGGAGGTAAGACTTTCAAGTAACATGCATCTTGCATACATTTACATCATGTCCACCACTGTGGTACGTGGCACTGCCAGGGAGGAATTTTAAAGGGAGTCTATGGTACACACTCTGAAGGGATGAGATTATTCTAGAGTTAATAACTGATAGTCTTTTTCCATTAGAAACTTGATTTTTCTTATGTGTTTGTAAAAGTAATGCAGAATCTGCTGTTAAATCTTGCTTCCTCCCTGAAGCCCTGTGCTGATAAGTGAAGGAGGTGATGATTTAGAAGAGCCAGAAGGGATTTTCAAAGAGCAAACTGTGCCTAACCAGCCTGCTTACCTTCTCTGATAAGAAGGCCTTGAGGGCAAAGGGAGAACAAAAAGTGCTGTATACCTTGACTTTAGCAAGGCCTTTGTCATGGTTGTCTTTTTTTTTTTTTTTTTTTTTATGGCCAAATTGAGGTAGTGTGGACTGGAAGGATGAAATAAAAGGTGAGTGAAAAAGGTGGCTGGACTGCTGGGCAGAAAGGGTTGTGATCAACAGTATGAAGCCTAGCTGCAGCTAGCTGGTAACGTTATCCCTCAGAAAGTCACTAAGAGCCTCTTCAAGTTCAGCAAAGAGAAATTTATAGTCTCACACATGGTTTGGATAACTCCATGCAACAGGGCAGGCAACTGCATAGAAAGCAGCTTTGCAGAAAAGGACTTTGAGGTCCTGATTACTATCCAAAATAAAAACTGAAACGTCAGCCAGGCCTACATTTCCTAGGTGGAAGGCAAGAAGGATGAACCACAGCTTTTCTTTCTATGAGATAAATTGAACTGCACAGCTCCTAAATATGCTTGGACAGTGGGCACAGATGAATGAGAAGTTACAGAACGTCAGAGGGAAGCGGCGTGTGAAAGTGGACTGCATAGTGGAGCTCTGTGACAAAACATGCTCCCTTGCTCAAAAGAAGGTCTTGCTTTGCAGGAGATTTCCAGAGATGTTTGCAAAACGCCTAGTCCAGTTCATAGTATATCTGTGCATGTGTAACAACATATGCAGATAGCTACACTGCTGTCCGAGCGTCTGGAGGTTTGGGCCCAGGGCTGTACCAGTCAGCAAGCACATCGCTCTGGGCTGACAGAGCTCAGGTCAAGTCAAAGTCTTGATACTTCCGACAGTGGTCTAAATGATGTTACTCTGAGTTGGGTGTAGACAATGTGGGAATAACTGGAGCATGATGACACTTTGAACTGGTACAGCCAGAGTCACTTGTATGAGGACATGCTGCAAATGAAGATTTCTGTTGTATTTCGAGTTGCTGAAAAGGTCATGACTCAGAAGGTTTTGAGACAAGTGAGTGTTTGTTGGTGGGTGCCAGGAGCAGAACAGTTACAATACTTGTTGGTGTGTTTAGGTTGAGGAGAAGATCAAGCAGACGCATCGCAAATACCTTCTCCAGGAGCAACTGAAGATCATTAAAAAAGAGCTAGGTCTGGAAAAAGAGGACAAGGATGCTATAGAAGAAAAATTCCGTGAGCGACTAAAGGAGCTGGTAGTGCCAAAGCATGTCATGGATGTGATTGATGAAGAGCTGAACAAGTTGAGCTTGCTGGATAATCACTCCTCAGAATTCAAGTGAGTGCATGGCTGTGTCTTGTCAGGATTAGTTAGGAGAATAAGAGAAATCAGTCCAGTTCTGTGAAGCCCTTACCTGAAGGGCTCTTTTTGTCTTAAAGGCTTTTCTTGGATGTAGCATCTAAATGTCCTGTGTTTTACTTTGGTTGACCTTTTTTGAGCATTTTAACACTTCTCTTGCAACCTAATGCTGTGTTTAAGTACTGTACAGTACTTTCCTCATGGGAGGTGCAGCGATTCCTACAGCCCTGAAATTTGGCTGTTCTCTCTTGTCTTCAGGTGTTTTCATTAGATGCAGGAGAAAAGGAGTAGCTAACACATAACAGTGGCTAAGCTACCTGAGTCAATCCCTAAAGTGCTGGGGAAGGTTTGGAGCTGCAAAGGAGCAACTATTTTTTGCCACATGGTCTGTGACATCGGTTGCTTTGAACATACCTGTCTATAGGGGTGGCATTTGCTATTGCAGTGAGCAGTCGGTGTAGTCACCAGCACTTCAGCGCCCTAACCTTTGCTTCCAAACCAAGGCATCTCTGCTGGAGTAAATGACTGTGTTTAAGGGTAGGCATACTGTTTGGATGAAAAACATCTTGATAATCATATGCTAGTAGAAGGGAGGAAGCTAGGAAGGGCACATGGGGCTTGACAGCCAGCATAGTACCTGTCAGATAAGTAACAGTAGCGAGTTTGCAAAGGAAACTTGGGAGAAAAAAGCCCAAGCTTTGTTGGTGTGGTGATTGCCACAAAGTGAATCCTGCAGCCAGCCAGGCGCTGGGGAGGCTGTGCTTATAATCCTGCAGTTTCCTGCATCCTGCAGACTTCTCCGTGACACCATTCCCTGCAACTTTTGGTTAAGGTAGAGCCAGCAGGGGCCAGTTTGACCTGTGTAGGATGTTACTGTGACACAGTCCCCAAAGGTAGGGGTGAGACCTGCACCTATGGCAGTGTATTTGGAATCCCTGATCTGTGTGCAGAGTTTTAGAACAGGCAGTTGCTGTTTTTACACACTTGTTTTTGCTGTTTTTAAGTTTCGTGACCAAACAGTTGACAGTAGTGCAGAGCTTACAGACAATCCCACTCAGCTGACTCAGACACTCTGCTGACTCAGACAGGAGCCAGTAGAACACCAAAAAATCATACAGGGAAATTCTGTGCAGCGGTCCAAGTCTTTGAACAGTATGNAAAAAAGGAAAAAAAATAGTAAGGATTTTCACAGAGAAAATAGAAACTTGTCTTGGGCAGAAAGATTCTGCTTCGACAAATTTCTAATCTTCTGCTTCTGAAGAGGGGTAAGGGTAGTATACCACAGTGGAAGAATATCAACATTCTTGAGCAATTTCCTTTTTTCCAAATTGAGTGGCACTGGTTGTTTCATTTTAATTGATAATTTCCTGTAATTAAAACAGAAGGTTTGGTTTGTTGCTAGAAGATTAGCACAAAAGTTTTGACAAAGTCATAGGATGTTTGCAAATGCCTTGTAATAGGGAGCAGTCTGTGCTTGTGATAGTTGCTGATACCAGACTGCAGGATTGCTGTGCTCCCAGTGGGTAACAAACAGGTCTTGCTTTCAAGCCTTCCTTGCTTAACTGTGGAAGGGATTTTTATGTAGTGCTTGCTATGACTGTGGTTCTAGCTATCAAATGCTCACGTGAGATTGTCACGGCAGGCTGACAGCCTTTGACTCCTGAAGAATGCAGGCCAAAGTAAATAAGCTGATAAGGGAGTTCAACAGAAGAAAATCACTACTGAGGCCAAGGTTCTTTTTCACAGATTTTGCTTTCCTGAGACAAAGGTTTGGATTTTGTGGGGAAGGGGCAAGGGAATGAAGACCACAATGAAGGGCTAGCAGTGGCTGCCCGGATAATGATGATATTTTCATTGTCTCCCCTTGATGAGTACAGTTTATACCCCACTTTTTGAGGTAAGGTTGCCTAGGAAGGCAGTGGAAGAAGGCATGAATTTGTTGTTCAGTCAGTCTCATTTTTGTGTTTGACAGTGTTACCCGGAACTACTTGGACTGGCTGACATCCATCCCGTGGGGTAAGTGCAGCGAGGAGAACCTGGAGCTGGCCAGAGCCCAAGCAGTTCTGGAGGAGGACCATTACGGAATGGATGATGTCAAAAAGCGAATCCTGGTAAGGCAGGAAAGGGTACAGAGCACGGCTTCAGACTCTGCCTGACATCAGGCAGTTTGGTTGTGTTTCAGCTGGCGGCTCTCCATTGAGTCTGCATTAGTTCACGTATCACAGAAAGCTGTAGGAATGTTCTGGAGATACATTAACGTGTTTAATTGCCAGTGGCAATGGAAGTCATGTTCTGGTTTCAAATGACAATGGACTGTTCTGTTACTTAATGCTGAGGAAACTTCTATCCCTTCTGCCTGAAGGTGTCCCGCCTGCACTTGCCGTTATCAGGGAAGCTGGTTTAGATAACGGCAGAGGGTTGCAGCAGCTTGCTGTGGGAGCTGCCTCCGTCTGCAGAGGACAGGAGTAGGTTCCTGCCCTTAGCCAGCCGGTGCATTCAAGCAGTGAAACACAACCCCCATGTCAGCAGGATTCTGGGAGGAGTGCATGAGGATGCCCTGCAGGGAGGAGGCAGGTGCAGACACTGGCTATGTGATGGCAAATTGCGGTGAGAGCTTACCACACTTGGTGAAGCTACTGAGTAGAGACAGCCTTCCACTCGGCCTAGGTGCCATTTCCTTCCAAGAGCGCACTGAGTGCTGTTCCCTTTTGCTGTATAAAGCATAGCTCTGTTACCTGGGGGGCAATGCAGATGACACTTTGGCCACCTGTGCTTTGGTTACTGATGTAATTAATTCCCTGCAGTGGAAGAGCTGCACCAGTAACCCTGCTTAACTTCTCCGTGTACCCTCCCCAACTCTTGTGTGGACGTATTTTGTGTGTGATGCTCATTTTGTAAGCATTGCTTGACCTGATTGCAAATATGTTTCAGTGTTGCTGCGGTTGCCCTCTGTTTGTTACTGATGCTTCCTCTGCTGTGCAGGAATTTATAGCTGTCAGCCAGCTGCGAGGATCCACCCAAGGGAAGATCCTGTGCTTTTATGGCCCCCCTGGAGTTGGCAAAACCAGCATTGCCCGCTCCATTGCCAGAGCCCTAAACCGGGAGTACTTCCGCTTCAGCGTTGGAGGGATGACTGATGTGGCAGAAATAAAAGGACACAGGTCAGTGTACCTTGAGCAGTTTCTCTGGCCTCCCGTTTTTAGTAATGTTGTCAAAAGAGCATAACTGAATTTGGACAGTGTGTGTAATTTAATTCTGCCAACTCCTGCTGAAAGGAGTTGGAGGTAGGAAGAGGTAAAAATGGTAGCAAAGGGAGGAGTTCATTTTGAGTCACATCTCAAAATGCAACTGCTCGCTGCTTCTTGTGTGTGTGTACTTACAGGAGATTTTTGAGAAGTTGCCTGAGCTTCTCAAAAGCATCAGCCTTAAATGCCAAATGCTAATTTGTATTGGTCTATAAATGCCTGCACTAGAGAACAGCGGCAGTTTGAACAAGGTGATTCATGTGCTCAAGTGTGAGACTGGGTTTCTGAATGATCAGGAGGGAGGTGCTGCATGAGGAAAATTTGGGAACAAGAAAATCCATGGTAAGCCAGTAAATCAGACCCTGCCAGGGGGTTATTTTCCCCACACATACACTTGAAAACAAAAGTAGCAAGAAGAGTGGCTGTTCTGCAGGATGGATTGAACCTGTGCTGTTCTGCCCTGCATGATACCAGAGCAGAGAGGAATGTTTTACACGCTTCTCAGGATGTTCCCTGCTCTGTGCCTCTTGGCATCCAGTTCATTGTTGTCCTCTTGTCTGTTTCTGCCTGTTCCTCTCGCAGCAGGATTGTTTTTTCTGTTAGCAGTATGTGCCTTCAGTGTACCTTTAGATTCACACTGATCCTCCTTTTTCCCCCCTACCAAGTGAGGGAACAAAATGTTTCCTTTTCTAACATTCCTTTAACCAAAACCAAGAAGTTGCTATTCAGCCGTCTTTGTTCTCAGCGTTACCCATTTGCTTCTCACTGATTTAAGAGGTTAAAACTAAGGTATAAAAAGTGCAGGTTTAAGCGTTTTCTGCCAAACTTCAAGTCTGATCTCTACTAGAAATGGACTAGATGGGTCTGGTATGGGGTTGGAGAATATTTTTGACAGACGTTAAGGAAATACAGGCTTATTTCCCATGAGGATACTCCTGTTCCGTCATCTGCCCGATTTGTTGTGTGATGTATGCCATACTTCATAGTTCTTCCCTAAATACAGTCTCTGGTAAAACAGGAGAACATATGTTGGAGCAATGCCAGGAAAGATCATCCAGTGTCTGAAGAAGACCAAGACAGAGAATCCGCTTATACTGATTGACGAGGTGATGTGTCTGCTCTTTTACTTTTTGCTGTTAAAAATGTATGTATCCACTATTGACCCCTGCTGCTGAAAGATGCAGCAGGAATGTTCCTAAAGGTTCTAGATTTTTTGTTTGTTTGTTTTTAAATTGTGCTGTACTCTAAAGTTTTTTGTGTGACAATGATACCTTAGATCTTTGTTTTCTCTTTCCATAACAGAATTCAATTTTACATTTCAGTTGTACCTTTCTCTTTAAATTGCAACCACTTGGATCACAGGGATCATAGTAGTGCCTGTGGAGAATTCAGAGAATTTAGTAGCTCTCATGGTCCCTATCGAGGCGTGGATACACCATTGTGCACAGAAGCACTCTTGTCTGTGTGATTATGAGAAAGTGTCACTCTCTTGGCAAGTCTAAAGCAGTACCAAAAGGAATAAGATGCTTGCAGTCAATTTCAGGTCTGATTTGGGAATAGGTAAGAGCCAGGTCTTCTGGCCTACTGCTTTGCAGAAAAGCAAATAAGGACAGGATAAAGAGCAGGTGCTTAGGCAGGCCAAAGGTCTCTCTTGCTCCACTATGTGCCATGCCTGGGAAAGACCAACAGCAGACGGCCTGGGAATGGTATGGAGGACTAAGAAGCAGGATAATGAGGGGCAGTGTAATGAAACCAGCGAGTAACTTGGTAATGATCTCAAAGGTGATGAAATCTGTACTTTGAGCGGAGTGAGTAGGGCATCTCAGATTAAATATTAGGGAAATGGTGTACGCTAGCACCCTGTAGTCCTCTCACCGTGGAATGAGCAAACTGTTCAGAGAGCCCTGCTGAAAGGGACGTGGGGGTACTGGTGGATGTCAGCTGGCCATGAGCCAGCAGTGTGCTCTTGCAGCCCAGAGAGCCAACCGCATCCTGGGCTGCATCCAAAGAAGTGTGGCCAGCAGGGCAAGGGAGGGGACCCTGCCCCTCTGCTCTGCGCTGGTGAGACCCTACCTGGAGTGCTGCGTCCAGATGGGGAGTGCTCAGCACAGGAGGGACGTGGAGCTGTTGGAGCGCTTCCAGAGGAGGGCACAGGAATGATCCAAGGGGTGGAACACCTCCCCTGTGGGGACAGGCTGAGAGAGCTGGGGCTGTTCAGCCTGGAGAAGAGAAGGCTCCCGGGAGACCTGATAGCAGCCTTTCAGTACCTAAAGGGGGGCTACAAGAAAGAAGGGGACAGACTCTTTAGCGGGGTCTGTTGTGATAGGACATGGGGAAATGGTTTCAAACTGAGAGAGGGGAGATTTAGACTGGATATAAGGGAAAAGTTTTTACATTCAGGGTGATGAAGCACTGGAGCAGGTTGCCCAGAGAGGTGGTGATGCCCCATCCCTGGAGACCTTCAAGGTCAGGCTGGACAGGGCTCTGAGCAACCTGACCCAGCTGTAGGTGTCCCTGTGCACTGCAGGGCAGTTGGAAGGGACCTTTAAAGCTCATCTAGTCCAACTCGGATGATTCTATGATTTTATGTTCTGTGACTATAGCTAGGTTGGACAAGTAGTAGCCCACTAATCCATGCTAACTCACTTATTTTTCATTGTATGCACACCTTTGACTTTGTGGTGCTTCTCTGCACCACTGTTGAAGTCCTGTGTCTCGTCAGTGTGTCGCGTGCTCACACCTGTACGGTAGTGGTGAATTGGGTGAACCCAAAGGAAACTGGTAGACTGGCAGTGGCTGCTTGTGAACAGATATGAAGATTTTGAGATGGAGCCTTTAAAGAGTCCTTGCATGAGAATCTATTGTGGTGAGAGACTTCTTATAGCATTTAAATTTTGTCTCCCATAGGTGGATAAAATAGGCAGAGGATATCAGGGGGATCCATCCTCAGCCCTCCTTGAGCTGTTGGACCCAGAACAGAACTCTAACTTCTTGGATCATTACCTGGATGTTCCTGTGGACTTATCAAAGGTATTTCTCACGTCCGCAGAGCTGTGGAGCTGGAATGTGTGAGAGTGTATCAGTGCAGAAAACTTCCTGTGCAGGAAAAGATGCTCAGGTTTTAGTCAGCTGGAAAGCTGGACAGCTGGGATTGAGACATGGGGGGTACTGGGCAGGCCTCTGCAGGACCTGGCTTACCTGAAGTGTTGCAGTCACCAGCACTTGGCCTGTAGCCCTGATTCCCTGCAGAGCTAGGGAGAGGCACGTGGTGCAGCTGGGAAAGGCAGGAGTTTGGTTCTCACAGTGACCGGCAGAGTTGCTGTGATCTATGCTGCTGTCTAGCTTTTGTATTTTGCTGCCTTTACACGCTGTTGTGTGTTTTGTGCAGCTTCCATTAACTGCACAGCTGATGGATTATCAATACATGTGCATAATTTGGTTGTGTGCTAACTTCTTAGAAAGTAGGAATAACTTAAAAGTGAGATCTAGACCACCCCATATGTGGAGGCAAATAGATTTTTGGCCCACATCAGACCATTCAGATCCCAGTTTGTGCTGCATGTATTTCTAAATATTTGGTTTGTTGGGTAGGGAACCTTCTACTATATAGTTCTAGAATCCAAAACTTTTCTGCAATAAAAACTAGAGAGAATATGATCTTGCTCCAGCCCTTCAGCCAGAGAAACACAGAGGTAAGGAAGTACAGCTTGGAGAAAAGCAGCAGGTGAATGAAAATGCCTGATAGGGTCTTGTTATGCTTTCAGGTACTTTTTATTTGTACTGCCAACATAACAGAAACCATTCCAGAGCCACTGCGGGATAGAATGGAAGTGATCAATGTCTCGGGCTATGTAGCAGAGGAGAAGCTTGCAATTGCAGAGGTAAGGGAAACTACTTCAGTGATGTGCTGTGAGTTACATCTGATAAAATGTTTTTGGCAGCTTCAAGCTTAAATATTTACATCCAACTACATCAACAAATATTAGGCATGTGGTATGTTGGACAGAGTTCCCTTAATTTGAGTATCAAGTTAAAATAATTCCAGCATTCTATAACAGACAGGCTGTGAACTCTAGAAAATGGCATTGAGCCAATGGCAGAATGAAGTTAAAATTGGAGCCACAAGGCTCTTTTCACAAATACTTACAGAAGAACGTGGTGGATGATCTCTTTCAGAGGTACTTGGTCCCTCAAGCACGAGTTCTTTGTGGCCTGGATGAAAACAAAGCCAAAATCACATCGGATGTGTTAACTGTTCTCATCAAGCAGTACTGCAGAGAGAGTGGGGTGAGGAATCTACAGAAGCAAGTAGAAAAGGTGAGGGAAAACTGTGTGTAACTGCAGCCTCCTTGCTTCAGCACTCCCAGCTTTTTCTGCAGAAACAAATTCCTGTCTCACTCAGGTATTGAGAAAATCGGCCTATAAAATTGTGAGTGGAGAAGCAGAGACAGTCCAAGTGACACCTGAAAACCTGCAGGACTTTGTAGGAAAGCCCATCTTCACTGTGGATCGAATGTATGAAACCACTCCTCCGGGAGTGGTGATGGGTCTGGCTTGGACAGCTATGGGTAAGAGTTGTGCAGGCACGCAGTGTGCACTGAAACCATGGCTTTGGGGGTCATGTGTGTTTCCAGCAGAAATTTTTAATCTTCTCCAACATTGAGGTGAGCCTGCAGGTTCAGAAAGGTAAGTGCTAGATGGAAAACTAAAGGGTGTGTCTACATCTTCGTATAATTTTCAAAAACTGAGTGTGGTAGTCAAACAATTTTCCCTACCAAATCCAGTGAAGTTCTTCTACTGGCATTAGCAATATTAACAACTTCTGTGGCTTTTTAGATTCTGACTTCCTCTTTCCTGAAGAAAGGACCCTTTCTTATTAGCCCAGCCTACTTTTGACTTCACGCCTTCTCTTTATGCTCTGTATCCCATGTGCACCACATCCATTGGGAACGTTAATGACTAAAAGCACAAGCTTTGCTAAAAGCAAGGACGAAAATTTGTCTCTTTCTTAAAAGCAGGAGGTGGTGCTCTGCCTCTTGCATGGTGTCTCAGCTCTGACTTTAGATATCACCCCTGTGTACTCTAATTGATTTTGAGCAGAATTGAAATCCTGGGAGTAGTTAAAAGGGAAATACTTGTTACAGTGGAGAAGGTAAATAAATATCTGACAATGGAAAGCAGTGGAAGTGTGGTGTGGTATGAGCTCATCTTACTTTGTAGTCAAAAAGTGCCTGAAACCATTCTAAGAGCTGCTTATTTCCACTGGTGGATCATGATGTCTTCAGAAGCAAGAAGCTGAGACTGTTGGTGCAGTTCTGCTGGGATTTCTAGCTAAGCTTTCTGAAGGGATTTGGAGAGCAGCTTTGAATTTCTTTTACCCAAGAGCTGGTGTGACATTAGAAAAGGCCCCAGATTCAAATTCCAAACATTGTTTCTGCATCACCAAAGCCTTCTGCTTTGATTTTCCTTTAACTTTTCTCAGGATGTCATTTTTCCTTCCTTCCTTAGGAGGTTCCACTCTGTTTGTTGAAACATCCCTGAAGCGACCCAAGGACAAGGAGAACAAGGATGGCTCCCTGGAAGTAACAGGGCAACTGGGGGATGTAATGAAAGAGAGTGCCAAAATAGCTTACACGTTTGCAAGAGCCTTTCTGATGCAGAAGGAACCCAGCAATGACTTCCTCATGTCTTCCCATATCCATTTGCACGTGCCAGAGGTAATCTGATGGGGAATTCAGAGGACATGCATAGCAGCTAGGCTGTCTTGCTTCCTCTGACATGAAGCTGGAAAACATTTTCTTTGTCCTTGTATGGTGCAGAATGCACAGTGTTAGCAGTAAAACCTAAAAAAAGACGACTTTTTTCTTCAGGATCCTGTGAAAGCATTCCTATGAGCTGCGTCCATTCCTTTCTGCAGCCAATGTGGCAAGAATGCAGGGGATTTGACAGTGCTCAAAGGATCCTTAGACTTGTGTTGCAGCTGTTGGCCCCGCTGTGCAGGTGGTGAAACCATGACATAGAGATGCATAATTTGGATGAAAGCTAAAGATTCGTCTCTGTGTTACCACTTGATCATAAAGGCTTCGAGTCATTTACACATCACTGAAAATGCTGCTCTGGGCCGCGGCTCCTAGTCGGTATAAGGGCATTTCTCCAGTATCTGGGGGAGAGAATAAACGCACACAGTGCTCAGAGGTGCTCATGCCCCGTGTGACAGCTTTGGGCAGGTGCTTTACTGAAGGCAAAGTCTGTACTACCCAAGCTTTGCTTCTGTTAGAAGCGTGCTTTAACGCAGTCCACAGTCTCCTTACTGCAGCTTCCTGTGCAATAGGAGCTTGGTTGTTACCTGAGCACTGGTTTTCTGGCCAGTCAGAAAGCAGTGGAGGTTTGTTCTGCCTCTGCTGCTGTCAAATAAGTTTTTTTGGCTTTCGCCTCAGAGGTCTGTATGATCTCATATCCGTCCAGACTGTCACCAGTTTAGGCCTGGGTTTTGTTGGGTTTCTACACTGAACAGCACTGTCTTCCTTGAACGATTTTCAGTATTGTTCTCCACTATCTCGTGATTCTAGATGCTGTCTGCTCTTGAAATACTGACCTGTTACTTGCTTCTGTGGTTGGCTTAGGCCAACAAAAAGTTTCAGCGTATTCATGCTCATTTTTTGCTCAAGGTATTTATTCAAAATCCTGAGCCTGATGAGTATTGTGGTGGCATGAGGCCAGAAACCAAACTGTAGGCTCGTTTAGTTTATTGCTCTTGAATAAGATGAGGAGCGATAAGGAGTGACAAGCTGTTCCTCAATGTGCCAGTTCAAACAGCACTTCCACAAAAAGCTTTGTGCAGTGAAGTACAAGACCCCCCTGAAGTTGGTGCCATGTTAAAACACCGATGGCAAAGGTATTGTCTGGCTTTGCCACTCTGCGGATGAGTTAAAGGCAAGGGGGTTTTGTGCTGTTTTTGACAGGGAGCAACACCAAAGGATGGACCAAGTGCGGGGTGCACTATAGTAACAGCTTTGCTATCGCTGGCCATGAATTGCCCCGTGCGGCAGAACGTGGCCATGACTGGAGAGGTGTCGTTAACTGGGAAGATTCTTCCCGTCGGTGGAATCAAGGAGAAGACCATTGCGGTAAGAGCTGTGCGGCCTGTTGGGGAGAGCGCCAGGTTCATCTCAGGGGTGACTGGGACAACCAAGGTTGCTCCTGTAGCGGAAGGCAGAGGCAGAGATGTGTTGTGGAGGGGCCTGCTCCCTCTCTGGCTGTGAGGAAGGAGAGGGGACCCAAGGCGTGTGCCAGGATGTCCGTGCTGATCTGGTAAATTAACAGACTGGTAGAACGAGGGGTGGAAGGCATCGTCTGGCTGTTGAAGCTGGCTTCTCTGTCACAGGCTTAGGTATAATCAATGTTGGGATAAGTGCCTGTGTAAGGAGAGCACCCAGTATTCCCAAGATCGTCCTTCACAGTAAGGCTCTGTTTCCTACTTAGGGCTTAAAATTTCACACAGATATTCCTGTGTTTTTCTGGTTTAGACTGAAGGAACTTACTACCGTGCATTTCTTCGCTGTAAGATTTCTGTCTGTGTCATAATCAAGTCACTTAATCCTCATTTTATTTTGTAAACTTAGAAACAGAGGTCTCTGAAGCACTCTCCCAAGAACTAGATTTACAATGGTGCTTGCTTGTGTTGTTTCATCTCTGTGCAGTTTTCAGAATTCTTTTCCAAGCATGAATCTCTCACAGCACTTCTCATCTGCACTGCTCGGTCCTCTATCAGCCTTACATCACATGAATTCTTTCTACATTTGAGGGTGGTATTGGCTCTTCCTGGTAGCATGTTGCGCTACCGGTGTCCTGTCCGCAGTCCCCAGATCTGTTCAGGCCACAGCCTTGTGCTGTCTGATTCTCTTAGTGGATTTTAAATTGTTAACTTTGTATTTTGCTTTATAATAACAGAACTAACTCTCGATAGGGATGAGAGGGCGGGTGAAAACCTGCCCCTTGATGCGCAGCTTCCACTTAGTGTGCTCCTTGTGACGCGTGTGTTCGTACCACAGTGCGCTGGGTTGGTCTGATAAACTGTTCTTCGTTTGATTCTAAGATTTCATCCTCAGACAAGTTGGAGCAGACTTCTAAAACTCCATAAAATGTTACGAACTGGCATAACAATCCCCCGATGCGCTGTCATAGTTCTACTAAAATTCCTCCCACTTCAGCGGGCCACGCAGCTCCTGGAGGGTGCTTTGGGGCTTGGGGGGATCTCGAACATGACCTGTCCTAGAGACAGCTCCTGTAAGTAATGTCCTTGCAGCTCTCCATAGAAGAGAGTGAAGCCAAGTAGTGCTCCTAGATAGATGTGCTTGTTCTTGCTTTCTGAAATGGGAGAGAATCTCTGTTTCTAGCAGACTGATGGATTTCTAGGACTGAACACACAGACTGCATAATTTTCTTTCTTCCCACAGGCGAAGAGGGCGGGTGTTACCTGCATAATTTTGCCCTCAGAAAATAAAAAGGATTATTACGACCTTGCTGGATTCATTACAGAAGGACTGGAGGTGCATTTTGTTGAGCACTACAAGGAGGTATTTGATAAAGCATTTCCAAAACTGGATTCGGCTGGAGGATGACGTTCAGCAGCCTGATGACTGAAGGGTGGTTTGTCCCTCAGCGCTCTGCCTCAGCCCAGAAACGGGGCGATCCCAGCCGGGACATGGAGCTATTGCTGCTGCGCAGCTGCTGAAATGAATTAGGGCTTTGGTAGAATAAAGTGTTTCGCACTCTTTAATACTGAATTATGATACAATTCAAATATTTCCAATAAAATTAAATTGTGAAATTTTACCTAAGCAAAGTGCATGTTATCGGCCACCAGTGCTGGAGCTAGTTTAGTCTCTTAAAGGAGATTTTTCAGTTATTTCACTGCAAACCAAGTACCTGCTTAAGGAACCTTAAGCAGCAAGTGGAACACAGTAAGCGTTCCCGATGTCCTGGTAGCTGAGTAGTTCCCTGGAACCTCTCCCTGCCTTGGCTTAAAAGCCTACGCTAAGTTAGAGGGAAAGTGGAAATTCTTGTGGGACAGTGGCACCGAGCTGGCGTGCTCAGTTGCAGAGGGACATGGCTCTCCTCTTCCAGAATAAACCACATACCGTCTGGAACAACCGCGACCTTACAGTGAGCAAACTGGGGCAAAAGAGCAGCCTGCTCCGGATCAGTTAGCACTGCACTCCACTACTGTCTTTGCCACTCCAGCAGCTGTATTAAGTTCACTGAGTGAAAAAAAAAAAAAAAAAGGAATTAAATGTGTTAGCGTGACTGTTGTTGTTCATCAATAAACAAAGGCTTGGCCTGGACAACTCGAGTACTTCGTCTTACAGCGAACACTAGGAAAAACTGAATTCAAATAGGGCTTATCAGATAGGGGAAGAGCGGAGGGTTTGAAATGGATTTCAACAGCCGTTGTCCTGACTCTCAGCTAGGTACTCCCTAGCGGGGAATGAGTTATTCTGCTGAACTTTGGGCAGCTCTTAGTGACTGCAGTTCTCTTAGGATCTGAAAATACGCTGCTGAATATGCAGAGACCAGCAGTGTCTTGGGACAGGCCAGTTCAGTCCAGACCTGGAGGAGCATTCCAGTGGGATATCACCAGGAACAACTCCAAGGTTAAGTGAAGAGAACACGCCCAGACAAGACAGGTTTGGGCTAAGGATGCCCCAGAATACAGATAAACTCCCTGGTCAGCCTGCTGCTCTCCTGGTATGCTTTGCAGGTGCCCTCTGAGTCCCTAAGAATGCCCATGTGGGCTTTTTCATAGGAGGTGACAGCCACCAGAACTGGTAAAGCACAGCTCTCTAACTGCTGCCTCCTGTTTCTTGTGTGTATTTCTTGCACCAACTCCAGATCACAGAACCAAAGGGGTTGGAAGGGATCTCTGGAGCTCATCTAGTCCAACCCCCTACTGAAGCAAATTCCCTACAGAACGTTGCACAAGAAAATGTCCAGGTGGGTTCTGAATATCTCCAGAGAAGGAGATGTTCAGCCTCCCTGGGCAGCTTATTCCAGTGCTCAGACACCCTCACAGTAAAGAATTATGACTTTGGTTAGAAGGGATCTCAAAGATCATCTGGTTCCAACCCCCTGCCGGGGGCTGGCTGCCACCCCCAGACCAGGCTGCCCAGGGCCCACCCAGCCTGGCCCCGAGCACCCCCAGGGATGGGGCACCCCCAGCTGCTGTGGGCAGCCTGGGCCAGGGCCTCACCGCCTCTGGGGGCAGGATTTCCCCCTCACTTCTGACCTAAATCTCCCCTCTTTTAGTTTAAAAACAAAACTTCTCTTATTGCTATCAGAACTGTATAAAGTCACTCATCTTTTTTAATAAGCTCGCTTTAGGTACTGGAAGGCCACAGCGAGGTCTCCCTGGAGCCTCCTCTTCTCCAGGCTGAACACCCCCAGCTCCCTCAAGCTTTCTTTGTATGAGAGGTGCTCCAGCCTCTGGGCATCTTTGTGGCCCTCCTCTGGACCTGCTCCCACAGCTCAGACTTGCTCTTCTCTTACGGTGGGAGGGATTTTACTCCTCTGATCCCTGCCCAGAGGTTCTGGGATGTAACAGATGTGAGAAGTCTGACTGGCAGTGAAGACTGAGGCAGAGAACTCTGAGTACCTCAGCCTTCTCCATGTCTGATGCAGCCAGCTCACTGTTCTCATTTATCAGAGGGTGTGCACTCGCCTTGGCCTGTCTCTTCTGACCAAAGCACCTCTAGAACACTTTCACGTTATTTTTCACTTCCCTCGCCAAGATAAGTTCCATCTAAGCCTTCACTTTCCTGACCTCATCCCTGCATGTCCGGATGGCATCCCTCTAATCCTCCCAGGCCACCCATCCCTGCTTCCACTGCCTGTACATTTCCTTCTTTTCCCTTGGTCTGACCTGCAGGTCCTTGCTCAGCCGTGCTGGTTTCCTGCCTCCTCTGCTTGATTTCTTCTGCTGGGGGATGGAGAGCTCTTGCGCTCTCAGAAAGGTGTCCTTAAAGAGCTGCCAGCTCTTTCTGTTCCTATGTCCCTAAGGACAGTTTCCCAAAGGATCCCAGCCAGTAATTCCTTGAACAGCCTGAAGTTTGCTCTCCTGAAGCTCAGGGTCCTCACTCTGCACCTTGCCAGGCCCATATTCCTCGAGATCACAAACTCCAACAGGGCATGGTCGCTGCAGCCCCGGCTGCCTCTGATCTTGACCTCTCTAATGATCTCCTGTGCACTGGTGAGCACCAGGTCCAGTCAGGCTTTGCCTCGGGTTGGTCTGTCCACTACCTGGACCAGGACGTTATCCTCAGCAGACTCCAGGAGTCTCCTGGATTGCTTGTAGCCTGCTGTGTTACTGTAGGGTGACTGAAATCCTCCATCAGGATGAGAGCCTGTGAGCATGACACTTTTTGCAGGTGAAGCAAGAAGGCCTCATCAACAGGCTCCCCTCCATCAGGTGGCCTGTAGAAGACCCCGACCACCAGATGTCCCTTATTCGGCTGGTCCTTAGTTTTAACCCACAAGCTCTCAACCTGACCATGGCCGCTTTTCAGAGGCAGCTCTTGCAGTCTGTGCACTTCTTAACATAGAGGGCAACTCCCCCACCCCTCCTGCCCTGGCTGTCGCTTCTAAAACCCTTGTTGCCTTCCGTCGCTGCGCTCCACTTGCGCGACCCATCCCACCGTGCTTATGACCGCAATTAGGTCACAGTTTTCCAGCTGCACCTTGGCTTCCATCTCCTCGTGCTTATTTCCCACACTGTGTGCACTGGTGTAAGGGCGCTTCAGCTGGGCTATCGGCCGTGTTACCTTCTTGAGGGAGCCCTCCCAAATTCCTCTGGGGCAAAACTGAGGTTTCCCCCCGCTGCTTCCCAAGGTGACAGTGTTCTCTGGTTCTTCTCTGTCACACAGAAGCACATCCCTTTCCCCCATCAAATCTAGTTTAAAGCCCTGCTAATTAGTCCAGCCAGCTTGCAACCCAGAACATTCTTGCCCCCCCTTGTCAGTTGTGTCCCATCTGACGTCAACACACCTGGTCTCTCGAAGGTGTGCCCAGGATTGTAGTACCCAAAACCCTGAGCATGACACCATCCACACATCCATCCATCCAGCTGACCAGAGAACATCTCTGCCTTCTGCCCCAGTCCTGTTTACCAGCCGGGAGGATCAAGGAGGGCCCCAGAAGTTTTTACTAAAGTTTTTCCTTAGACTTGTGTGGAACCTCCGGCGTTCCAGTTTTTGCCCGTTGCCCCTTGT
>VXAV01002207.1:23827-38922 GCA_013399715.1 Alectura lathami | reverse complement strand
GCTCTTCTCCTCAGAGTCCTACCAGGACAGAATTGCTCAGACCTAGGAGTTATTAAGACCTATTGGAAAGTCTTATTTTGGGAACAGATTTTGTATAAAAGAGAGCAAATGCTTCTGTAGCTCATGCTCTTTGAAGGCTGAGATATAGCCAATTCCATGGCAAGTGTTCCTACCTCAGTGTCTTCTGGTTTCTTTTGCTACATCCTTGCTGTCTGAGAAGCAGTTGAGTCTCTTGATTGACACAGAAATCAGTATAAACCTATGTGACCAGTCCTTTGACAATCTCGTTGTAAGCAAGCGGTTCCTTCTCTTAGGTGCCAGGAAAGACTTCATGTCTCTGTACTACCTCTCTCTTTACCCGACTGCACTCATTCATCATTTCTTCTCCACATGCCATAATGCCGCTGAGCATGGGTATTCCAGGAACATGTGTTTCAACAGTGCCCTAGAAACCTGAAGCATGTCTTACTAATCAAAGAACAACAGACAGGCAATACAATAAACTGAAGCCTTAGCAAAAATGTGTGGAGTAAGAATAGGAAGTCAGCTGCTAAGCCATCCTGAACCCAAATCTTGATTTGTTTTTACTTTTGTGAGAGATGGGGTTTCCATACTTTAGATGCTTTGGGTTACTACAACAGGATCTATACAGCCCTAAGCAATAAGACAATGATAAGAAAGCAAGCAAAACTGCCAAGAGACCTAACTTCCGGTCAGCTTTCTGAAGGATAAAAAAAATGCAGTCCTTCTGGATAGACCTTGTGTAAGAAGTTTCCAATATGATAACAGCAGATTAAAAACTTTTGGGAAGGTAAGGACTGTGACAACGAGCAGTGCGTGTGATCTCCTTCCCTGCTTCTGACAGCTGGCACCGATGGGGTTTTGGGCAGAGCACAAATCATGAGATTGCATGTTTTCACATGGTAGCAACAGCAAAGTCAGTCTTTAATCCATGTTCTAGCTTTACTTTGTCTGTTTTCAATCTGTAAGTTGTAGTCACTATTTTGCTTTTTGTAGTCCCTATTTCTTTTCTTTCTTCCCAAACCAGAAAATTTTCCTGCTTATTTCACAGTTGTAAAAATACATACTAAATGCAAAGGGCAAAGGAAAGCCTCTAATAAAATAAATAATAAAAAAAAAAAGTATATACATTTTATAGACAAATAAAATTCACAGATGAAACCAATTTAAGTAGCAGAATGCTGTGTCGTGACTGTACCTCCAGTATCTCTGGTTTGCATATCTGAAAGTAACAGATTCCTTTTATTCCTCGTTATAACCATAATAGTTCCGATCAGCAAAACAACTTTTACCTAAAACTAGAAAGGTAAAAATAAACCTTTCAATTGTGCACATTATGAGTTATTCAAAAGACCTTTTTAAACAACTTTTTATCCTGCAGTATTGCAAGAATAATAGGAAAATTGTTTATACATTTATATGTACTTTTTTTTTACCATTTCCTTTCACCCTTTTTAGTATCTCAAAAGCACAAGGCTCCTTCCTGCTCACTTTTTGTTTTTCATTTGCAAAGATTGCTTCATTTTTTTCCTTCTCTTGGTAACGCAGTTTCTGAAGGTCTGTATTGTCTCCATGTGCTTCTAAACTTGTAATTGATTTTTTCAGGCAAATGGATCCAAAGGCACGTAGTCATAAACCATTAGTCTTAAAAAATGAGGTCGAGTGTGCATTATATCAAGGAGCAGCCTTAAGAGGAGTAGCCAGAGTGTGAAATATGGTTCTGCCCTGGCACTAGCCAACTGTGATCATTCCTCTTCATTTAATTTTCCCTTCCACATGTACCTTATTGGTACTGCACCTCAATATTCTGCAGATGTGAAGAGTGAAGCTGGAAGGGCACGAGGCAGGCAGGGCCACAGCTAACCCTCGTATCAGGTTTCAGACTTGCTGAGTTTATTGAAAAAAACTTCCTAGAGAAGCTGTGCATGCCCCCTCCCTGGAAGTGTTCGAGGCCAGGCTGGATGGGGCTTTGGGCATCCCAGTCTAGTGGGAGGTGTCCCAGCCCATGACAGGGAGGACAGACTTGGATGATCTTTAAGGTGCCTTCCAGCCCAAACCATTTTATGATTTGTGGACTCCATAGCACCAGTATTGCTGACCCAATAGAAAATTGCTGTATCAACTTGCTCCTTTTAAGTTCTCAGTTTTCTTAACCATTTTAAGGAGTACAAACAGTTTTCCTCCTTGTTTGTTTTTAGACTGGTTTTGTGAGAATATGTGGATTTTATGGAGAGTTCTGTTTTCATGGCATGATAGCATCAGGGCACAACAGCATCAGGGCATAATAGCATCAGGGACCCTTGGTCATTGCCTGTCCATATTGGTTAATAAATATGAAAACAGTTTTTGAAAGGAGGATTGCTGTGTCAGAATGAAGGGAGGTTCTCCTGGATTGCAGCATGTTTCTCCAGAGGCAGGCGTGCATCCGATCTGTTTTTCCATTCCTCTGTCAATTGACAGCAGTGCTTTGTTGCACTGTGCCATTAAACTTCTCCTGGCAGCGGACACAGATAGCTGCAGATTTCCCTTGAAGTCTGTCCAAGCCCCCTTTGGAGCAGGCACTGAGAAGGCAGGCCTGTGAACAACGTATGCCTGAAATCTCTGGATTCCTTGGAAATAGAGTAAGCCTGAAGCATTCCTCCGGAATTTATTAACCTTTTCTACAACTTCGCATTTCTGTAGTGGCTTGGCCCTTGTGGATTTCATACTGTTATCTTTATTGGCTATGGAGAGCCTTTCTAGTTTTTTGGTTAACATTAGTAACAGAACATAAAAATATCTGATTCATGTTTGCAGTCTGTGAGTAAATCAGGACAACATCTGCAGACACCTGCCCCTCCTGCATTGGGGTGCTTGGCTCTCATGGGCTCTTTCACCTCGCTCTCAGCCTGGCCCTGACACCTTGCTGCAGCCAGATGCTTCAGTGCATGACTGACTCCAGGCCCTCAGACCTTAAATGTGCTGTGAACTGGGAACGCTGTGGCACACGTTTGCTCCTTGCCAGTGGAAGAGGACACTGACCACAGAAGCAGTCAGTTTATTGGGGAAGGTATGTGGACAAATCCATAGAACCATAGAAATGTTTGAGTTGGAAGGGACCTTTAAAGGCCATCCAGTCCAACTCCCCTGCAGTGCACAGGGACACCTACAGCTGGATCAGGTTGCTCAGAGCCCTGTCCAGCCTGGCCTTGAAGGTCTCCAGGGACGGGGCATCCACCACCTCTCTGGGCAACCTGTGCCAGTGCTCCACTGCCTGTATTGTACAAATTCAAACACTCAGTGCAAGGTATTGGGTCCGTGGAGTCTAGATGATAAAAACCTGTGTAGAAATATCTCATCTCCACATTTTCCACATCCCTGTATTTTTCAAGACAACTGTTTATTACTTGGTGTTCCCATGAATGGTACAAGAATTACAAAGGATGCTCTTTAGTTAAAAAATACCAACACTCTTGCAATTGTTCTACATAATTCAGATTTATGACGATTATAATTATAGCATTAAATTCTGCCATTCTAATCTTATATTAACTCTGTAGGAAGAATTGCTTCTGGACAACCTATAGGAAACCGGTGCAAAACTGTTCATCTCCATTCATTTCAAAGAATAACCAGTCTGTATGTGTATTACACCCAGAAGAACCACTGGTTTCTGCTGTATTTTATCTCCCAAAGGACTGATGATCCTTAATAGCACTGTTTGGTTTTTTGTTTGTTTGTTTGTTTGTTTGTTTGTTTGTTTTCCCAGAAAGGGATATGAAATTAAGTCAAAACTTTGCAAGAAGCTCATGGCAAGTTGGGATCAAGTAGTCTATCCTCAAACCATGTTTTGAACCTTGTATTAGAGCTGTCTGTCCTGCACTCTAGCTTTTGTGAAACAGTCCTCTCCCAAAAGGCAATGCTTTTGTTTAACAGCCAAACAGCAAGCTGAAGAGGGCAAAGCGTTCCTTGATGCCTGTGAGATAAATGGGAGGCAATATGCTTCAAGGGAGGTCCCGCAGTGATTTACAGTGGACAGCAATTGTTAATAGGCCAACATTAGCTTTCTACTTCTCCAATAAATGTGTTGGATTGGAATGCAAGTGTGCAGTCTCAGTGTCAGCTTTATGGCCCAAGAAACGTATGCTATTGAAAGCACAACTGTTTTCTCAGTTCACTTGTGTTGGCTGCCTAACTTTCTTCTTGATCAATCTTTTCCTCTGATGACCCGGCTGTTTTTTTTTTTTTTTTTTCTGTGCTCTGATGTCTGTTTATTGGTGGTGCTCACACCAGTGAGTCTGCAGGAGGGAAATACTCATAAAAGGGACACACAACAGCTTTCATGTCTGCAAACAACTGTCAGGGATACCCACAGCATGGATCTTTCCTCAAGTGGCATGAGCACATGCAAGTGTTTGTGTGAATACTATTGTTTGCTTAATATGAACAAGAAATTACCACAACTGTTTATGAAAATTTTTGCCTACCAGGCAGCATAGATTATGCTGATTGCCAGACTCCTTGTTTTTCTATGCTTCTCTTGAGAGCGAGGTGAAAACCCCTAAATCTTTCATCACTGTTTTCTTCTTGAAGGCCCAGTGGCTTGTGGCTATTTGCTAGAGTGTGCTACTGCTTTCAGGTAGAGGATGTGAATTTGGTTTGTGTCCCCGTCCCCTGGCAGTGGCACCAGATGGCATACGCTTTGCTTGGTACATTGGAGAGAGTTCGGATACTCTACCGGTGGGGTGGAGCTGGAAGGAGGGTAATGCAGAAAATACGTGAAAGGCAGCCAGTACTTCTGACGATGGACGTTTGCCCTTCCCACACCAGTCACAGCTCTGAATTTGACCATCTTTAGGGTTCTGATGTTTTAGGAACAAAGGAAAGAGGCTTTCCTGTGGGGAGGAAGAGCAGATGAATTCGACAGCTGCTTAAACTGGAGCATGCATTAATTTTTAAAATGTTTAATAATTCATTATTTTTAGTCTATTTAAAAAAATATATGTGTCCACAGATACACTAAAGTAGTTGGGTTAATTGTAGATGATGAGTTAGCAGAAGAATACAAAATCTAGTATCTCTCATTTCCTGAAACACACTGATACCTGTATCACTGGAACTGAGAGTGGGAGAAGGGAAGGTGGGAAAAGAAATTAAAACATTTTCAACTTGTAAATGTTAATGAGACAGGATTTCCTAATGGGGAAAATGCACAGGGTATGGAGGAGGGAAAGCAAGTGTCCTTTTTATATCACTTGCTTACTCACTACATTAAATTGTTTGTAAGAAGTTGTTAGCAGTGACAGCACAGACCTTTTCGTATTCTCTCTATTGCTCTGTCTCCCGCTGCCTTGTCGCACCCAGAGTGGTGTGTTCCCATGTGCTCTCTGTTTGTCACAGCCCCAAAGGAGACCACATTTTGCTGTCAGGAGAGAAAAGGAGGTTCCCTACCACACATACATCTGCACTCAGCTCCTTCATCAGGATTGGCCATGTTGAGGTCACAAAGTGCCTGTGTAGGCAGAATTCATTCAGAAAAAGCATTCCAAACTCAGATTTTTAAGAAGTGCTTACTTCTATCCTTGCTGCAGATCAGCAATGACTTGATAGGGATACTGCTGGCAGCAGAGAAACTGTGGTTACAAGAGATGTCTGGGAAAAGGACTAATAATTGAGCAAAACCCAGCGAGAGAGGGAACCTCTCTTTTCCTCATGAGAAGATTTCTAGGTTTCAGTGTACGCTTGCTAGTACTGGAATGCCCTGAGGACATGCAGTATCGAGGAGTTAATGTAGAGTTGTATGGATTAATAACTGTTCAGCTTTCTAATGTGGCAATGTAAAAAAAAAAAAAAAAATCCTTAATGGGGATTATTGTCTGGGTTGTGTAAATATGTAGTTAGCTATACTTAAAATGCACATTATCAGCCTCTTTGGAATCATTGCATTCTCTCATGTAAATATGTATCTAGGGCGTTTTTAAAATGCAGGTTTTTGCCCTGATTATGTAAATATGCTTGTACACTGAAAATGCCAATTTCTTCTTCGCCCCCTTCCCCTTTGCTTTTTTCTTTTTTGAATATGTAAGTGAATTTCATGCTTTAGAAAGTGAGGAGTACTAGCACAGAGTGGCTAAGAATATTTAGGGCAGGCCTTACACAGTTATTCTCAAAGAGCCTGTCAGTCCACCTAATACAGTTATCTCCATATTCCAGTCCTTGTTTTTTGTTGAGCAAATAGCCTGTTCATTAAGACTGTCAAAACTACCAGACTGGAAATTACTAGGCTGGCATTTTGGGCACAATCAACACATGTTCTGTGCCTCATGAACTGGATTTCAAAGCTTTCTTTATAGAAATATAATGTTCTCCTAATGAGAGGGAAAGCAGTAACCATACATTTCGCTCCTTTACATCGGCAGAAAACTTGGATTCCTTTATCTTGTCTTGAATCCTGTAAGTTCCTGATCTTCAATATTGCCCTGAGTCAGTTAATTCTGCTGATTAATGTTATCAGTCAAATTGCAAGAATGGAAGGAACCAGTTTTGACAAATGGGTGAAAATAATTTCATTTTTCTAGCTGTCTAAAAGTACCTAAGATGCTCTTCTGAAACAGTGGAGAAAGACAAGTGCCTCTGAACACAGATCCAGCCCATCCTAAAATAGGTGGGAAGAACTCTGCTGGGGACGTGCATGTCTCTTTTGACTATGGAAAGAACTTAAACCTAACTTTTAGTCAGGTACAATATAACCCATTACTTCTGCTCACTCAGTTTTATGGTACCTAAACTTTCTACAGGGCAGAGAACTCCCCATGACTGCTACATGGCGGGGGATTCCTTTGGTGGCACACCCAAAGGTCCTGGGCTTTTGATAGGCCGGACTTGGAATGGCTGTAGGTTGCAGAGTGTCTCCTCTGGTGAAGGGCTGCCCACATACGCGTGGGTTCCTATCCTACCCACAAGTGAGAGAGACTTTCTGTACAGCTCATCAGCTCCATTTTGATGCTGACCAGATGATTCTCAAGGGTGCACTGCTCCCATTTGTCCTGTAGCCTGCTCTGTTCTTCTGCATACTTCTTCATGTACTTCATACTTCAATTGTATTTGGCCTGGTTGCTTTTGTGCTGTCTCCCTTTTGTACATATTGACTGTAGAGGGAGGGGAGAAATTTATGGAGAGAAGAGAAAAAGTAGAATACAAGAAACTAAGAGAATGTTTATTAAAAACATGCAACAACCATAAATTCTTTTTTTTTTTTTTTTCTAGAAAAAAAAAACCTTCAATAATATGTTATTTAGAGACAGGCTTTGCTGGCATGTTTATTCATTGGGGTTTTCCATCATCATTTCCATGTGGTGCATTCTTGATTGCTCACAGTTTTGTGGGTTTCTGCCCAAGCCTTGAATAGCAAACATTCAATCTAGGGAACTCCCCTACTCGTCTGTCTTCTTCCCTACACTTCACAGAGTGAATTACCATAGAAGAGAGACAAAATTTTGCCTATGTGCTGAAGGAAGATGAGGGCCAACAATGGACCATGTTTCAAGCCCAGCAGGCAGATCTTCAGCTAGTGTAATTTGTCACAGCTTCAGTGACTTCAGCAGAGAGAGCTCAAACAACATCCAGTGGTTGAGGATGTACCCCCTGGTTTTGGCTTCTTCTGTTGAAGGCCTGCTGAGAAGCCCAAATTAACAACCGGATGAGAGAGAGAAAGAACAAGAGCAATGGCGCAAAACCTTTTTTGCCATTTTTAACTGAAGAGCATTAAATGTTCCTTCATTGTGGAATATTTAATGTTTCGTCACAGCTGTTGCCACTGAGACTAGCTATTCTGCAAAATGGGACATACTCCACTCTGGGTGGGTAGTATTTTAACCACATGCACAGGCAGAGTTTGTTAAAAATAAGAGAATGATGGGTGATGAAGATGCTTCCTTTTATTTTGTGTTGTGTCTGATATGATGCAGACTGGCAACTGTTCCTGCAAAATTATGAGCACTGTTTTTCATAAACAAACGAGCGCATATTTGAAAAAACTCTAGAAGGAAGAAAGCCAGCTGACTGATAGAAGATGCTTTCTGTTGCCTTTGGTGAGCCCTGGATAAGTTTAGAATAATATTTGTCTTGTGAAAACATTCCAGATGATGAGACTTCCTTTGAAGAACAAAAAATGTGGTTTGTATGGGAGTAAGGAGTATTCCATTTGAGTTTCTGCTCTTCTAATGCCCTTGAAAATATGCCCTTCAGCCAGAGCACATCTTTGCTTTAATGCACCGATGGTCTTATATCTGGTAGGAACCTACTGTATCAGTAGGAACACTGTAGTAGAGTTGAGTTGGACAGAAGGTTTGCTAGACTCTCCTCAACTTTATTCTTATAAAGCCTAATTACAATGTAGATCCCAACATCCATAATTCCTGATCTGCAATAACCATGGGTGCCCAGAATCTCTGAAAGTTAGGTTAATAGAGTATCTCTCCAATAGGAAAAGGAAGTGTTTTGAGGAGGAGGGTTAACAAGGCAACCCAGAAAACAGAAAATATGGTTAAAATGAGTTTAACAAGTCCATGTGAGTCATTGCTCAGATTCAAGAGACGTCTTGATTATCAGGCGCCTCTATTTCTTGTTTGATGCCTTTATGAGGATACTTGCTGCAGTTTATGGAAATGCAGGCTGCTAGCATGTAGCAATCAATGTCTTTGACTGCTGCAAACATTGTCTGAAGGGAAGTGACTGTTACCATTAAAAACAGTCAAAGCAATGTCAAAGACAGTCAAAGCAAATGCAACACAACAACCATCATCTTGCACCTTTGCTGAAGACCTGGTGGCATCAGCTTCTAGCTGGTCCCAGCAAGGAACTCAGATTATCCATTACCCTCAAGTTCAACATAGCTTTATGACAACCGCATGATAGTGTTGGTATGGGAGCTGCTCCACAAACTTAGCTTTTCTACTCTTGATTTAGGTAATTTATTATTTAGTCATTATTTGTTTCTAGCGATACTTGAACTGTGTACAAGCCCACAGAGTATGAGTGTCTCAGTCTTGAACAGACTGATCTGTAAAAGTCCCTGCTCTTAGGCATGTGCCTGAACATCACAAAAAACTCCTGTAACTAATGAGAATGCAGCTTTGACAGTCATAGTTGATAGTGCCAAGAGTATTGGCTTCATTAGGTTCAGTGGGATGTTGCCAGTGGATCCAGGGTCGATAGGCAGGGGGAAAGGAATGTCAGGACTTTTCCCAGTTGCTTTTCTTGGGGGTTATACCTACAAGTAATGAGTCTGATAATTTATGCTTCTGACCTCTGTATGACTCAAGTTTAAAGGTTTTCTAGGGAAATGAATATCACAGAGTGTGTGGAGTGATTCAGAACCAGGATTTGTAGGTTTTATTGAAATTCTGCCCATGATCCACTGCTCCCCAGCTAGCAGTTACCTATGCCTCAGTCTGGGCATCTGCAAAATGGGCATACAGCCAATGTCAGAGGCATGGGGATGAGGCATAATGAAGATCTGTAGAGCAATTTGAGATTGAAGAAATGTTTTAAACAGGTGGGCAAAGTTGGGTTGTCTAGTTCCTGCATATCGTCTGACTTCAACAGCATCTCAGGGAACAGAGGACCTAGGCTTCACTGTGTTGCTGTTCGCCAAGGCTGCTCCATACTCTGTCTAATCCCAAGAAAGGTGACTGTGAGTCCTCTGGTTAATTCAGCCGAGGCTGAAGAGCAACATGCTTGTTCTAGCTCTGACCACGATCATGCCACTTTCATGGCTGGGATTGTAGGAATTAACTGCAGCCACTGCTTAGAGACCAGGAGATCAGTGAGAAATGCAAGTTTTCTGCAGAAGTTTGGGGAACATTGTGTTACCTCCACAATGTCTCAGTGACATTCACTTATCACCTAGATCTGGAAAGAGTTTTCTGCCATTTGAGTATCCCTGCTGTAAATAGCTCTGGTGCAGGAAATGCTAGCCGTGTGTCAGAGTAACCAAATTGATATGTCAGCAAGAATATAATGTTAGATAAACACGATGAATCCTCATTGTAGCTGTTATCATACACAGTATTCACACTGATCTGGCTGGTAGGTGCTGATTGCCCATCTGTGTTACCTGCTGGAGATTTTTTTTTGGAATAATGCCATTGTATTAGAAGTAAAACCCAAAGATGTGGCTAATGGCTGCTAACAGGTGTCTGCAGAATCTAGGAAGTGAGCCAGCCTTTACAAAATCTGGTGCCAACCTAATTTGCACCAAACTGTTACAGAAGTCTTTCCTTGGGCATTAGCTAAATTATTTAACTTTTAGATTTAAGCGTTGTTTTTATGTTCAATCATTGCTCAGTGATTTTAGCTAGAACTGAGGGAGAAGTTCGTCACAAATATTTCGCGAATGTACTTCTCATTTGAGTAAAAGACAGTAGTCCAGGGAGTGTACTAGAAAGAAGCAATTCCCAGGAAACCCCCAAGGATATTGTGTGCTTGGAGGTGAAGAGGAGAGTGCCAGAAGGCATTAAGCAACTGCCAGAAATTTCAGGAGCTGACAGAGACTTGAACGAGAGGAGAACTTCAACATGTTTGATCTCATTTGGACAGACTCCAAATTTCAGTGCTTACCTGAGCTGATCCTCACCATTTTCCCTTATCCTTAATAGAAAATAACTTCTAAAAGCCACTTTCATGGAGGAGTCTGTTATGAGAAATCTAGTTGTCCGTGGGCTCAGTTCCAGCCAGGCTAAATGTAGCTGGGTCCCTAAGCCTCCTGTCAGCTAGGTATTTCCAAACCATAGAAGTACTAAGGAAATGAAAACGTGGACTGCAGACTCACAGAGACTGCTTATTAGTGAGGTGGGAATTAAGCACTGGAAGCTGCTGAAGGCCACTTCTCTCCAACTCCAGTCAGAGAAAGAAAGCATTTTGAATATTGCACAAACTCAGTGAATAAAATTTCTTTTGCAGAAATTGCAGTCACTTGGCTTTCATTAGGTCTTAGAACGATTGACAAAGCAGATGTAGTGTGTGAAGTGGGTATCTGACCAGGTTTTCTCTTTCAAATTATGGCTGTGAGGGTGATCTCATGCTATAACAAGGCATGCAAACATGCTGGGTCAGAATTTGTGGCTTCCAAAACACAGAAATAAAGATGTGAACATGAAAGGGCAGTGTTCTACATTGGAATTTTTATTCCAGATTTGCTGGTGTCCTGAACCTGATCGCATAGAAGCACGACCTTTCAGTTCTAGGCAGCATTATCTTAAATCCCATTTGAAATGTTTTGCTGATTATTTCTTTTACTGTTTTGCTCAGAAGATTAACTTGTGTTTGGGTCCTCAAAGATGCTTTCATAAAGCTCCTAATTGCAGAGCTGAGGAAGATGGGTCATGTGGTACACTTAGCCCTTCACTAATTGATACCCAACAGCACGCGCTTGGATTGGACTGACTGCAAAATCAGCTCTGGCTGGCTGAGCACTAATGGCAGCACCTACTGTAATCAGCAGATATTAGCAGAGAAAGCAAAATGGCCTGCTAAAATCCCAAATGGGTGATGAAAGTTCTACATCATCCAGACCTCTTCATGTAATCGTGTAATGGCACAAACTGGCACTCAGCCTACCAGCTTCCATTTAATTAGAGAATAAAACACTCTGAAGGCCTTGGCTGTATCACAACACACTTAGAAATCCAGCTGAAAGTTCTTGACTGCATGCAATAAACCCAACCAAAACTTTGTGGCTGATGGTAAAAGTCATCATGTGAAAGCACGTGGTAAGATGTGCTTTACATTTATATTTCTTTTATTTGTAACACGTGGTTTAGATACCATTTCTACTGCTTCTCCATAGAAGTAAGTATACTGTATCTTTACCATATTGCTTTTGATCCACTTGGAGCTTTTTGTCTCATAATGTCCATCTATCAGCATGTGACTGATAAGAAGGTCTCCTGGGGCAGCTGTGCTGTCGTATGTGTTATGCAGCCCACAAAAGAGAGCTTCTGCTGAAGGCTCTGTAAAGCTGCAGAGGGGGCATCTGAAATGCTTTTTATGATGAATTCTGACAAAAAGAGTTGGTTGAAGGGTATTGCCAGCCCAGCACTTGTTACTGTAACTAGTCAAAATGATGGGTTTTGCACAATGTTTAAGCCAGAGTTTTCTTCTTGTCTTTAAAAAATTTATTTGACCTCTGTAAAAGTATTGTTGTGAATTTAGACACTTAGCCTCAAACCTCAAGTAAGTTTTACACTGTGTTCTTCTGAACAATAAGCAAAACTATTATGTTTTCCCTTCTTTGAAAATGCTGACCCTGAAAAAATGGATCACCATTCTTTTCTGTCTGTCATCTAATTAATCTGCATTTTTCCCTCAGTCCCCTGCTGTGCCTATACTTTTACAATACTGTTTCCTGCTACGCTGCCTGTAGCACTAGCAGTAGGGAAGGTCAGTGCGACCGTCCCTGCCAGCATCCCCCCAGGCAGCACAGTAGCTGAGAGGCCTCTGCCTAGCTCCAGACAGAGATGCACCCCCCTGCCAGTGGCTGCACTACTTGATTTTCTGCTGAAGAGGTCCCTGAGCACTATGTCTCTGTGAAAGTGGCATTTCTATGACAGGGGTGTTGCAATCAAAGCCAAATGATTTCAGCTGTGGAAGAGCAGGCCTAGTGTTCCTCTTCAGATTAGTAGCATCCTTTCGCAGCAGTTGTAGTGGGTTAGGTTACCCTGTCAGCCCTAGGAACATTCAGACTCTTTCCATGAGGAGCTTAACGACATGTTCCTCTGATCCTGTGTGAGCTATACATTTCAGATTTTATGGTGTACTTGGGAGGAGCAGTTGTCACAGAATCACCGAATGGTTGAGGTTGGAAGGCACCTCTCGAGGCCGTCTGCTCCAATTCCCCTGCTCAGGTAGGGCCACCTGCAACAGGTTGCTTTTGACCATGTCCAAATGGATATGGATATCTCCATATCTCCATAATGGATATCTCCAAGGGTGGAGACTCCAAAAACTCTCTTTCCATTAACTCATTTTCAAGTCATTCACCGGCAGCTTTGCACCCTGGACCTACAGGTGAAGCACTGGGATTGCTGCCCAAGAGTAGCCCAGCAGGCCATCTGCAAGAAGACCCTAGGGAAAGTCAGAAACTGATTTCAGAGGCTGCACCTATGCTAGCAGTTAACCTGCTGCATGAGGAGAGGGGCAGATGGTGCTGAGTACTGATGTTCGCACCGTGTACATGTTGGGGTTTTACTGTGGACTAACTCTAGTTTGGTACCAGGTAGCTGAATGAGCATTGAAGGCTGCAGAACGGTGAGTGAACAGTTGGAGATGTCGTCCAATTTAATTTGAAGGTAAAAATAATCCAGTTCAAAATCTCCATGATGTGAACTGAAATCTGGCCAGTGAAAATGATTTGTAGGTTTGCTTTCAAAGCTCACGCTTGTTGTGAACTAAAACCGTAATGTAGAGGCACCCACAGAGGGCAAGCTCTCTTTTGTAAGCATTAATGCTGGGAGACAAGGGCGGAGAGGGTATCCACAGACATTGCGTAAGTTTTCCCTTCTGTGTTTTTTCTTTTTATTGTTGTTTTTTTTTAAGAGGTTCTGAGCATCAGAAAGTGCAGAGATCAAAATGCTGGTTGCTTGGGAGCAATGTTCCTGGGAGTCTGACTGCAGTAAATTATAACTTTGTCACCATTGTAGAGCAAGGAATTCTCAAATAGGCTATAAAAATAGACACAGTGAGTTAGTAAAACAAGTATGAATTGAGGCCGTGCTGTTTGTAGCATGCTCCTTCAAATTCACCATTGTGGTGTACGGGACTTCAGGAATCTTACTGTCAGGTAACTGCTGCACACTGAGCATCGTGTAGAACTGAAGCGGAAGGAAAAGGAGACAGGCACGCCCTTTGTGACTTTCATCTCTTAAAGAATGTTTTTTCTCACTCTTGGTAATAAAAGCTCAGAAGTCTGAGGTATTGATCTCCTTATTATTGCAGGGTTGCAGACTGTTAAGTTTTTTAAGAACATGTGAATGGTTTCATATGTGTATACTGTGCAGTATATGTCCTTTCTATTCCATGTATACTGTGTATATTCATTGACAGGTACATACATACAGACATACTTAGCAATATACTACAGAAAGGATTGATCAATTCTGAAGTGGTTAGTAGAAGTCAAACTGCCTCAACTACCCGTTGCTGTCTGGGCTTGAAAAAACACTCTTAAATTTTCTCTTCTCTCTCTAGCTTAGGTCCTTCTCTCTACCACTATGTGAGGTGCAGTCAGGTAGCAGTCTTCAGCTTATTGCTGCTTGTAACTGGCCACAAGGATTTAAGGAAGGATCTGTCCAAACACAGAATTAAACCTGAATCCGCAGTCCTTACAATGCTGAATCAATGCTTGTGTTATTCTGGTTGGAAAAAAAATGGAGGTTTTGTGTTGGCTGTTAAGAAAGACCCCTTAATTACTTATGGGAGCTGATCTTCATTGTAGGGCTTAGAATGAGACAACAGCAGCACTTTTGCTTTTGAGACTGCCAGTAGACCAGGGAAAGCTCATCTGCCTCCACTGTCCTGCACTTTGTTCAGGCACCTGCTTACAGGTTATCTAGTCCTTCAGCTCATCCCCAGAGAGCCAGTGTACCATTCCTAATAATAATCTGGCACCTTTGGCATGAATGATTCCTCACTTGGGAGAAATAGAAACCACAAAAGCAAGAACCCAGAAGATTAGAAGCAAGGATGAAGAATGAACAATGAGGCTTGGACACCGATTGTTAGCACTGAGGTTTGTATTGATTTAATGTCTTTAATTTTTAATTTGGCAGTGATTGCACTAGCGTGAGCTAAAAGGGACAGATGAAGGCAGTCTGAGAAAGCAAGAGAAGACCAAAGGATGGGGCAGCGAAATGAAAGCTGTGTCAGTGGGTCTGTGGGAGCCTTCCTCTTGCTGCCACGAGGTGAAGATGTGAGCCACAGCTTTTAGGGAGAATGCAGTAACAGTGTCAAAGGTTGACACAACATAAAGGGTCTGCCTTTCTAGGTTTGTTTGTGGTTGGCCTTTTCTTTTTTTTCTTTTTTTTTTTTTTCTTTTT
>VXAV01002207.1:0-23803 GCA_013399715.1 Alectura lathami | reverse complement strand
TTTTTTTTTTTTTTTTCTTTTTTTTTGGCAAGCTGTTTTACACTATTGCAAGACACAGTGGGAATACTTTTACTCAAGGGTTGCCACTGAAGTATTTTAGCTTGCATGGAAAGAGCAGTCTCTTGATTGCTGAATCCCACTGGACAGAAAATTGAATAAAAGTTAGTTAATAAAACCTACATTTCGCCATTCACATAGCAAGCTGCTGTTTAAAAATAGTGACTGGAGCTGTCTGTCACTGGTTTAATCTTTCTGACTTCTGAGTGTCCTGGCTGTCCTGTGATGCCGAACAGCCTTTTCCTCGTGCTGAGTCCCCCGTAGAATATGGGCACATCTCACTAACTTCATGGGTGCTGCCAGGGCAGGCCTCTTCTGTGGGCTGGTTTGACTATTGCCCTGGGCAGCAGAACTGAAGGGACAGCCTATTTGTGAGGATATATTATTCTACATACCACTTGTATCACAGAATAAAATAAAATTTAATCCAAGTCATTTTCTGCCTACTTTCAGACACCTTGTGGCACTAATGGAAACTGACCACTAGTTGCAGCTTTTTAGCCTGGCCAGATGTCCTGTTTTTGTGCTGGACACATTTCAGCACTGCTTTTAATGAGCAAAACGCAGGTCAATAACAAGCAAAAGTGCAGCAGAGCTGAAGTGCTCCCAACAACTCAGATGGTTTTCGTGTCCCTGCTCCAGTCCAGTAGTGTGCTGCCAGAACTGGTACATTATTTCAAAACTCACGGGGGTGGCTGGGGTGTTTTAGAAAGAAATGCCTTCTTAGGGCTTGGAGATAATCTAACTAAACCGGAATCATCACAGAATTACAAGGCTGATTCTCATGCTTACAGCACTGTATCTCATGATGGCATCACTAAAGTGACATAGGTCGAAGTGGAGCAGGATTCAGTCCTATCCTGCTTTAAAGTACTTTTGCAGTTTGCTTGTCAATCTGATGGTACAGCAGCCTGCATGTAGAGCACTCCATTTGCTCCAGTACTGTCGCAGAGCGGCACTAATTATGATGGGATCCTCCTGGGTGTGTATTAGCATTAATTAAGGGATTGCAGCTTGCACATGAATAATCTTTTGTCTTCAGCAGACCCTGAACAGAATTATCAGGTACATGGCAGGTAAGAAGCAAAGGAGAAATCAGGAGACGTGAATTTTTTAGTATGGAGAGTGTTGCTGACCTTGTTTTCCTTGCTACTGTCAAGCAAGGAGATCATAAAAGGTGAATTACTTTAACTTCATTTTTAGCATTAGATTCACATCTTTGCTTTAAAAAGCACTCAATCCTAGAAATAGTCAATTAGCCCTACTGAAAAAGTACACTTCCAAGCAGATGTTCTTGGCAGCAGTGCTTATTTGCTAAACCTGATTATTTCATCCCTGCTGGTGGGTGGCAGCGGGGAGGAGAAGAAGGATGTTGGAAGGTGAAGGAGATTTTGGCATAAGGAGGGCGTCAAGATATGCTGGAATGATTTCTTTAGTATTTCTCCTGGGTCTGTCCCCTTTCGCTGTGCTTCTTCCCTTGCCCTACTAATATTATATCTAGCAGTAAAGAGCTGGGATCATTTATCATACCTGGCACCTGGTGGTTTCACAGGGCTGGAGAATCCTGCCAGTAACTCCATAAGAAAATGCTGCTGCTTTCTACTGTGTTGCTTGCAAGTATCTAGGTCATCGCATTCATGCAGCAGGCCTTGGTGGGATTGTTTCTAGGCATGGTGTAAATCGTGATTAGTATACTCTTGGAGATCTCAGGATGTGCTTGGTACATCTGTTTATCTTGCCCAGTGGAGTCTGGGCTCAGATTCTGCCTTGGGGAAATTCTTTGACAACCTTGCCAGCTGGATACATCACAGTTATCTTACCCTCAGCCTCAGGAAAATAAAAGCTCCTTGCTGGGCCAGTGGTGCTGCGGTTATGAGCAGGGCCTCTTCTCCTTTGCGTCATCCTTGAAGAGTATCAATCATGTCTTGACTTCTGACCTTTCCATTTGTGTAGCAAGCTGTGTACTGTGTGTAGTTAAAAAGTGTGTTGGTTTTTGTTTCTCTGAGGGTGTCTGTGCATGCTGTACTCTGGCTTACCCTATGCTGACCTTGCAAAAACGGCATCTGAAGTGTGGTTTATACAACTGCCATTTTGTGGCTGCTCAGCAATGCTGCCCATATCTTGCAGCAGAGATGCGATAGCCCTTTAGGTGGTTTGTAGGAACTATGAGACTAGACTGACTTTGAGATCCAGCACCAGCTTCTTCCATCCTCGATGATGTAAACCCTTCTAAAATTCAGACCTTTGGAGACTGACAGGTGGGGAACCCACTGGACAGGCATACTCCACTCTGCCATTGGTACTTCTTAAACTGATATGAAACTGTGCTTTTACCGAGTACTGAGAACATGTAAGAACAACCATTCCTTTTGGTTGTATCACTCCTCCCACTCTGAGAAACACTCCAAATCCCTCTCATTTTCTGCTTTTTTTTCAGTTTTACGATTTCTTACTTTACCTTATCTCCCCTTGCTCATCCCATCCTTTCAGATCCTGCCAGTTAATTGGATTTCCTACCCATGTTAAAGGATATTCAGTTATTTGAATGTGTTCTACTTGCAAATAGTAGCTTCATCAAATAAGAAGCACTTGAGCACGTGAAAACTTGTCAATTTTTTCCAACTCTGGTCTGTGGGGACTAATTAACATTGTTGGTTCAAGCTGCTCAGCAGCACAGGCAAAAATTAGTTTCACTACCTCAAAAGTCAAGGCTTTTGCCAAAAAGGTGGCCAAACCCTGGTGAAGAGTTTAGACGGATGGATCTGCAGATCTGGTACTTCTGTGGAAACTGGAGGGCTGGAAGCTGCAGTTTCATCAGGAGATGCTTCCTGCTCCCTTCTTTGGAGGTACCTATCTGTTTGCCCATTGCGCCCTCTGAAGCAGCAGCACCCTGCCATGCCAGCGCTCTGGCACCAGTGAGGTCAGCAGAAGGACCTGTGTGATTTCACAGCTGCAAGCAGCGTGTTGCCCTAGGACACCATCCACTTTGCCGCAGTCCGGAGTCAGCCTTCATCAATGAAACGAAATTATTTCTCTTTGCCAGCCTTGACTTTGTTTTACCTCAGCTACAAGAGCAAATGTGTAGCTGAGATAGCTACTGAAAAGAGACTGTAGAGAGCAGTTGTCAACCACAGCTGATCTAACAGAAAAGCATGAAAATTATGACCCGTACTTTGGGATCATTTGAGGCAAGTTCTCGAGTTAGGTGGTCATGCCAAAAAGCCGGTTGTTTTATTGACGCCCCATGTCTTTGAGATATTCTGAGGATGGAGTGTTAATATTCTGGGCATAATATAAATCATAAGACAACACAGTTCATTATTTGTTTGGCTTTGGAGAGGTGTTTGTCTCTTGTAAAAAGAAAATAGGGGTGTGTGTGTGAGGGGGTGTATTATATGTGCTGGACGGCATGCATTCAGTGCTGTAATGATGGTTAACAATTCCTTGGCCTTAGAAAACAGCCTGAGGGATGCCATGTTCAACTTTTAGCTGAACTGCAGCTTCCACATGAATGGAGTGGCTGTATCTTGACTAGGTTATTGATTTTCTTTGGATTACTCCAGTGAGGCAAGTGAGCAAACTTAGTTGTTTTATTAGATGCTCAGTAGCAGGCAGTTCACAAAATACCAGTTTTGAAGTAGTTTGTTTATCCTAACAATTTGTAATATGCACTGAAACACAAAAGAAGGGGTGGCAACACTTGCTAAACCATTCAAATCCTGAGCGCTGGACTCTGGACAAATGTATCAGGCCTTTGGGATGGCATCTGGGGAGAGCTAGAATTAATCAGTTCTTCCCAGTACTGGCACAACCAGCTGGTTCAAGAGACACGACAATAAAAATGCTTTCAACTTTTAACAGCAGAAGGTTCATCCTAGGTTGATATCTGAGCATTTATATAGCACACTGAAGAAGTTAACCAGATTTTTATCCACGGGGCTTTTAGAGGCAGTTGCAAGATGCTCTGCAGATGGAAAGCTGTCTTGTTGTCAGTGCCATTTTAGACTCATCTAACTCACCTAAATCTGGAGAAACCCAAAGGAGGCCCAGGGCAAGCAGGTGAAATCCAAATAAATCTTCATTTCCATACACATCACATGCCTGCAATGGTACGTTAGTGTTAATGTCTTCCCATGGTGTTTGAGAAACACTCCTACCTTGGTGCTTCATGTTTCACTTTTTTTTTTTTTTTTTTTTTTAAGGACTTAATACAGTAATGTTTTAGAGTTTTTTTTTTTTTTTTCATTTCTCTCTCTTCTTTAGGCAGTGTGAATAAAGTGAGAGACAAAAAAGCTCTATTGGCTGTAAACTGTGAACAGAAAACTGAGTGGGGCTGCGGGGATGGCTGTTGGCAGCGTGTTATAAATGTCATTTCTGGGTTGGTGCTATTCCAGGAGTGAGGGTGCTGTTTGTGCCTTACTGCCATCAGCCAATTCTTGCCAGTGTTACATGCTAAAGAAAATACAAAGGATCATAAATGGGGTTCAGGACATGAGAATTGGTAGGGAAAGCTACAGTGTTCAAAAGCAATCATTTTAACTGGGACTTGTTCCCAGTTACCTCAGTTTTCTCTTAAAAAAAAAAAAAAAAGATGCACATGGCCTACTTAAATGCAGATACAGAAATGAAGTGTTTGAATGTAGGGCCTCACATTAACCATGCCTGTCTCTAAACACACGGCCCCTTACTTCTTTATGTTATCTTTAATCTAGTGCCTGGCTGCCATATGATTCTCCCCTTCTCCCCAAAATGATACTTCCTCTCTTCGTTGTGCTGTAACAAGAAATGATGTGTCTGTTTATTACGATTGTTGGGTTTGGCTCCATTTTGGAGATCAAGCAGAAGGGGCCTCTCCCCTGCCAGCTCTTCCAGGTACTGTTGCTCATCACATTGGACCCTCCTACCACCTCGTTAACATCTTGTCCTCTGGTTATCTTTCCATTGCCTGATCCTTGGTTGGTGTTTGGTGTGAATTACCCTGTGTTCTGGGTACCTGACTACCGAAGTCCTATTTTTGCAGACCTAGAAATTTATTCACAAGTTGGTAAAATGGGACTTTTCCAAGTCTGAGGTTGGATTTTCCAGTGCTTTTGCCACTTGAATGATGAAGATGAGATTCACAACTGCTTTTATTATGAACTTAAAATCACATGGTTTAACAGCACAAATTCCCTTCTTGCACGACTTCAGCTCACAGTCAGTGTGGTTAGGCGGGATGCAACAGCACCAGTGAAACAACAGAGGTTGTGAAATGTTAAGAAACACAGAACAGAATTTCTTCTTGTTACAAAAACTGCTATTTACAAACATAGCATGCGCATATTATGCCTTATTGCTGTCAAATCTGTTCATTGAGAAGAAAATAGAGCGTTCATGATGAATGCATTTCTCTTTCTCTTCTCAGGTTGTATTTTGGCTAGGCCTTGACTGGACTCATTCAAATTATAAGCAGATCAGAAATAAGATGAGCAAGCGAATGGGATCCATAACTGTGGGATGAAGCTGGCCCATCCTCAGAAATTTCCCAATACAATGTTTTCCACTTGAAAGTGCTGATTTGTTAAAAAATGCAATGTCTCCCTGAAATGTGTTAACTGCACTTTAATTTTATTGCATTGAGTCATTTCTGAAGTGTTCCAGTAAATTTTAAAAGTTCCATTCTAAAGTTCTTCCTACCAAATGGTTTAGTTTTCCAGTTTGAAATAATTTTCCTTTCAATGCAAGATTTTTTTCTAAAATAGCGAGATGTAAGATAGTCCAAACCAAACAAAGAACTTCCACTGTTGTTGAAATGAGATGAAAATTTTGATCAAACTGAAAGGAATTAATTTTTATTTGATGGGAAATTTAATAATGATTTGGGGTTTGCCCATATATTAAAAATATCCCAAATTGGCCTCCAGTAGGAATTTTGACATTTAAGACCATCTGTTCCCTTAGAAAAAATGGAGCCTGTTCTCCCCCAGCTTGGAAGTGTTGTTGAAAAAATCAAAGTGGTCTAGGGGCAGATGAGCGATTAAATGCTTGTGTGAGGAATTTTTCTCAAGGAACACAGAGCACACCGCATCGCTCAGTCACAGATTGAGATTCCTGTTGGGAACAAGGGAAGGAAAACTTGTCGCCTACAGAAGGAGATTTCAGCCACTTTGAACCGCGTGTGGTCCACACCCTGCAAGTGCCTGGCTAGAGGAGGGGGATGCAGCCATATCCACTGTATCATCCCCTCTGAGCCCCCTGAACACCAACCTGACATTTCCCATTGGATTGTCACTGGAACCAAAGTCTCCCCACACACACACACATTTTTTTTTTCTTTTCATTTTTGCACTCTCCAGTCTGCTTTTCACTGGTGCTGGCAATTTTTTATAAATAAATAAATAAATAAAAGAAGCAGCGCAACTTTTTCAGGCTGTTCCCTCTTTGTCTGTGTGCAGAGGACTGCAGATCTGTGTGCGATATAATGAAGGCCTGGGGGAGAATATTAGCACTTCTGAAAAGAGCTCAGGGAATTCTGGTTTTTGCTCTGACAACTGAAGGCAGAGGAGAGTTTTCCCTTTCATGTTTGTTTTCAGTACATAAAGTGATTGAAAGCAGTTTCCCGAAGAGGAGGATGGGGGGAGAGTGCTGAAAATTTTTAGCATTTCTAATCTGCTGCCTTAATTTTGCTGTGGCTGCACTCTCACATTAGCTGGTTAATGCTACGGGAGGGCAGGGCTAGCCAGCGAGGAACCAGATACGGGAACATGCATCTTGTGGGCTGAAGTCCCTGCATTGCAAGAGACAGGCGCTGTAGGAATGGAAGAGGGGCTGCTTCAGCCAGGAGAAGAGAAGAGCATAAATTTACCAGTGGAGGCTAGCTGTAGCCCCCATGGCATGTCAGAGCTAGGTTCCCCCTAATACAGGGGGATACAGCCTCTTCTGTGATGGCTGCACATCAAGTTCACCCTGTACTCTTCTATTTAAGTTATTTAAGTGGCAATGCTAGAGTGTCATACACCCCTGGATGGAATAAACACAAATGGTCTCTATAAAGAGGAAGGCAGAGCAGGTTTCTGCAGCACTGCTGCTCGGCTGGTAGTGGGAAGGCAACCAAAGCAAAAGCAAAACCTTGTGGGCTCTGCAGAACCTGCCCAGGTGCCTTTTCCCATCTATAATATAAATGCCAGGTGATAAAAGAGTATACTATCTTTTGCCCCTTAAGGCGACCAGCTGCGCTCACTGTATTTTTTAGAGAATTTGATGGGTTTATGATTGACGTTGTTAGGATGAAGTCAACTTGATCCTGTGCTTTGGCCATGGTCGACTGGGACCTCCCTGTCTGTGCCCCGCAGCACTGAGTGTGCTGTAGGCATTTACTGGAGGGGTACCTAGGCCCTGGTCCAGGCACTGTCTCACCCCAGGCTTCACCAAATCCTAACCTGAACAACTCTGCTGGTCATGAAATGCTTTGAGAAGTCCCTCAATAGACTTTTGGATCAAGATAGAACCTAAACTAAAGCCTCCCTGGGTTAATATGAACCATGCGTTGAGTTTTAGTTGGGTGTACATGGGGCTGTCTGCTCAGTCCAGCTGCAGAAAGGCCAGTTTCCAGGGCTGTCCATCTGACACCTTCCTCAACACAAAATAACTAAGATGAGGTTGCCAAGAGACCAGAGCCATGTACCTCCCCCTCACTTTGAGCTCTGAATTGATCCACTCACTTCTCTTGATGCTGATCTGCACGGCTGCAGCCTCAGACCTGCTATAGGAAATCCATCTGGCGAGCCTGGAGTTCTGCCCTGCATGCTGCCTTCTGCTTTGCTGGGCTCTTGACAAGAGCGCCTTGGCCTGTGTGGAATAACATCCACGATGTACGTGCATCTTGCCCTGAAAACGTGGTATATAGTGCATTGGAAATGTGTGGCTGTGGCTGTGTTTGATAAAAGAGAGGACCAGAGTCACAGTTATGCTCACCTTTCACATCAGGTTACTTGTTGAATATTAATTCAGAAGCAAGAGCGTAGCGTACTGAACGCCTCACTGCCTCGACTTCATTCTTAATGAAAAAGGAGGAAAGATCGCGCGTGTTGACATATATATGGCACAGAGAGGACTAACAGCAGCCAGTTAATAATCTTTGTCTCCCTTGCTGCTGGCACAGGTTTAGAACAAATGCACAAAAAAACGTCCCAGGCACGTGTGCTCACAGATGTCTATGCATGCAGGCATGGTTTAGCATGAAGAATCACATAAATTAGCAGGATTATAATTACTCCTTTTAATCCTTTTGCTTTGAACAAACAAGCTTTAATCAGCAGACGAGAAGCCCATTTAAAACTTGAAACCTAATCCAAGGTCAGAAGCTAAGGGTCGTCACCCTTGCCTGTGGACCAAACAACCAGGTGTGACTGAAGGCACAAAGCAGGCTTTGCCACAGGCACCCTGGCACCTCAGCCCCCTAGAGATGGGGGCTTGTCCTGAGGAGCCCCGGGGCTGTGAGGTCAGCAAAGGGTGGGGGCACATCCGTGCTATGCTGCCGAGGAGCAGGGCAGGCAGCAGTGGAGAGGAGGGGTGGGAAGAGGGCAGGAAGCTAATGAGAGCAGTTTCCCTCTCCAGGGATAATTGGGGAGGGGTTAGAGGTAATTAGTTTATACAGGAACAGAGGTTAATAGGGTTCTTGTTTGGGGTTTTCTCTTCTTTTGATGGAGTGTGTCAGTTTTTCAAAGCTAACAAGCTGATGAGGTAAAAAGCAAATTAAATATTTGATCCAGGTTTTGCCAAAAGTTGAGGCAGAAGTGTTAAAAGGAAAAGTTTACAGAGCTAGGTAGAAGAAAAAAAAGAATACTGAAGTAAAGTTTGCACATAAATACCAACCAAACCAAAATAAACCAACCCATGCCTTTTGGCTCTGGTGTTAAACTATTGGACAAAAAATTGCAGAAGTAAACAATGTAGTTATTAAGAACAGCCCTCCTGTTGCCCTAATGCATGCTTCTTACTGACTGGTGCCAAGGTGCTGCCATACAGCTCTCTGCCCTTCCTCATCAATAAACAGGAGACTGAGAGTGCAGTGGCTTGTTCCATGAACCATACAGTAGCTTCTTCTACCCAAGCAGGGTCATCCACTCCCCGATGTCCCCAGACTCCTTCACATACCTTGCAGCTATGTTTAAAAGTTTCTGACTTCTATCAGAACTTGAACAGGGACCTTCCAGAAACACTGGGCAAGTGCTCCAGCTGGCCAGGGAAGAACGGCATGAAGGTGCTTTTTACTGTGTATCATCAGGTTCTGAGGTATTCAAGGATGCTCTGCTGGAGCTTGAAAAATGAGGGGGAGAGTGGTAGCATGAACAAACCAAAGTTACTGGAAGATATTCATGGGCATACAAGGGCACTGAGGGCCGACAATAACACTGTGGGAAAGCTTGCTAGGAAACTAGTTCTAAGCTACATGTACTGCTGAGTGCTTCTAGTTCCAAAATATTTTGTAGACAAACTACTTGGATGATTTACAGGATTCATTAAGTTGGAACTTAGCATAATCTGCTTCCATTTATGCTGCTGCCTGGAACATAATTTCAAAATATCCCAGCCCCCAAGAAGGGGGCAAATAGAAGAGTAATAGCAAGTAGAAGCTTATTAGCAGAGCGGTGTGGTCACTTCTGCTGCTGTCACTCTGTAATTGTCTTTTGTCTCGTGTTCACAGAGGGGAGCAGACTATCAGATGTACTCCAGAACAAAAGTGGCTGTGAGTTCATAATATCCAGACGTGGGATATCCTTTGAAAATGCGAGAGGAGTGTATTTGCCATAAAGGGTAGAGGAGAAAAAGTGAAGATGCAAAGGATAATTTGTTGCCTCCAACCACCTCTTACTTTTCGTGGATTATAGAGAAATTTCTGATAACAATTGAGCAGCAACCCAAAAAAAAAAAAGGGACTAAATGTGCTAAAAAAAGCATTGTGTTGCACTGGCAAAAGTGTGTTTAGTACATGTTTATGGAGCTTGTCTTGGATGCTCTAAAAATAACCTTGCTGGAGCGAGTCTCTGAGTCCCTGCAGGAAACCCTACACATTCCTAGCGCAGAACAACAGCTTAATCCTGGTTTTCACAACAAAAAGAATAATTATTTTTAGTGCTTTTAAAAATAGACTTCAGCTGCCCAGTGCCTATTTGTCAAAGCAAGACATGGAAGATGTGTCACTTCATGGGAATGTGGCACAAGTTGCCAGGTGACCAGAACACCTGACTAAGAAGTGTTATGATAAAGGCTCCAGGGCAGGTTTGCAGGAAAAGGGTAAGACAAAAGAAAGGACCTGAGGAACATCCTGACAGTGATGAAGGGTGAGACAGAGGAATAGGAGCAATGCTGTGCAGAACTTTCTTGTGTCTGAGAATCCTGGCTATCATCTTCTACAACACTGGAGAAGTGGAGGCTCAGGGGGGTACTCAGCAATGTCTGTGAGTACCTGCAGGTAGGGTGTAAAGAGGGCAGAGCCAGGCTCTTCTCCATGGTGCCCTGTGCCAGAACAAGAGGCTGCGGGCACAAACTAGCACACAGGAGGTTCCCTCTGAACGCCAGGAACACTGCTGTGCTGTGTGGGTGATGGACCCCTGGCACAGGCTGCCGAGAGGCTGTGGGGTCTCCTCCCAAGAGATCTCCAAAAGCTGCCTGGGCGTGGGCCTGGGCACCCTGCTCTGGGTGTCCCTGCTGGAGCAGGGGCTGGGACAGATGAACCTGGAGGTCCCCACAAACCTCAGCCATCCTGTGGTCCTGTGAAGACAAATGTTGTACAGCCAGTTGGAAAGTTATAAGGAATCTAAGAAGCTTTGGTTATGCCATGAGAGAAGCAAAGTTAAAACCTGGTCCCAGTGATATCAAAAGCCAATCTCATAGACTTAGGTCACCCACAGTTCTGCCATCTGGACTAACAGCACTCTCCTGTGGTTTGTAGATGGGTCTTGGAGTACACAGATTTCATAGGCATTCTTCTTGCTGACCACTGAAACTCAATAGACTTCCCATCTTTCCCTTACATTTGGCAGGTCTTGAGCAGAACTGAGGATTCTAATTTTTTTTTTGCAAGGAAGTAAGGAGCACTGGCAGCCAGCTTCTCCTAAAGTTCAGGTCAGAGCCTGGACTTACGCTGAATGCCTGACAGATACAACGCCAGTTCCCCTCCAGGAACCCACCACAAAAGATTGGTGTTTTAATTCCACAGATCTGCAGCCCAGCAGAGCACAGCCTCAGCACTTGTTCCCTCCCCTGGGGGTTATCTCCTGTTACCACTCTATTTTAACTCTCACACTCGGATACCTAGTGCAGGCTGGTTATCTGGGCTCCCTCTGTGGGCAGTGGGAAGAACAACATTTCTAGAGGCTGACTTGCCTGTATGAGATGTCAAAAATTCTAATGCAATCTGCTGAGAACACAGGGAAAGAAGAAGGACAGCAAGATCTTCCTAGGCTGGCTTTGCTGATACAGAAAATATGCTGTGTAATTACAGTCCAACTCTTATTTAGGGTGATCTGCATCATTTATTTGTAGTTAGCTTTTCCCAAATCTCCACATTTGTTTTAGGCACCTCCTAACTAATGTGTACTTCCTAAACACCATTTTACTGACCTGCTCCAAAGGGTGCAGCTGGAAGATCTCTATTTGGCTGATATGCTTTGAAAGTGATGGGGTAGTGCTCATCTGTCAAACAAAGCTGGGAGAGAGATGAGATGCTTATCTCTTACAGACAAAACACCTGGCTGTCTGGCTTTGTGAATGCTAATTTTTCAAGCTCAAAAAAAAAAAAATAAAATAAAATAAAATAAAATAAAAACAATAAAGAAACTGAAGTAAAAATATTTATAGCACATTTCCATCAGCATGTGTTTCAATTACACAGAATACAACCTAAAATCTAGGGAAGAAGTGATGACAAACTACCTTCTTTTTCAGTGGTTCTAAATATATTTACTTAGTATTCACCTATGGGCTTTTCTCCCCCTTTTCAAAAAAATATTTATAGTCACATCATTCAAACCAGACTGGGTACATAAAATCCCCCTTAGTAATCTACGTTGTCAAAACCAAGAGCATTTTGTAAAACACCAGAGGAGCCTCAAATTGAATAGTGATGAAAATATTGAGGTTTATTTGGTCGGTTGTTGTTTTAGACACACCGTGGATGTGGCTCAGCAAATGTGTTCTTTGTTTTTCTTTCCTTCTGTTTTTCATGCAGTCCTTTTCCTGTACTCCCTCAAGAAGATAGATTTTGATATGAAGTCTCTGAAAAGTATGGTGCCTTATAAAAATAGGAATTTCACTTACTGAGACACAACTCTGTCCTAGCTAATGTGGGTAAACAGAGCTTTCTTTACAGAGAGAAGCAGATCTTATGGGGAACAGAACCACCAGCTTTCAGAAATGGGATGTTGCTGTATGCCAAGTCTTTCATATTTTACCTGGTCTCCACTTAACGTGGTAATTTGAATTCATAAGGGGTTTTGTAGGAGTTTTGCCAGTGCTCAGTTCCATGCTTACTGATCCCTCCTTAGCAAAATGGATCACGGTGTGACGGACAGGCCAAGGCCATAACCTGGAACTGGGGCCGCACTGTTCAAACATAGCTGTTTCCTTGCATCTTCCTAAAGTAGTGCATAAACAATTACAGCCAGTGTTTTGGAGCTAGGTATCAGATGTTCATGGGTTTCAGAGCAGGCCGGAGGGAGGAGGGCAGGAGGAACATGCCTGGTACTCTAACAAGCCTCATTGTCAAACCCTCCGGCTTTGAAAGGGAACATTAAGGTATCATTTACTCTCTGCCCTGGCTTCCTATGGAGCGCTGCTAATGAAAGACCTCTTTGTGTGTGCAGTCACTAACTACAGAGACCAGTCAAAGCCTTTGTGGACACAACCATAAAAAAGAGGCCCCAGGCCAGAACCGATCCAACAATTAGCTCCTGTCTGTGTGAGTGGAAGCACCTGCTCTGGCGGCAGTGCCTTTCAGACAGAGACTTCTAAGCCTCTGTCCACTCCAAGAAGTCCTTTTTCCCTTGAACGCCTGTGTGCAGGCATGCGCACGTGTTACGCACCAAGAGCAGAGGAAAACACGAAGACAAAATTGCAACAGGAGGCACGGACAGGTACCGTGGGTACCTATGCCATCGCTGAGGGCGATGCTTTGCAGGGTGGCCTTGCAGGTTTTGCAGGCATGGAAACCTGCAGGCGTGGAGGGCAGTCCTGCAAATCCATGGTCATACCATGTGGATTTTTAAACATCTGTCCTTATCTTTGCCCACTGTAGGCCATCCATGACAGCGCATCAGGGGTGCACCTCTCGGGCTTGCGTCTCTGTGTGGGCCGGTCAGATCACTTCAGAGCTGCATTTCCCTCACATGCTGATGCTCCGCAGCTTGAGGCGGCCTGGTGAGCAGTGCTTGGGTTGTGAATAGGGTGTTTTCAGCCCTCTGTTACACACACAGCCCGACGCACATGGGAAAATGACTGAATGAACTACTCTGGGTAGAGATCATGCATAAATATATGTAAAATATATGTAAAATATATTTTAGTCCATTTTAAGATGCTCAGCTAACGCACAGAAAGGTGATTGAAGAGAAATGAGATCAGATTTGCAAAAGTTTTAGACTTTTAAGCTATAGGCATCTACTTTGATATCAATCTGTTTTCATGCTGAACAAACCAGCATCACGTCACACTTTTCTCATGTATCTGAATTTGCTTCAATTGTTTCAACAGTGTTTCATGGATTTTCAAATCTCTGATACTGCTTACTGAATAGCGAGCTGCGTGTTTAAAGAAAGTCAGCTCGGTAGGAAAATCAGACTTGCCAAAAGTCTTTTCTTTTCTGAAAATCAATATTAATTTGGAATGTGTTGTCAGCTTATCAGTTATTTCACCTTAGACTGCCAGGAGAACTTAATTTTCCAGTTTTCAGTGAAATTCCTCTAATCACATTAGGTCTTGGCCTTATCAGCAGACAATGCCATTTAAGGAAGAGACCTACCCATGTCTGCAAGTAAAATCTCTGCAAATGCACCAGACAAGCTAAATTTCCAAGTCCACATGTTTGAGGGCTCAGAAGCCCCAGGACAGGATTCACAGTCAGAAACCTGCTCAGGTGCATACAGGCTTCGTAGACCAGAAGCTCCCTTTTTCTGCTCCTTTCTGGCCCCATCCAGCTGCAGGGGACAGCCCTGCACTGGCAGGTACCCGCACCTGTTGAGTCCCCAAATTGGGTGTTGCAGTGTTAATGGAAACATTCCTGCTCGTTCCCTCAAAAGAAAATAGAAGCTGATTTTTGCTTTTAATAATGGTAGAAGACCTACACACTTTTGCTTCATGGCAGGGGATCTTTTGTCTGCCATAGAGGATGCCTAGGCTTGGCAAAAGCTCAGCAGAATTAAAAGCAAAGGCTTTCAAAATGTGCGTTACATTACAGCTCCTCTGACTTTATGCTCATTTACATTGATTTTAAACGTGCCCCGTAACCCACCTGTCAGTGCAGTGGTTATTTCCCAATTAAAAAATTAAGTTGCTTCAGCAAGGTGGTCTTTTGCCCACCTTGGGAAAGGAGGGGAGAAAGCAGGCGTTGATTGCAGTAATTGCCTGATGCAGCTGCTTGCTTAGGTCCTGCAGAGCGGCCTGAGCCTGAGGGCTGCTCGACAACTGCTGTCAGTCAGGAAGGAGGAAGGAGAGACAGTGACTGCAACTGGTCACCTGGCACCTCTGGGAACAGCAGCTACGTCTGCCACAGGTCTCTAGGCTGCATCCTAGCACACACAGCAGCACAGGGATTTGTACTCCAGAACACTTGGGAGTTTGGAAGGAACCAGGTTGTGCAGTAGATGGAATGCTAAACAGCCCCTCGCAGTCTGGGAACATACATAACCAGCACCATGAAAAAGAACAGATCTGTGTACCTTTTAAAATGTACAACAGCACAGATCTCACCATAAGCCACATTATTCTGTATTTTCATAGTCTTCTGGTTATTCTCCCTTTGCCAGTTCATCTTCTTCTAAATTGTACAGGTGTATTTTCCTGAAGGCAGGCTTTGGTCTCTCCTTGCTGGAGAGTAAGGGAGCAGGGGTGGGGAAATACTCTTGGCAGGGATTGGATTGCAAAGTCCCAAGCTTATTCCTCCTTGTCGGGCCCAGAGGATGCAGTAAGCTCCCGTGCTGCTTGCCCTTCTAAGCAGCTGCACTGCTGACAGAGCAAACAAGTATGCCTGAAAGAGTGTTTAAAGAAAGCATGCCTGGGTATTTTCATTTGAAAGGAGCAACCACGTTTTGTATTTTTCAGCCTGACTTCCTTAGTTAAAACAACTGACAAGCTTCTTGACCCTACTGCAGGCAGGATTCACTCTGACCTCAAGAAAAAGTGTTAAAAACATGGAAGGTTCCAAAGACCCTGAAGATGTCCTGCCGCTGCAGTGGGTGCACTGCCATGCTCTCTGCCGAAAGGCTGCATCACCTGCAAAGCCCTCCTGGTGCAGAGCTGTGTACTCCTTGAGAAATAGTCAGTGCTGGTGAGACTGCCATTCCAGAGCGGTTAGCGGCTATGCTGAGCACCAGACGGACAGGCAGACAGAGACTCACAGGTCAGGAGCTGGCTGTTTTGTTTCCCATCTCCTCTGCAGTGGTTTGTCCAACCACCCCTGATTGTTTCAGCTCCTTCTCAACCACAAGTCATTGATCTGCTGGAGAGAAGCAGCAAACATTTCCAGAAAGGAGCATGTCATCTGCTACTGTTTGGTGAAATGCATCCCTCTGCTCTAGAGGGAATTACAGCTTCCATCTGCTCCATAATATGAAAAACATGGGCAGGCCTTCTTGTTGCAGAGCTGCAGTGTTACCAAGCTGCATAAACTCTTGGAGATCCATGACTGCTGACATTTGATTTGAGGAAATCGGGCCGCCACTCTGCAATTAGTTCATTAGGCCCACAAATAACCATACAAAGGGTGGTCTGAGGTTTGAAAAGCCAGGCTGTTGGGACTTTGAAATGTATCCAATTCTCACATTCTCTTTTAGCTTTAAAAGCACAGCATGTGTTTGAAGTTAAAAACTGTAGAGTTCCAGTGGGAAAATGTTTTTAATGTGCGTTCAAATAGGATGCATGTTACCCACATGAACAAAGATCTCCATGTCCTTCATCCTGTGTACATGATGCCTGCTGGAAACCCAGGCATCTGTCTGCACAGACTGAGGGAGGAGATGCAGGGAGCAGGTCCCAGCTGGCCCATCGGTGGGGTGTCAGGCACGTTTTGGTGCAGGCAAATGTTCAGCTTCACGCTGCTGTGCAGCACATGTGGGGCTTCAGCACTCTAGGACTGCAAGCTCTGAGCAGCAGTGGCACCCAGCTTGGTGCTACAGCAAAGCACTCCAGAAGATAACTTGGGGTGCAGACTGTCCAATGAAAGCAGCCCCTTTGGGCACTATGGAGCACTTTGTTGCACACCCTGGCACCTTTGGGGCCACGCACTCCTTGCAGAGGAAACTTTGCCCCAAGTCCCTGGGTGACACCCCCAGTCAGTGGGTGCCCACAACCCCCATCTGTGTGAAGATGCAACCCTGGGAAAGTGACTATATATGTGTCTGTGAAAAGTGTGTGCAGATGCCTTCTGCCCACCCATGGTCCTGCTGCTGGGGCTTGTAAATAGGATGTATTTTGTTTCTTGTGCCTCTCCTTCGCCACTGGCCGTATTTGTCCTGTCTCCTCCGGACAGACCCGAAGGTTTGCCCCACTGCTTGGGGCCAGACGGGGATACTCTCCTCCTCACCTCCATGCTGCTGATCCAAGGAGCCACCATGCTGTGGGCTAGCCAGCTGCCTGAGGATTCCGTCGTGTTTGGGCTTCGGTTGGTTTCATGGCTGTAAGAGATTTAGAGGAAAGAGTTAAGAGGGGCTGCTTTACGCCCTACGCTTCCTCCATCCATGCATCTCCACCACTGTCACTCGTAAGTACCCCTCTCTGCTGAGTTAGTCGTGGTGTAAATCAGTCTTCTGGTGTCTGGGGCTTTAAGGCAGGAGCACTCCACAGCAAATGAAGGAATTAGTAAGAACGAGGAAAGCCTCTGTTTGGCTTCATAACTGTACTATTAGCAATACTAAGAAGCGGATGAGAGCAGGCTTCTTGTTTGGCTGTAATCTTTTGGCATATCATGTTTTAATTACAGACCGTTCTACCATCTGGAATATTAATCATCTCTTACTGTCAGTCTTCTTGATTATTTTGTCCAAAGGGAACACAGTCCACCTTTCTTTGTAGGTTGTCTTTTTTTTCTTTAAACTGGCTACTTTATTTTGAAATACACTGCACTCATTACGAGAGATTTTGCTTAAGTCAGACCCTAGTAACCAGAACTAAATGATTTGCTCTCAGTTCTATTCATGAAAAGAAATTATTTTTTAAAAAATTACATTCAAAACTCATGTCTTTTCTCTAGCTTTGCTTCACATTTTTTGCAGTTGCTCCTTTCATTACTCATGGACACAGCCAACCATAAACAGATAATTTTTAGGAAATATGTCAGTGAAGCTATTTCACTAGCAATCTGAAAAGGAAGAAAGATCATAATTTTTGTTTTTGTTAATTAAGCAGTTGCTAAAAACTCAGTACCAAGAAGGGGATTGTGGAACTGGAGAGCAATTAAGAAGAGAGATGAAATTGGTTGCAATAAGATGAGACACAGCAAGTGAAATCTTGTGAAACCAAACTGAGTTTGACTGTGGATTTTCTATTGCTGATGTTATACAAATACTAAGTTTTCCTGAACATTCAGCTGAAATTCATCATACTGCAGTGCACTCTGGAGATCACTGGTACCAGAGTCTAGAATCAAACTATCTGTCTCTATATATTAGATGTGGTTTTGCTTTTACAGAGCAAAAATCAGGACATATCTGTGTGAAATTTTTTTTTTCCTGCGCTGAGTTGGGCAAATCCCTTTAAATCTCCGTGCCTTGATTTCCCTGGAAGATCAATGAATAATACCTGCTGTTGGGAAGAGGAGAGACATTACCATTTGTTTTGAGATCTTTAACTTAATATTTCTGTAGGCAAAAAAGAATCCCTTTGTATTCACGTTGTTTCATATCTGGTTGGTGCACACACAGATGGCAGTCTGCCACTTCAGGCTGGCTCTGCAACTTTCTTTGCTGGCTTACTTGATCTGATATTTTCTATTCTATTCTATTCTATTCTATTCTATTCTATTCTATTCTATTCTATTCTATTCTATTCTATTCTACTATTTTTGTTTTTATTTATTATTAGGAGAGCTCCTTTCTCAAACACCAATTGTGGAATTTGCAGGTGACACTGTTTTGGGAAATGCCAGTGAGAACTGTGAGCAGCTGTGAACAAGGAGGCAGGCAGGCCTTGCCAGTTTGGAAAAAATGAGCAGAAAATAACCAAGTGAGATTTGACTTGTTAAAATACAAGTTTAAGCTCTAGGGAAAAACATGAAACATGGTTTTGATGTTTTGAAGCGAGCACGGTAGTGCTGAAGGAGCATGTGGGAAGGTGGGCAGCGCCTCACTGACTGGCTTCAAAGTTGCTTGAAGCATAAGGTATTATGGAGAGGCTTCAGGTCCCTGGAAAGGAGGTGATAATTCTGTCTCCAGTGTACTCGGTCTGTAACTGAAATTTTGGGATTGGTCCTGATCACTGGGTTGCTGGAAAAATAAAGGTAATTCGGCTGGAGCTCAGGAAAGAGCAGCAAAGGTAGAACTGAAAGGGTGCTAGGTTGTCTGCTGTGCTTTGCAAGAATTAAATCTGGCTTGCCTGGCTGTGCCACAGCCAAGGAAGAGATGCAATTGTCTGAAACTTCAGGGCATGTAAGGACCGAGAAAGGAGAAGAATTACTCACAACAGAACCAGTAACTCAGTAACTGGCTGAACATCCCAATTTTTCTTGTTCTCTGCACTGAGTTCTGAAAGGAATGGTGAAGAAAGGATTGCTGGAGTAGTTCTGATCAAACTGAACTGATCTCTGTGCACACAGAGCCTCTTAGGCCATCTCTTTTTCACTCCACTGAAAATCCAAGAGCAGCTCCAGGGTCAATGGGCAGAACCCCGCATGTGCATACATGTGTGAGTCACAGCTTGACCCATTTTCTGTGCTATTTAAGGCAAAACATCTTGTCACACCTGCCATAGCCGTGTGCTATTTATGGCCTTATTTTGGACAGCGTCTGTGCGTACACATCTACATTTCATTGTGAAATTTGGGTGGTGGTAGGAGCCAGCTGCCTGTGGGGAGGAGGTGGTGTGGCTGCATGAGGGCGGTGAGGCTCCCTGCTGCTCCCCGAGCTGTGTCCTGGCTGGGCACCATCTCGTGGTGACAGGAGGGTGCTCCCCATCGCCCCCTTGGGTTTTGCTTCACGTGATGGAGCTGCCCTGGACACAGCAGGTCACACTCCAAGTGAACCAGGCCAGAAGACATTGCCCAGGAAGACACCCAGAGCATCTCTGTTGGCAGGCACCCAGTCCACAACAGCCGAGGGAAGCAAAAAAAAAAAAAAAAAAAACCAGGCTTCAGCTCCAATGGACATCAGGTCCTCACGGTGGAACACCTCGGTGGTGGTTTGCTGTGCGGATCCACGCCAGTTGACCTGCACCACTTGCTAACATGGAGCCCATGGGCTCACATGCCCAGCTGATAACCACTGCCTCACCAAGAAGTGAGGTGGGAAGGGGACACCTCTGCGGTGCCCGGCCTCTGGGCAGTGGCCATTAAGTCACACTGCAGTAGCGTTTGTGCGGAAGTAGGAGCACAATTCGTGAAAGTTGCTGGCATTTCAGGAGCTCTGCAAGGCAGCTGGAGCAAGTCGTAACGATGGCCAGGCACTGCCAGCTTTGCATTCAACATGGTGATTTAGAGGAGAAGCTTGACAGTGTGCTACAATCAGCCAAGGCACCCAGCTTGCCTCGACTCCTCTTCCTTTAGGCATGTGGGCCAGATAAGTTAGCACCACAACAACAGCAATGCTATAAATACTGCAGACTTTTTTGCTGCCTGTTTGTGTATCTGTCAGGTTATCACAACACAAACAGGGACAGCACTGTTGGACAAAGAGCTAACGGAGAGAAGACAGAAAATCAGATGCACAAATTATTTCAGATAACACAGGAGCAGCTTCTGTAGTGGAAAGAACATTGTCTGTAGCCTTAGGCTTGCATTTCAGCGTGCTTGGCGTATATAGCTCATAATAACATATGTGGGATAACGGCAGTGATTTCTGGGGCCAGGAATAAATTTGGGATTAAAATGAGATAAGCATTCGAGGCCAAGTCAGTTGAGAAGCCTGCCTGTTCCTCTTGTGGCCGGATACACCAGCCACCATCCTGCCATCTTTACAGCATCCCGTCCTTAGTTCTTTGGGAAGGGGCACACGTAGCTGCTCCATGTCTCCATCTGGAACAGGTTTGGATTTGGTGGTGTGTTGGCTTTTTTTCTTTCTTTCTTTCTTTTTGTAAACTGATCTGGCAACTTCTTTTGGATTACATTTATAGCACCCTAGCATGCTATATCTGATGAAATATAAATGATGGAGCTGATTTGGAGGGCTGTAAAATAGGTCTGCTGTTGGAAGTGCAAAGGTGAGCTTACTGCTGCTTGGTGAAATATTCGTTGCTTTTCTAACAGGGTCAGTATTTCAATTTCCATGTGAATTTTCATCACTTAATGGCACATACTATTTTGCACATTTGCATGGCTTTTGAGGTCAGTTCTGAAACATAACACTGAAATAGTGCTCCTGGCTGACCCTGCCAGTGAGCAGCACTGCCAGCTTTGCTCTCTCAGGCAGACGAGGCAAAGGTCAGACCCCATCAAGCGAGGAGGGAAGCCAGGATTTACACAAACACAGGGACTTACAACTTCAGAAACTGCTGGTTTCTTGCACTGCTCTGGGTCTAGCTCCCATGGAGCTTGGGGGCTGATGTTTGTTCGGACTTACAGACCTGGGTGAGCATCCAGGGCTGGCTTCCTTGGAAAATCTGGATGCAGGTCTCCTGGCTGTGAGACACAGATGGGATGGCTGTAGAGAGGGCAAGTGATCCTCCCATACCGTCACACCAGCATCACAGAGATGCTAACACGAGTGCAGGTCAGCAGCTGTTAAGGCAAAATCATACGTTTCTCAAGGCAAACTGTCATCAAAAGGGGAATGCGTCTCTTTATGTCCAGTTCCAGTAGCTTATTCTGGACTTCAGTTTAAGGAGTAGATGATATTTGAAGGATTTACCAGCTTACAGCAAACCCAGCATGGGTTAATTCCCTGTGCTGCTGATTGGAAAGCCCAAGTCAATCTTTTCCTGAGACACATGCTATATTTAGTCAGGAAACGATAAATAATGCTATTTGAAGTACATTCTGCTTCTTCCCCTTTCCTCCCCCAACCCAAAATAGACTGCAAAATATAAATAATTTGTATATTTAACCTGAATATTCTTTGTCTGCTCAGGTGTGCTTGCTTTCTGTCCCTACACAAAAAGTCACTAAGTGGGTTGAAAGTTGTTGTTTTATTTATTTGTGGTATAAATAAGTCACACTACATGAGATGATTTGTAGTTAGCTTAAGCATGCTTTATTCTGTGTCCTCTGCTTTCTTACCCAACGTGCCTTTATCACTTGAACTATTCACCTTAAGTGAATTCACTTCTTGATATCTGAAGGGAAACATTTGCACTGCTGCTATTTTGTGCCTGTAGTTTCTTGCTTTGCATTTGTACTTGTTGAAATGCCTGTGTTTTTTGGTCCAAAATATGTAGATTGCTGTCTTTCTGGTAAAGAAAGGTTGTTTACTTAATTAAACACTAGGTCATGGTGGCATGAGAGGATTTTAATTTCTTTCTCACCCATAGAAATTTTTGATTTTCTCAAGTCCAACAGAATGCCTCAGCTAGTAAGAATTGTTTTCTGTGGAAGCAAAACACCTTCCTTTTAGTTTGCCTACAAAGTGGTGGTATTGATTTGGAAATCACAGGGAAATCTTTATTACTTTCAAAAAACACCTTTTGCTGAAGGAAGTTTTCAACAGGCTCCCATAGGTACAAACATCTTGCTCACCATCCTTTGAGAAATCTGGGTAAAACCTAGGATTTATGACCTATAAAAGTCTTTTAGGCCAGGTGTTTTTGATGGAAATCACAAGAGATAGACTGTATGAGTCTTTCAGTAAGGCTGGGCTGCGGGATGTCTGCATCAGAGCAGCGTAAGGAGGTTGTAAATCAAGTGAGAGCTGGGCTGTGTGTCAGCTGCAAGTTAGCTGTTCCCCGGGAGCCCCACTCAAGGACCACAGCTCGTGTAGGACAGGAACTTTTTGTTAAGCGCTGCTTAACAAAACTTAGCCTTTGCCAAGCAAAGGTTAGTCTCATGAAAGGGAAAAAACAGGCAAAGCACCAAATTTCAGTTTCAGTTTTTCTACAAATTTGCCTTGCAAGTTTATTTATTTATTTCATTATTTATTGTGATGAAGAGACCAAAAAAAAAAAAAAAAGTTAGACATTTCTGTATGCACAGGCGTGCACTGCCCAGCTACTTGTTCTGGGTGCTGAATTGATCTGTTGGAATTCATCTTTCAGAGAGTGAAATGGATTTGACAGGAGGAGGAGGCACAGTGCTAGTGGTGTGGAAATAGATACTTCCCTACCTAAACTGAGGATCTGAAGAGCTTCCACAGGGATGACAGGAAAGAAGGAGGGCTCAAGGAGAAGACTCCAGCTAATTTCCAAGGCTGGCACTCATCCTGTCTCATAGCTCCCTGAAAGTGAGTTATTCTGAGCCCCAGGGTCACACTTGCAGGCGGATGTTAATCCCAACGTCATGAAGGTATCCAAGATACACCCCATGAGCTGTCCTCTAAAGGAGGCTGTCTAGGCTCCATCGACTCCAAGGAGTCCAGGTGGCTGGATTAGGGTGGGCGCCTCTTGTTCAAACACCTGGTGCCAGGTGAGCGGTGTTGCAGGCATTTGGTGTAGGTACCAGGGCCCACTGGAAACGCCATGATTTAGTTCAGCAACTCCCGCATCATTTTTCCAATTAAAATAAGAAGGTTATGTACTTCTAAGGCAGCNAAAAAAAAAAAAAAAAAAAAGACCAGTAATCATTTTGTGAGATGTCTCATCAAGATCTTTAATCATCAAGATCTTTAATGACCACTACTGGATGGAGCATCAGCATTTACAGCACAGCAGTTCCACTGAAGAAAGACTGAATCCAGAATCATTAATTTAAATTCAATGTCTCTGTCACAACCAGTAACATAAATTAGGTATCTGAGCACGTAGTGGCAGTCACAGAAATATATTCTCCTCCAAAGCCAAGTCTGAGAAGGAGCTGAACATTCACAACTCCTCTTGTAGAAAATGGAAGCTAAGAGGATTAACAGCGCATACCATATGCTTGATATTTAAGGCAATTTCGAAAGTCATGAGGGTTACTGTGGACCAGGCGACCTTATTGAAGCTAGCAGGACTCCCTCGTATGTGTGTGTGTGTGTGTGTCTGTAGGCAGAAGAACAATGATGCTGCAGGTGAACACATGCATATGTGAGCACAGTATTTGTCAATTCCTAACTCAGTCAAAACAATGATTTCTGAAGAGGTAGCTGTGATCAGTGATCAGACTTGATTACAACGCCCTCAGCATGCAAAAAACCCGCCATTTTCACTCGCTTCAAATTTATTTGCACTCTTTATTGCACTTGGATTTTCATGTGCTGTTAAGAAAAAAAAAAAAAAA
>VXAV01002206.1:0-53905 GCA_013399715.1 Alectura lathami | reverse complement strand
GGCTGAGGCGGGCGGCTGGGGCCGTTGGGCGGCCGTTGGCATGGCGGCCTCCTCACGGCTGGGCGGGAAGGGCTCGGCGCCCCGAGGGGCCGCCGTTCGCTGTGGGGACGCCTTTCGCCGTGGTGGAGAAGGGGCGGCGGTGGATCCCCAGCGCTCCCCGAGCGTTTGCGGGCTCTCCTTCTCATCATCGAGGCCTGGGGCCGAGGCAGCGAGGGAAGCGGGCCCCGGCTGCCTTCTCCCGGGCGGCCCTGCCTCCCTCCGTGCCCGCCCTGGGGCCCGCTTCTGCTGTCTGTGGAACTCGTGCCTTCGCCCTCGGGTCCCCCGTGGGGGCTGGGGGTGCTCAGGCACCTGCCCCCCGGCGTCGGCGGCAGCGAGGAGCCCGGGTGTTTTCGCGTCTCGCTCTCCGCGGTGAGAACGAGCGGTTTCTGCAAAATCTTCATACTTGGAGTAACAGCTCATTGGTGATTCTGTTAATGTTGCACACCTCATTAAATAGCCCCAAACATAAGGAGGTTTAAATGACTTTATTGAATTAAAAATAGCATAGAAAATCACCTACGGTACTTTCGTCAAATAATTAATGTAAACTGTATACATATAGCGGGAGATTCCTTTTAACAAATCTCTTCGTAAAGCACGCGGGGGTTTACTTAATGGCTGAAATAACGGAGAGCGGCACAACTGGCTGGAAACAGCGGGCCACACTCGTGCGCTTCCTAATATGTTCTTGTATGTTTCCCTGAGTGTTTTTCTTCCTTATCTTTTTTATATCTGAAGTTCTATTCCCCTCCTCTACTCCATGTATTTGATCATTTTTTCAAGTCCCTTGGCTGAACCAATCTCTTTTCATGCAGAGGATAAAAAGAGAAAAACTTCAAAGTAGGTTCAGGTAATTAACAGCTGAGGGGAATATAATCTAAACCATAGGCCCTGCTTTGCACCCAGGTCTGCTTTCAGAGCCAGCCGGCAAGGGAGTGCCTATTCCCTATAGCATCCAAATCTGCTTCCTCTGAACAGCTTTGCCAGGCCTCCAGTTATCACATCTGCATTTCAAACACCATGTCTCTGGCATTAATTATTAATTAGCCTACAGTCACCCCAGAGGATTTAAGTTCCAGCCTGCACATACTTATTCATTGACCTCTATCTTAGTTTTTGTTGGAAAAAACCCACTAGAATGCTTAATAATTTCCTTTCTCTCAGACCCTCTGTTCTAGTTTCATGGTGGGGAAACAGTATATTTTTAGAGATGGAAAATCACAGGGTTGTCTAGAAATTTGTTTAGAGCAAAATGCTATGTCAAGAGTTTGAACAAACCATTTCAAAAGATTTAGCTGGAATTTTGCGTAAGTATTTTTACCTTTAGCAAATGAATTTATGGATTTCCCAGAACGGAGAGCTGGTGGATACAGACACAATGTGGTTTAGCTCTGTGTGGAGCGTTGCTCAGTGTGCACTTTAAAAATACAAACTGGATTTAATTACTGGGGAGCACACTTATATGATCAAACTAATGCAAACGTTTATTTGAAAGCTCTGGGGTTACACTGCTGTTGACACTAGTGCGAATGAAGAAATGCTGTTGCAAGGCACATTAGTACTCGGGCATTAAATATGCACTCCATCCTCAGGAATATGTAACTGAAGAAGTATATTTGGTAACTAGTTTGCCTCCTTCCCAAGGTAGTCTGGAAGACGCCCTTTAGCCAGTAGAGTAACTGTGGATTATGCTGCTGCTTTTTTGGCTATTGCATATCTTTACCCTAAGCTTCCAGAGTTAAACATCTGGAGTCACCAGGTAGGAACCAGGTTATATAATTATCTTATTCGCAATGCTACATGGAATTCAAAGCGTTTGTTGCAGTTTGGCTGAGCGGTGTACTGGATATTGCCTTTTGTTAATGTATTTTGATATTACAATATCCCAGACCTCTCAATGAGTCCTATTTTAATGCCTCATGCAATTATCCACAGATAAAATTCCTTAAATATTGCCGTGTTTTCTCATTTTTATGTGTGGTACTATCTCAAATAATTATTGAAACGTAAAATATTCCTACGCTTTGTTTCCTAGAGAAGTGTTTACTCTGTAAATCACAAGGTCAGACTGGTTAACTTATATGCCAGCCTAGAATTGATTTTTGAAAGCATTTAATCTGCGCCTAAGATTCTTCTGAATTTCTATTTAGTGAACAATATGGAAAAGAGGTCTGATGCGCAAACGTAGGTAGATAAACTGCCGGGCTATCTCAGTAAACAAAAATGCATTTTCCAAAATTGCAGCTAAAACAGCCCTTTCTGTAAAATCATCAGCCTTGTGAGCCTGTGCGTCAGCAAATGATCACCTGAAAATAAATGTGGGGACTAATGCTGTAGGCTTCCATGAGGTATCTCTCTCCTTGACTTCCCTGAGAATGTTCAGGATTTGGCTGTTACTGGCCTTTTATTATTTTCACATTTTATGATCAGATCTGGATAGTATTCAGCATCACGTTGTAAATATTTTTGCCTCTATTTCAAAGATTTTGAATTATTCTTACATAGAATTTTAATACTGAAAGTACTGCTATTTCAGAATGAAGACAGGAATAGGCAGTACTTCAAATTACATTTCCAAAAAGATTATTCTTGTTTATAAAATAACAGAATTCATCTTGATGCTGAAGAGAGGAGTAGATCTAGAGTATTTTAATAACATGTCCGGGACCTTTTAATCACTTCTTCAGTGATACTAATGCTAGTAATAACAGCAATAATAGAAAAAAAAACCTAGTGTGAAACCAAGGCTGGAATCTGTTCTTTGCAAATGTCAGAATGTTTCTGAAATTAAAACTTAGCTGTTCATGTAGCTCAGTGCGCTATGAATATTAAAGAGGAATAAGGACTAAATTTCTTCCACAACAGAGTAGTGAGATGTTGTTTCGGGAAACAAATTGCGTGGCAGCTTCATTTGCAGTGATGTATTCAGCGTGTTTCTAAAGTATGTCTAAGACCCCTGGGCATCAGGAAGATTGCATAGATTTTGAATAAGAGCTTCTGGGCCATGATCCTGTTGCTTTGAGGCCGCTGACGGTGCCTGTGGATGCGATGGGCGCTCCTGTTCCATCGCGTGGCTGCAGAACGTCAGTGCTCGAGTTCGTGGTGCCCAGGGTCAGTCCGGGGATTCCTTCCACACTGGGAGCTGGAGCTGGGGATCTCGTGGGTCAGTGCTTTCAGGTGCCTCTAGCTTTGAGGGTGGACTGGCTCTGGCTTGCGTTGGACTTGCTTTATGTGGCCACAATTGCAGTAATTATATGTGGCAATGCATGGGGATCTTAATGTAGCTGAGAGCTTTCTCCTGCCTGTGCAAGCCTAAATGCAGCAAAATACAGCAGTTGTTCTGTCCCATCGGGCGTGTTTTCTACCACTGAAACCTCTTCTCCTTCTGCCTCTGTTTTCCTAAGATGGCAAGTCTAACAAGGTTCTTGAGATATTGATTCTATATCCCCAAACTGAAAAACTGTTACCAGTGCCATTGAGTAAATTTTGTTGTGGTTATTGTGCCAGGAGTGAGGAAGGAATGAAGGCACATGCCCAGGGGGGTTTGACATGTTACAAAATACATGTGCCGTTCATTTTATAAGACATGAATTTCCATAAGAAGCTTATTTCATGGTTCATTTTATATATGTTTGCATTTATATTTTTCCATTAAAGCTTAAATGTTTTACATTGATAAGACCTACTCCTTGTCAAGTCTGGAGATGCTTTAACCTCTGTTTTCGTTATAACCTTCACTTTAAAAAAATTTACCTATGCATTAGTCTTACAGTAGTGACTGGCATCCACTAGGGACTGAGCTGTAACTGCATTCTGTGTTTTGAATGTTTCACGTGGACATGTTTTGAATTCAGGTTTGTGTGTTGCAGATCACATTGTATTTAGAGAAATCACATGGGTGATTCTGATTTTAAATTAGTCGGATGGTTATTATCGTAACACACTGCTGATTTCTTGTGCATGTGAAGTCCAGGGGCATCTCTTGCTAAAGGCCAAGTTGCTATGTTGGAGGAGTCTTGCTCACCTGTGCACTTGCTTGTAGGTGAAAAGACTTACAGAAAGAAGGGCAGGTGAAGCTGGGGAGCACTCCAGGTATTGTTGTGTCAGCAGAAATGCATTCTCAGTAGGTTAAGAAGAGTATGCGGGGCCAGACCTTCAGCTGACGTAAGTTGGTGTAGCGGTGTTGGTGTTCGGGAAGTTAGGCTGAGCTGCATGAGCTGCAGGTTTGCTTAGTCTGGGCAACGGATTGCATGAGTGATATCAGAATTATTTTGCATAATGTCTGAAAGAATCTTAGCCCGTATGAAATAATTTGCAACGTGGCAGTGATGCACCCTTAGCTCCAGTGTGCCAGAAGGTGCAGTGTGTCTGGTAGATGAATGAGCAAACAGAGCTCATCAGCAAGGAGTCACAAACGCCTGTGACATGGGAGATGTCACGGATATCCGAACTGTGTGACAACAGCAAGTGGGTGTGTGGTGACCATTACCCAGTGCTGCAGAAACGTGTGTGCACTGAGAGCAGGGGGACGCTTTGAACGTCCTATTCCCCTGAGTGAGACCATGCCATGACTGTACTCCTGAACTTCGCTTCTACCCATCTCAGCCTGGAAAACCAAGCGCATGTCCTTAGGCCCTTTGTTGACCACAGGCTGGTGCTTCGTTGGGTGGCAGACCTGACGCATTTTCATCTCTAAAGGAGCAGTGAAGTGCTCTCAGGATCTGCCTGGCAGTGCTCCAGCCGCCCTGCGTGCTGGGGGGGTGACCTGTGCTGGGCTCCGTGCGAGGGTGCTGCTGGGTGGCAATGTCCACCCAGACCGCACCCGCTGACCCGCCGGGCCACCCCGGGGCACCGCTCACCGTGCCTGTTGCGGAGAGCTCAGGCCCTGGAGGGCAGAGTTGGGGCAACCATGTGCAGCCTTTCCTCTGCCTAGAAGCTCCTTTCTTGGCAGTGCCTGCATATAAAGTTTTAAAAGACTTTATAGAGCTTCCCTTCCTCCTCCAAGTTTGTTTTTCTTTTTTCTCCTTCCCTTTTTTTTTTTTTTTTTTTCCCTCCATGCATAAATCACTGGGGCTTCCTTTGACTGCCCTTGCTCAGGCTTTGACTACGTAGCAGAATGAGTTAGTGGGGCCAGGCTGTCACTGAAGGCAAACTGTCACAGTTTGGGTGACTTTCCATCAGCTGGGAATCCAGCCCACTGGTTGCAAGTAATGTGCTTACTGCAATTAAACCCTTTAGTGCTAAATGCAAGCAGCATGTTTAAAAATTGTTTGTCCACATAGACACAGTGACGAAACCTGAAGAACATGCATGGTCTGTGGGGATTTTTGCCTGTTATTAGTAGTAGCATCAGTTTTTAATGATAGAACAATGTGTGTGTGTGTGCTGTGTAGCTACTACCACCACGTTGCGTGTAGCACTCAATGGTAATTGTGTTCATAATTATGGAGTTAATTGAATTTCTGCAATAGTAAAAACTGGCATATAAACTCTCTCAAGATTAAATGTAGTAGTTAGGTAGGAATATACTCAGTTGGAATATTTAATATAAAGAAAGTAGTCTCATAGGCAAGAGAGCTTGAGCTTAATAAAATTGCCTCCCTAAATGAATCTTCTCCATAAATGCTGTTCCAAACAAAATGTGGCATCGCATGAAACACCATGCTTTCTCATACTGCTCCTGCTTTTGCCCACTGAAGGCAAAGCAGCCTACTCTGAGGTATTTGCAAGCTGGAGAGATATGTTAAAGGAGCCTTCTGGTGCAGCTTCATCACCCGCATCTGTCAATCTTAGAAGATGGGAGAAGTTCACTGGAAATGCACTGTTCTGCATGGCAAAACCAGCTCTGCTCTTAACAGTTTGATATCGTAACAGCACCGCGTTAGGAAGTCAAATTTTGCTTATGGCATTTGGCCTTAAAGCAGTGGTATATTTTCTTTTTTTTTTTTTTTTTTTTTTTTTTTTTTTTTTCAATCCATTAGGTATTTTAGTGCCACTTTAGGCTAACTTTAGACTTGATTTACAGCTTGCTGATTTCGCAGGGGAGTCACAAGATGTAACACAATACAGAATGCAGGCCTGTGTGCCTAGTATCTTTGTTCCATAGATTATCAGCTGCTTAACTTTGTAAGGGAAAAGAGTAAGGGTAAGAATTTCAAATTTGTAAGGTATTAAACCTGTATATCTAACCATGGGCAGTCATGAACAACTGAAAATTGAGAAAAGAATCAATAAAAACATATTCCATTCCTCTCCTCTCCTCTCACACTGTGGTCAAAGGAAAAACACGAAGGCAGACAGTGCTTTACCTGTTACAGCTCTAAATAATTACTTTTCTCTAGGCAGAAAATTCTCTTTTTTAAAGTATACTTATTGTAAGATCAGTGGGAGCTGAACATTTTTAAAAATGAAGGAATATACATTTTGAAAAAAGATCCTCAAATGTCAGCTAAGATAGCAATGACCTGCCCCTACAGCAAATCCTGCTTTAATACTCCTTTTCCAAAAGATTCTCTATTGAGTTTCATTATTTTCTACTCAGATACATGGGAGACTGTTTCTTACAACAGCCTATTTTTACCTACCAGAGAGAATGGCTTGACTGTGAAACACAAAATATTGATAATGAAACCTCGGTTCTGTCATCTTTACGGATACATGTTCAGCTTTGTTTAAAAAAANTTCTAAAAAAAAAAAAAAAAAAAAAAAAAGTTGCGTATTCCTATTCGGTTGCTACACTGTATTTTCAGTGTTACTACTGTTAGTTTATGTAATAACAAATGTGAAGTCCCCCCAAGGTAACCCGAAGTGCAGTGGCTTTATTTTTGTTATTTCTCACTTCCTCACAATACTCGCTCCCCTCCCCCAGCAGCCGCACTACAAAGCTTGTTGTACAGGGACTCCATTAATCCTACATTTCCTAGATGGTATCTGAGGCACAGTGGGTTTCCACAGAAATTAATTTGTCCTGACAACAGGCCTAAAGATTGGAGTCCAGGGATCACTTGGCAAATTCCCTTTAAACTGAGCACAATAATAAACAGAAAGCTGATAACGACAGTTCTAACAGACCACACAGAGGAGGGACCCCGAATAGACTTGCTCTGTGTATGTCTGCGAATACCTCTGATAACTAGCAGACAGAAGCTTTATGCTTGATAGGAAAATGAGCAGGCTGATTTATGCACGCTTTAATATTGCAGTGCCACGCAGAACTAACTTCATCTAGCAACATGCACCCGGAACTGTTTTCTGGAACGATAATAGAAGTTCAATGCCGGTCTGGCTTGTTTTATAGGATTTTTATTTAATATTTGCATTAATGGCTCGGTGACCATTTTTCATGTCCTTCGTATTTTAATGTTGCTCTAATTTTCTCAGTGCATCTTGCTGTGTAAACATTAAAAAAGTTGCATAGTGGGAAACAGTATTTTAAGGAATGAATCTGGAAAGTTGGCCATCTGTTCTAAATATATTTTTTTGCAACCTTTGAGATCATGTTAGTTTTAGGTTTCAATCGTCCTCCATGTGGTAATTCCTTTTTAAGAAGAACAGAAAGCATTTTAGACAGCATTATTGCCTGCTTGCTCATTTTTATTTATCCTTGCCTTGGGTGCATGTTTAAATGCTGTTATTTTCCCAGAGCTAAGGTATGGATAAAGCTGTGCTGAAGTGAATAAACAAGCATTCATTCAATATTTTAGAGCTTGTCAAGTGCATTTCAATCTTTGATTTTTGTCAATATAGAATTGAGAGTTTTAAAGATAATTAGAATTTACGGTGTGCCAGTAAACCGCTGCCAGTTACGTTTCTGAAAAAGCCATCATAATATTAAGAGTTTGGATTGATGGAGTGATGTTGAGTAAGATATACGCTGCTTAACTTTTCACCACTTAAGAACAGGGTATGTAGCAATTTAAATAATGAATAAAAAAAAAAAAAAAAAGGAGAGTAACTTAAAAGGATGTACAGAAAATGGATTTTGGTTATTGAAAGAGACCTTAAAAGTAAAGCCTGATTTTGTTTTTAATGCCCAAAATGCAGTATGAAATAGCAGCCCCTTGATACAGAGAGGAATATATGACAGTGTTAAAAGAAGGCAAGTAGTATTCTTGGCAGGTATGGCTGTGCACCTAAATAGCATGAGTCAGGTTGGGTTACTTTTAGAAGCTCTGATGTTTCTTTTGAGATGGAAATTTGGTGGTGGAGTTCTGTGTGTTATACCCAAACTCACCAACAATCATTAAAGCCAATGCATTGGCCTCCAGCTTTTCCAAGTGAAGACATCCGTGCATCCTGGAGCTAAGCAGAGCTGTCAGAGATGCGGCTCTGCAGTGCTGGGGGAGCAGCGGGAGGTGGGTGCTCGTGGCACGGCGCGGGCGGCAGCGGGCACGCCGTGCCTGTCCCTGCATCGCTATGCGAGCCCGGGTGGCAGGCTGCCAGCAGCTGGGTAGTTAGGGGCTTGGAATGCTGCTGCCCTTGGCATTTGCGATACAGGGAGTTTATATAAAAAAAGTTCTGTCTTACATGCTTTTCCGGCACAGCTAATGGGCCCAACTCTGCTTCTATTATCGGTAATGACAAAACTGCCATTGACTTTGGTAAGGGCAGCATCAGACTCCCTGTTTAAGGGCTTAACTAGCTGAGAGGTGGGGATCTATTATCCTGCTGGAGTGTGATGTATTTACCACGCCTCCCCGCTGAAAAATAAAATCTTTTGCTCTCATTATTGGCTTTAAATTAGTTTGTACACTGCGAATTAATCAATTACGGCCAACATACTTTTGAAATTAAATTCAGGATGAGTAGTGCCGTTTGTATTTGTCACACTTACAGAACTCTATTGTACTGAAACGTACATGATTTGAAAATGACTGGCTTTAATGCTCTCTAGCTCCTCTTTCTAGATTCTGGTGCAAGAACAGATTGACTTGCTGTGCCTTTTGGTTCTGTTAAAGAACAAACCCAAATACTCCCCTCCACTTTTTGCATCAAAATCATTCCGAGCGTTTCAGCGTACAAGCTATTAGGTTTTTTGAATTTGGATCAGATCAGGCATTTTTCCCCCAGCAAATAGTTCTCTCGTGTGCCTTATACATTTGATTTGCAGGACTGTGTATTATTTGATGTTCTTATGAGATAAACAATAAACTTTTGAATATGTTTTTTCCATTTGAATACCAGCCTAGGGATGCTTCACCCTGCATCCTAAAGCCTGATTTCCCCTGGGACTCATTATCATGCAGCTCACATGTTCAGTCACCTACACTGTTGAACTTACTATCAAATAACCTTCGAAACGTTACTAGTTATTACGTGTCAGAGGGCAGATTTATGATAAACTAACTTTGAAACAAAATAATGAATTCTCAGTGTTCTGTTTTCCAGCAGCATTTCTGGTAATTTTGCTTGATTTAAATTTTAAAACAATAAGTTGCCTTTTTCTCTTATTCTATCATATAAAACAGCTCCCTCCCCTCATGAAATTTCTTCCTCTTTAAATATGGTTTACGATGATTTGAGCACTGCCTATAAAGAACAAAAATGAGAACATTTGTCTGTGAGCTACCAAATGGCCCACTGGAGTTCATTTGTGATTAAACTTTCATAGCTTTCTAACTTGGTGGAAGTTAAATTAACTTAACCCTTAGCACAGTCCACAGTGTCCAAAATACAGCTATGCAATAGAAGTTGGCAAACAGAAAGCTTTCCTCCTTGTGCTTTGGACTGCCAGCATTTTAAGGTTTCAAGCGAGGTTCTTGCATAACAGTGACAAAAATCAATAGTGTTGTCTTCTCAGGAAACACAAACATGTTTCACGGTGCACTGGAACGGCTGTCCAAAAAGGTTTTCGAAATGGTGTGCTGTGTTCCAGCCCTTGGAGTCTGTATTTAGGGACGTAAATAATTGGCTGAGCATGGCTTCAGTGGGTCAGCAGCCACTCTTTACAATGGTAGCCGGTACGCCTGAGGCTTTTAATGAGATTGTCTCACAGGGGTGGAATTTGGGGAGGTAAATGTTGTATAAACATTCTGGAGGTGATCAGAGCAGCAAACATCTGCAGGTGAAATCTAGGAGTATGCAATGTCAAAAATTAAGTCTGGCTAATTTGGATAAAAGTCAGTGTAGCTCCTCTTGGTACCAGTGGGTTTTTTCTGTTGTATTGCAGGCGAATATTGGGCAGATTAATGTCGTCTCCTACTGGGCAAAGCCCAGGCTTTGAGCTGCTGCTCATCTGTGATACTGCGTGGGGAGCGCCTGGCCTGGGGTGCCTCTGTGAAGCTCGGGGGTATGCCACCACCTCCAGCACACTCTCTCATCTCTTTTGCTCCACTTGCAGTGATTATGGTTCTCCAAGGGTATTACGGACAAAAGTTCCATATCAGTCTGTCTATTAATATTTATGCAGCAATTCAGGAGGTAATGCATTGTTAAAATACAAGTTGGAAATCCACCAAATTTAATCACTTTTGGTACTAGAAATTATCTATTTCTACATCAGATAGAGGGGAAGGGGGGCTACCATTACAACATTTGTTTCACCGGCTAATGTGCCAGTTCTAAGATGGCTTGTATTAAGGGGGCAATAAACACTGTTATGTAGCTAAGGTTTTTAAAAGGAATATAAGGTATATACATGCAGTTCAGTGTGAGGCACTCCAAACATTTAAAGCAAATACATACTACACAGCAAAGTACTGTGCTCCTCATGCTGTTTGATTCAGTCACTGTCTCGGTGTATAAGGACTGCTTGTATGCATACAGGCCAGCAGAATTTGCCCCTTCCTACTATGCCTAATGCACAACGAATATTTTTATCACTGGTATCGCTTCATTTTTGCAGCTGTCTGCACACATCAGGTTAGTAATATAAACTCTGTCAAAGACCAATCTCTGCCTTCCATACGCTACAAGATCCACAATTATTGTTTAGAGTTAACATCCTAAGAAATTCATTTGTTATTTTAACTGATCAAATGCAAAAATAATTGTTAGCTTGTTATCTAAGGACTTCCTACAGTCTTCTCTTGGTCAAATAAGGCTCCTTTTATTTTGAATGGGAGATTTTTTTTTTCTAAGAACTAGCTCTGAGCTTTCATGCAAGCAAAATAAATCCAGTGCATGTAAGATATTAATTAAAATGTATAGAAAAAAAAAAAAAAGAAGGAAAATGTTAAAGAAGACTGTGGTGCTCAAATAAAACACTTTTTTTTCAGGTCACTTGCCTTTCTGATGTCATTTCTGGCAGATTCGTTAGCCTGGCTCCATCACGTTATGTTCTGAACCATAACATGATGGGAGATGATCAAAGTGAGAATGCTAAAGGCTCAGGACATTTAAAAAAATGTTCTATTCTGGAAATCGTTCTAAAACTATAAACAGATTACATTAAAAATCTGTGGTACTGAACATGGCTGCTCATTGCCTTTTTTTAGAAGGAGCTATTGAAAAGTTTGGGTAAACAGCACTGAGGTTATTATGATGGCAGGCTGAAATATTTTCTAGAATTCTATGCAATCCAAGCCTCTCTGAAATGTAATACAACCCATTTCTGCTTTTAGGCACATAGTTTTAATCTTTATACTTGAAAGTAGTAAGCATATGGGTCAGATCACCCACTCCTGCTAATGGACACAGTTCCGTGGACTTCAGTGCCAATTATGCCAGCTAAAGATCTGACCGTTGCTGGGTTTTATTTCCTTATTTTTCATGTCTTCCTGATCTTTAACCCTTTATCAAAGGGATGCCGTCTATAATATGATAATAATATGAAATTCTGCGCTCACTTTATAGCAGCCTATATCCTGAAGAACTGTAATGATCCTCACCTTTATACAAAACGCAGCCTGTGAGGGATTTCAGTCCCGTCATTGTCTTTGCTGGGCACAGGGGTGACACTCAGGTGGCTCTGTCTGGCACTGCGGCGGAATATTAAGTATTTCTGCATTTCCATGAAACAATTGCTGTGTGGGATGAGTGAGTAAATAAACTCACTGGCAAGTCAACATACTGACAGGAGGTCATTTTTCCTAATTTTAGATGTGTTTTAGTGCTCAGGAAAGTGAGAAATAGTAGTGCTGATTTTTGAGTTTTTAAGGGCTCCACACTCTGGTGCTCTCAATCAGTGCTAGGATGTGGGTTAAGCTGGAGGCAGAAATATATAGAGAGTGTGACACCGTAGGTACATAATGGAGCTACACAAGAGTGTAAAAAGGATTTAGACTTATAAGAAGGATTTGAATATCTGTTTTGATTTATGGGCTGAATATAAGCGTGTATTTTAAGGAGCCATTAGATTTTGTGATTTGAAATATGCAGAGGGCAGGCTTCACCTCAGTGTTGTGTGGGAAATCATACTTCTCCGTATTAGGGAAAAAGCAGAGAATGGTCTGTAGCGGGCAAACCCTTAGCTTCAGACTCTGTGCCCCGTGGAGTGGCCAGGAGTGGCACGATCCACAGCTCTCACTGCTGTGCTTTCTGGGGAAGTCAGAATGGAAATGTCTACATTGTGCTTCAGTGCAGAGCATGTGTTCCAGGTGGTTTTTTTTTTTTTTTTTTTTTTTTTTTTTGTAAGTTAGTACTGCTCAAAGAACTGTAACTGTTGGTGGGGGCTTGAGAAGGGCTGGGACTTCTGGGTACCCATACGGTGCAAATAGATGTGCGGTGAGGATGCTGGGGCGGTCAGCTGGAGCATGGTTAGAGACCTGGCTGTGCTAACTGCTACGAGAGGCGTCCTAGGGCAATCCCTTCAGAGCTGCAGCAGGAGATTTCAGCACCTCCCAGCCTCACTGTCCCCCATCCTTCCACCCGCTGCAGGCGTGCGGCTGCTCTTCTTGGGTGGCAGCAGCGGCTGCAGCTGGTGACCCTCGTTTGGTGCCCTCTGGCTCTCCCTTTGCTAGAGCTCTTATCATTTGGACAAATGCTGCTCTTGTTTACAATAATGTAAATTTGGAGCAGCCTCTCTGCCATTTCTCCAGCATAAATATTGCCCTCTGTGTAATTCCCACCTCCTCCTGCACGCAGATGGAGCTGGGAGGCACAGAGGAAGCCTCCTCCCTCTGATATCCGTGCATCGATCTTCTGGCTGCAGGCCCCAGGTGACTGAGCAGCCCATACATTTGATCTATGTAGATATGGGAGCTGCTGTTTGTCTTTTTTTTTTTTTTTTTTTTTTTCCTCTTAACTAAGAGCACTTCCCAGCTCTAAGCCCAGCTTTCTACAGGAACCAAGGGTGCAGCCCACAGTTCCTTTACTGCACCTCATTACCGCTACCCCAGTCACGAGAAAGGCTGCCTGGCCATGACAAACTGCGTGCTGGCCCTGTGATTTGTGCAAGCTAAAATTTTGCACTAATTCACTTATATATACTAGATGGAAAACACAGCCTGAGGGCTGCTATAAAGCATGCTGCCGGAGCTGCAGAGAGCGCTCTGCCAGCTGGGGATCACTGGAGCGTGCCTTGCACGGGGCCGCCGCAAGGAGGGGAATGGAGTTTATGCACTTGTCAAAACGGCTGCAGCACAGGAGAGGATCCAGCCCCATCCCTGCACCTGGAGCCCCACAGCACAGCTAGCAGTCAGTTGGCTCCTAGTCCTGCACCAGAGGTGACATGGTGAAACACCAGTGACACCCCTGGCGACACCCAACACCACGTGCCAGCTGTCGCCAGCCCGCGCAAGTGTTGGCTGCCCAAAATCTGTGGTTGCTTTGTGCCGCTAGTTGAGAAAAGTCTTTTTCTCTTTGCTCTCCTGCAAACTGGATCCACCCTTGTGTTTTGTTTGGGGCTGCAGTGCAAGTCTGTAGCTTTAGTTTTCCGTATAACCTGCCGACAGATAATTTAAAAACGTTTTCTTTTAAGAACAGTAAGAGCGTTGCATTAGCAGACTCCCCAAATGATTGCTTGTCTTGTTACAGGTAGCTGTTGACCTGTTCCTTTAATGTTACAAGTCTGCATCCCACTGCTCTCTTAAGCCAACCTGCTTCCTTCTTTTTAATGAAATTGTCCCTTTAGCCTTTTTCCTGGGCTGCCTTTTCAACAATAACGTTAGAAACAGTCTGCTCAGTTCTTTCCTCTGCTAACACCTTGCCCAGAGCTAACTTGCAGCTCCACTCTGTCAGCTGTAAGATACAGATATACTGTTGTCTTAATTACTCATATTTCTCCTGCTGCTCATAATTCTACTTGTTCCACCAAAGAGCTCTTCAGAGAGCTTTACTACTTCCTTTCTCCTTTCTTTGGGGGTTTAAAGGTTGTCAGATATATAAATGCTCCTTGTTGCAGAGCTTTGGTGGTGACAGTGTCCTTTGTGGAAGAGATTTAGGGGGATGGGAGAGCTAAATACAAATGCTTTTACACTACATCTCTGTGGAAGAAGAGAATACACACAGCATTACCTTGCATAACAGCGTCAGAGAGTGTGTAGGCAAATCCCATCTCTGATGAATAGTGAGGCAGCTGTTCCTTCTGCAGCCTGGAGTGTCGGTGCAGATTGTCAGGAGCAGGGGGTTCTTTCCTCTCTGTGTCCACCATTCATGGCTCTGACCTACTGCTATTCCTCTGCTGCTGAAGGGGGACTGGGAACACAAAACTCCCTGCACTGTGCTACGTCAAAACCGTAGTTCTTTGTGGTTTCAACTCTTTTATGATTATAAGCTACCGTTTCTGTTATCAATATTAATGAAATAATCTGTCTGCTACCACACACAGAGTCATCTAGAGCAGACTAACAGCAAGACATCTGTGTTGTTTTGGTAAAGATTTGAGCAAGCTTTGCCACAGAAGCCAGCTCTCCAGGGAGTAGCACCTCTGACCAAAGCCCTCCTCGCCTGGCTGTCGAAGTCCGCTCTCAATTCCAGCAGACACCAGCTCTACACCACAAGATATTTTGTTGGCAGGATACATCACAGCATTCAGCCGGTTGCCTTAGTTCAGCTTAGTTCAGCTGGCTGACAGGTTCAGGAAGCACTACTGCGAATATATGTTAATTGAATAAATTAAGAGCCTGTCAAACTGCTGTGGTGGGGCCTGTTCCTGCCACCAAGCTCGTTGAGCTGGTGGCATGGTGCTTGGTAGGGCCAAGCGGGATGCACCTTCCACAAGTGTGGCTCAAGCCCTCCAGTCCTGGGTTCAATGTGCTTTTTTTTTTTTGTATTTGCTTTTTAGTAATTATTTAGTGAAAATGCTGTTCCCATATATAGGGAGAAACAGAGCAGTGAGAGACAGCACGCAGCTCTCCAGGGTTTGAAGTGACCTAAAAGAAGTAATGGGCTTCTCAACAACAGGCTGCTGTGAGTCATGGCCAAGCTCATTGAGTAGCACAGATGTGACTAAAGAGTCTGCTAGAAGAAACAAATGGAAATAGATGAGAGAACTCAGTGAGAGGCATTAGAACTAAAAAGTAATTCTACTCTGCATGGAGAAATAGCGTGGAGAAAATAGCTCTTCAGGTTAGTGCTGTGCTCCTGAGGAGCTGAAAGGGAGCAGAAGCCATCTCAGACAAGTCCAGTTTCAGGCAAGGTCACAGGAGTTAGGACACATGGGAAATACAGGCAAACGAGAGCTCATTTCATGCCTGCATGTGTGGAAAGTGAAGGAATGCCAAGCGCATAACACCCCCTGCACCTCCAGCCCCAGGCAGGGGCCTGCTCCGTTCAGCCTGGCGTTACTGTGAGGGCTGGGGACATCACTGGGCGCTGCAGGGGGGACAAGCAGGTGCTTGGCTCTGTTGGCGCGAGGTTTGGAGCCCCAGCACTGTCTCCTGAAAGGGGCTCTGATGCGGATCTTCTGCAGAGATGATGGACAATTTGACCTTGTGCCTCAGTTCCTCAAACGTAAGGGTGTTTTCCTGATCACCTTCCCTCTGTGAAACCAGGGGTTGTTAAGAGAAGTGGGTCTCATGACTGTGATGCTCGGATGCCATGGCAATGTAATTAGCTGCACAGCAATCTTACTAAAAATGTCTTTGGTGGAGGAGAGCCCGGGGTGGGGGACTGGTTTGGAGCACGGATGCTGAAGGGGTAATTTTCCAGAGCTGTGGCCCCAGCACAGCCTGGCTGCATAAGGCAGGCCCTTGGAGGCAGATGTGGCTGACCCGGAGACGTGGAGCGTAACACTGACTGCACGTGTTGGTATCAGATACAGTGCGGTGCAAACTACCGGAGGTGTTAGTGGATTAGACAACAGCTTTCCACCCCCAGCAAGCCTTTTGAAATTCTTACGTGGTATCTTGGGCTAAAGATCTTTTTGAGCTGATGTATATAACTTGGAGTAAACTTTGGGAAAGTATTATAATTGCCATTAAATTCCCCTTTTCTCCCTCTTTCTCTTCAAAGTTATATATGTATTCAGGAACTTCTGGACCTCTTAATCCAGAGGATTCTGCAGGGGGTTCTGCACGGAAATCTGAACGCCTCGGTGCAGGAAAGCTCTGCTGATGATGCGTTTGTCTCTGTTACTCTGCCAAACCCCAGATTTGGCTGCCTGGGTCCTTTTGCATTTTTATATCTGTTGGGTCTTTTTTACTCTCTACCCTCAGAATGACCTCTGTAGCTATGGTTCCCAAATGTTACCCGTATTAAATATGAGTATGTGCATCCGCATCCACAAGGCAGACACTCCCAAGCTGTTCAAGCCCTTGCATTGTAGCAGCATCCTGGTTAGGCAGCAGCCTAAAAACCCCAAAGCCTGAAGCTTTTGGAGTTTATTAACTCCAAAATTAGCTCTAGTAAGCTGATAGTTGCTGTGAATACATCCTTGCTACTCCGCTGAGGAAAAAAATTGTTTCTGTCATTTATGGTTAACCCTGCTGTAAGCCTATACAAGAAATTATAGGCTATTTGTGCTGGTTAAATGAAGACTAACTGCGGTAATAAAAAGTAAGCTTTCACAGCAATATTCAGGGCGTTTTTTAAAAATCAGGTGAGAAAATGCCATGATGTAATGAAGGGCAAACTTGGATTGGGTGGGGTGGGGTTTCGGTGGATTTCTTAATTCAGATGTTCTCTTGTATTCGGATTTTCTTGCACGTGAGGACAAGGCACAGTCAGACATATTTTCCATCCTGATGAATGAAACGGAGCTCAAGGAGTTTAGCTGAGATTGGCTTCCCCTGCAAGAAAGATTGCTCTTTGCTACCTGGATCATAATTCTAAGGCATGAAAACTATCCATCAGGAAAGCAGCATTTTAACTCCTTCCATCTTGCAGCCTGGTCTTTGCTGAGTAAAATACCCTCATCCACATCAGCTGATCAGAGTTCACTCTGGGATGTAATGAGTCTATAGGGTCACCTTGATTACTGTACAGCACTGTGGTTCCGTCAGGATGTTCTTGATAAGCCAGCCCATTGCCGTGATTTAATCCAAATCTGTTTAATCATATCTAATCCACATAATTCAAACATCCTCACCAAGGATCCAGTTTTACAGCTGTACTAGGGGGAGGGAAATCTTGTGTTGTCACAAGTCATGCTGACATCAGTGGGGTTTCTTATTGATGTAGGACTTAGTGCTGGCACATGCAGTTACAGCAAAATTGGGGTTTTAGCATATTTGCGATTTGATGTATTTTTAGGAAGCTGTTGCTCTGAGGTAAGCGAGCAAATGAACTCTGGGCCATGTCCAACACAATCACTGAGAGCTGGGCCCAGCGGTCATCTCAAGGAAAAGATACACAGGAGTCTGAAATTATTTGTTGTGCAATTAAAAAACCATAAGCCTTTTGTTTATATTTCTGGCTTAGAAATTTCACTTTGTACGTGGTATATCAAAAAGAGCCTGTGTGCCTTCCAGGGCATTCTTGGTTGTTTTAGAAATGTTTGACAAGAAATAGTTATTTTTCAGGGTAAGTAGTACACAGAGGTGATCGCAGTGTTATTAGTGACAGCCCCTGTGTTCAGGATCCCCACATCAGGTCGCAGTACATTTGTGTAGCCAGTTATAATGTGGTACACGTGCAGCCTAATGCCTTATAGCCTGGAATCTGAAAAAAAGTGCTCAAACCCATGAGTAATGGTAAACATCTGAGTAATCCTGTTGAAGTCAGCCTGTGCATCCGTTAGCGGTGCAAACTAATCCTTAAAAAATAATTACGAAAAGGGCAAAAAGAAAACACCATGCTTTCCAAGCCAATGAAACTCCATACGTGCCTAATGTTAGATCCCGGGCTGAATAATTGGTGCATGATCTGCGAGGCTGAATCCGTACTTGGACACAAGGTTACAAGTTATCCAGTGCAAACGTAATATATGGTGAACTTTTTTTTAGCTTGCATACTGTATCACTTCTGATACATTTCTGACTTTTTTTTTTTTTTCTTTGTGACCATTTTGCAATTTTCTATGGATTTGTTTTGATTGTAAATAGGCATACACATTAGCTAGGGCCAGATAATTTCTTCTGGCCAGCTTTGCCAGTAAATCACTGAGCTATGTAATTGGGTTTGTATAAAATTATGCATTGTGGACTTGGGAATAAGTAAAACAGAAACAAAAAGTTGTTTTTTTAGTAGTATCATTTTTGTGTAAAACTTTCATTTTCAACATGTTCTTCTGCTCCCGAATGTGATCACTTCGATCGTTCTTTTGAAGTTGAATGAAAAGGAAACTACAGAATAAATCCAAGTAAAACTGGTAATAATTTCTGGTTTGGTTGTAGGTGGAGCTGAATGCAATGCCTGCATTTGTGGCTAACTCCAAGCAATATGTTATGAAGGTGATGGGATTCAGACACACACCCAAACAATTTGGCTCAGACAAATCGGATGCAGAACTTTGACCAGCAGAGGAAGAACAGGTGAGAACCCTTGAGAGCAGAGCTGAAATAATAAATGTTCTGATGGTCAGGAAAAATATTTTTCCCTTAACACAATAAATCTTCTATTAGAAACTCGAAATACTAATTACAGTCTGCCTAAAGACTTATTATAAATGAAGTGGAGATAGAAACATGTTTATATTATGGAGAGGCGTATTTGCAGATAAGCAGGAAACCAGTCACACATCTTCACAAACATAATTTCAGCTGTTTTAATTAGCAGGTTTGCTTTGATTTAATTTAATTCAGTGATTCCTTCTATCTTTGCTGACACATGTGCAAATAAAATGCTCTGACCTGACTTTTGACATCCAGTTTCCTTTTTCATTTCTGTTGTTGTTGTTGTTGATTTCGGCAGTGTTTACAGTGAGATGATGGGGTCAACACTTCCCAGCAGTGTGGCCAACAGATGTAGCGTGGAGATGACAACTGTACATTTTAGCGGTCTTTTGTTACCTCAGCACTGACTGATGGCTGAGGAGCTGGACGCCAGGATGTCAAAGGCCATCAGAGCCCTGGTTGCCTCTAGATCCCGTTTCTGTTAACGGCTGGGATGACAAAAATACGCCTTTTTGTGTAGTTGCATGTAAGAGTGCCGCCAGCTTTTTGCAATAGAAGGAGAGCCTAAGAAGCAGCCCCGTGTGTGCCTTTAGCAACATATTGTAGCTTGTGAACCAACTTCGGGCTGAGAAGCAAGATTTAGAGCTGTTGGGATTCATATGTTCAGTGTTTGGAGATTTGGTGTTTTTGTCTGACAATGGACACAGTTATTGACAGAATAAGAATGTGCAGTACTGCATAAAAACACCACAGGAACGTACTCACGAAAGGATCTGCGCTGATTTTGCTGGGCTGTGGGTTGGTCTGAGTACCTGGAAACTATTTTTCTTTCTTTATGTCAGAAAAATAACTGCTAATACACCAGGTGTTGCTCTCCCTTCTCTCCCAACTCCTCCCTTTTTCGGTGTCTCACAGCTGTATGAAAGGTAATTAAAACAATCACTGAAATGTTTCAAAGCTGTTGTAGCCTTTAGTTGACTTTTAAAATTCATTTTTGAAGAAGAATGGAAAAATTAATTTGTATCTGGCTCAGGAAAGTGCTCTTTGCTTGAGCAGTGGACTTTACAACACTGCCAACAAAAAGACTGAAATTAATATTACACTTGCCTTTATCTAGGGTTATTCTGTTAACTGTTTTATACTGGAAATTAATTCCAATATCATACAGATGTCTACAAGTCATGAATGCTGCAGCTCTAGCATACAGTCAGATATCTTCCTCTTCATAATTGTGGTAAAAAATGATAATTCAAAAGAAGTAAACTTGCCAGGACAATTAAATGATTCTGCCTGTAGATAATGGAAAGAGGAAGTTTAAAAGAATGGACTATAAAATACATAAGATTAAAAAATGTCGTTAAAAAAAGCATTACGTGGTTGTTTTGAAAAGAACAGTAATTTTACAGGTTCATCTTTCTACTGAGAGAAATTGCTGCAGAGACTATGAGATAGAGACTTCAGGATGGATGTATTTTTGAGGCTGAAACACGCTTCTGTTTTTTTATGCGTGTGTGCGTGTGTGTGTTTCAGTTCCCTGCTTTAGCAGCTGGCTTTATAAAACTTGTAATTCCTTCACTAGGCTTGGTCTATGGGACAGGATTTTATTCTTAAAATAAACCTCCTTATCACATATTCTTTTTGATCTTTTAAAAAGCCCCTTCATCTTTCCAAATGAGTGTGTTGCATCAGAGTAAAGTGGATCATGGGAAGTAAATAGCACAAGTGAACAGCAAACCCAATGAGCATTGTATGTAAGAAGTAAGAACACGAGCGAGAAAAACAACCTATAACCTAAGAATTAAGCAGAAAATTATTTTGAAAACATATTTGATTCTCTTAAAACCTTATAAGATCCCAGGTATTTACATATTTGTTGATAAAAATGACTGCATTTGCAGGAGAATGTGTGTTTCAGAAATAAGCAAAATATCCCAGATGATACAGTGATAGTTTTAAGTTTCCTCTATCTGAGTACTGAGTGTGTAGGTGCAGGCAGAATCATTCCTCAGAGGTCAGATGCAGAATCGCTTTCCTTTTCTTGTTCTCAGAAGTAAATCTGCCTTATCTCACTTCTCTTGGACTGCCTCACAAAATCCCCTTTCTTCCTCTTTTCCCTCCTCTTTGGATTTGTCCTTCTTTGGAAATTTGTACTTCTCCAGCATGAGCAGTGACAACTGCCACACACAGAAAGCACAAGTTAGGGAGTTTTCAGTGTGAATGGAATTGGTTCAGGCTTAGAAATTGCTAATTTAAAGGAAATCATGCAGGATTGTTACTTTTTGCATATTCCTCGTTGCTTTATGCCTGGTGCACCTATAACTATACACATAAAGCAAGTGTTTTTAATGTATGTATCTCTAAAAATCTGGGAGATACCGGCTGACAGAGTGCAAGCAAAAAAATACCAATAGTGGCAAATCTAAACCAATAAATATCCATACTGACTCTTCCCCATTAATTTTAAAATAATACCTATTTCTGTTTGCACAAATATTTCCTACTCATTAAGGACAGTATAATCTCTTCCACTTCTTTTCTCCTTTGTGAATGTTTCTAACCACACACAGCTATTGCAAAGAAATGTACAAATGAGAATAAAAATAAGACTCAAACACTAATCTGCATCTTTGCTTCAGCACAACTCAATTTGACAGTATATTTTTGCCAGGTGGAACAAAGAGCAATAAATTAGTTTTGAACGTTTATGATCTTGCATTATAAAGACTGCAACAGACTGTGTTCAGAATCAATTGTCAGAGTGATGGGGGCTTAATAACTCCGGTACTGTAACCTTTTACATATCTGCAGACCGGGTAAGGGCACATTTCAAGATCTGCTGCCATATTTCATTACTGCAACTTATATTTGAAAGACCTTTTTGATGCTTAAAAAAAGAAACAGATTAGTTTATAGTAGAACTGGATGAATAACTCATAATTAATAATTCATTCAGTGAATTTTGCCTTTTATTCTGTGGGAGGAATAAAAAAAGTTGTCAAAATTTGTCATGAGTTCTACTGACTAGCTGGTTTTCTAATCAAAACTGGAGTTCAGGATGCAGGGTGTATTACTTATTTGTGATTGATAAGTCATGTGGTATTGGTTTAATTCTCCAATTAACTGAGGACAAATACTAGAATAACTTCAAGATTAAATGTTTGAGGATGGTGTGTTTAAAAATCCCTTGCCTCATGCATGCAAGCTTAAAATCACTTTTTGCAAGTATCATTGAACGTAAAAATCCAAATGGACGAGAATTGTTGTAAGGAAGTGCAGATGAAGCAGGAATATGGCCAAAACAGATTCACTGCAGAGCACAAACGAGTTTCTGTAGACTTCTACAGAATTTTCCAGCAGTAATTTTTCCTCGTTAGCTCATTTTGAGCAAAGACCACTAAATATTGAGAACAAATATGGTGAGTGAGAGCTGCAGCAATAGGTTCTGTGCGTTATCAGCTGTATGGAACTTCCCTAGCTCCCTGGCTATTGCGTTGTGTTCTATGGTAGTGAAGTGTTTCAGAGTAGAGAAAGCACTTGAGCAGTTGTCATCCTTTGGCTTTCTCTGCCTCTCAGCTGGCAAGTCTGAATCCCACCAACGCAAGCTCCACTGGGCTAAGAGGCATATGTGGATTTTTTGCCTTTTTTTGTTGTTGTTGTTTTGGTTTCATATATGCACTGTATTTTGGTTTCTTCCTAAACAGAGGAGAAGCAGTTAACTATTTCCCAACAAAACACACATATGCAATCTCCAGGGCCGTGCATACCATCTAACTGTCATTTCCTTTGATTAACCTTCACCTGACCTTGCTCCCTAAGGCAGTTTCAGATCCTTTTGTTCCTCCATTTAAGTATTGCGCTCTATCAGGTGAGTGCATCTGTCATTAAGGAGCAGGCCATTTTCCTGGAGCTCAGCAGAGAGCTGGTGTTGGAAAACTGGGTGCGGAATCTGTCACACATCAGACAACCTGGTCGAATGTGAGATGTACCTTTTCCAAACGGCAGGGAAGCAGAGTCTGCACAAATGCAGGTGAAGGGAGCTGAATTTTCATAGTCTAGATTAATTATTTTGTGAGTATTATTGAATATTTAAGATCAGGAGAGGATCATGACTGAGATGAACAGGACTCCTCTGTTGCAACTCCTTCGCGTTGTCAGGAAATGCCCGTTTGTGGAGGACAGAATTACCAGCGGCAGAGGACCCGAGTTAATGGATCACCTCCCTCAGCACCGCAGTCTGGCAGTTGCCCAGGCAGTCCGTTCTAGCATTGTGAAGCACAACAGGGTGGTGTTTGATCCCCAATTTTTCTCTACAGACTGTAAGAAAATGAAAACCAGAAAGTGATCGGTGCCCATAAATTTCAGTCTGTCCAACCTGAACTTTTTGGATGGCATTTCTCAAGAAATGTTGACACTTTGTGTCACAGTTCGGTACAATTCTTATTTTGAAGTCCTGGAAATTCATCTAGGGTGAATAATATGAAACAGATATTACAAATCCAGTCTGATCACACATTTGGCTGACAGCAATGAAGAACAAAGCCTACACGGAATCCTTCTTTTATATTAGAGAATGCCTTTTGGAATGATATTAAAGGCCATGCTTGATGAGGTATCGCTGCATCCCAAAGTAAGCTGTCCAGTGGCTCCTAGTTGTTCCTAGCAGCTAAAACTATGCACCCTGATGCTCTGCTTAATTTGATGGCTGAGTTGTACATCTTCTCCTGATAGATTAAAGATGTGCTGTTCAGAATCGTATCAATTCCTGGGGATGGTAATCGACTCACCCCGTAGCTCAGCCTTTGATGAAGGAAATAGGTCAGATTTCCTTTATATTTCATCATCAAGCATATTTTGCAGATGTTATATAATTCCTGTAGATATTTTCTGCCCCTTTTCAGTTCCTTTTTCATGTACAGTTTGAAGTCTGGTAAACAGAGACCAAGTATGCAAACATTTAATGTTTCTTACTCAATTCTTGAAGGATCCATTCCTTCTGCAGAGGGTTTATTCTCTATTTTTAAGCTTTTATTCATGCTGGCTCTTCTTTTCCCCATTCTAGTGGGCAAGTTGCTTACATGTGTGCCTCCTGTGGAAGCTGACACGGTTGCAGCTGCGGAGCAATGTCCAAGAGCTGCCAGCATGAGGGCATCGGTGAGTCTGTGCCAGCCAGCAGCACTGAGATCCTGCCTGGTGTAACTGGTGTGCTCTGACCAACGTTTTAACTAACACCTAGGAGATGTCATTGTATAATTCCACGGGGGTTTTAAAATCCCATTTTTGGAGTAAACGTGACCTGGTGTTGTCCCTTGCAAGGTTTTGCAAATGGTTCTCCAGAGCAAATATTTTCTATGAAATCCTCTCCAGAAACAAACTGCTTTCTGTGAATGTGCTTTAGTGACGGAAAGGTACTCACCTGGTGTACAGAAGAATTTAAATGGAAGAACAAAAAGAAACTGAAATTGCCTTAGGGATTGAGGTCAGGTGAAGGTTAATCAAAGGAAATGACAGTAAAATGGCATTCATGGCCCTTGGTACATTTTTAATCATTTCTCTCTCTCTCATGAAAGACACACAGGATGGACAACTTTTTACTGTTGTATTTAGCTGGGGGAGATTTTTATTTTTGTCTTGATTATTTTCAAATGTACTTTCTTTGAGATTTCTTTTGTAGATTTGACTCGTGAAAGCTTGTATCGCACTGCCTTAAAATTGTGTGTGGGAAACAGGGAATGTGTGTGGGGGAAGGAGAATGTTAAGAGAAAGCGAGTAATTTTCCCCAGAATATCTCTTCTCTTTCTAACGTGATATTTTCTGAAGCAATTCTAGAAGTCATGAGTGCAGGGCATAAATACTCAGTAAGCCAAATATTCATTTTTACGCAAGTGTCATGCTAAATGAAGTCCGTGAAAGTAACTGCTGGAAACAAGAATAGTTTCTTTCAGACTCGGCTAATCTACAAGTAGTTACTCTGTTTTTAAGTGTGGATGTTTTGTATGTTTTTTCAGAAAGTTCTTAGAATAACCTTCATAATTACAATGGAACTTTGAAATCATGCCCAAGTTTGTGGGCTGTCAGTTATATTCTGATTTTGTGCATGTGAAAAGGCCCCATTTAGAAACCCTTGGTTTCAAAGTTTGGAGTTGTCATTTTGTGCTAGTCACCTTAGATAACATTGGCATAACTGCAACAGGAACAGGAGCAACTTTATGTAACTTATAACTGCCTGAGGCAGCTTTCAAAAAATGTGAGCAATGCACTTTTTTCAAGTGTGTTTATATAGCACCCTTCCCCCCGTAAAGCAGAGAATCCTAAAGAGTATATATTAAACCCAAACAGCCCTCAACTGTGGTAGCTTGGCTGTAGCAAATGTATTCTCCCTGCTCTTTAGATCTTACACTACGTGGCATCATCTGTTGGGTACCTGCCATCAAGACCTTACTATGTTCAACCTTCTGAGGCGAATGGGTGCCTTAAGGAAAACATGCTGCCGCAGACCCTTCTGGTGTGATCACCACTGTGAGTTGCAGTAAAAAAAATGATGTTTTATAGGTATGCTTCCTCCACATCTCAGGAAAAAAAAATCTGGAACTCATTTCTTTGTGTCATTGTGCTGTTTATCGCCGTGATTGCTACTGGTAATGTGGCACTTTTCTGCCCGATCCCACCAAGTGAATGCTGCCACATGGGTGCCATATGGGATTTTTGCCATGGAGCTGATGGAGGAGGGAAAGCTCCACTCCACAGTGCAAACAATGCTGAGAGGAGTGTGTCAGCAACTACTGGAAAATACAGAGTTGGTCAGAAACGGGAAAAATATATCTGAACTCATTGGGTGGTAGGCAAATCCAGTTTCTCTCTCAGTTTTGGGGCTACGAAACACAAGTCTCTGCAGAAATGCAAGGAAGGAAAAAGAAACACGGCTGCAAAGGCTGAGCTGTGCCCTAGCTCTGACGGCACCACTCAGCAACCAGCGATTGCTTGTGTAGATGTGGATAGATGGGTGACTGGGGCATTTCCATGTTACAGGACATGACTGTGATTTTATGATGCTGTAACAATATCAGCGTTATGTTTATAGGCTGGGTTTTTCTAAGGTACTCGGTGTCAGCGGGAGCAGCAGGCTATCTCACCTGTAACTTGCCTGGCTTGTAAAAATTCTGTATTAGTAGTAGGAATATAAATGATTCTTGGTGAGTCTGACAAAACAGGGATATCTGTTTAAGGAAGAGTGAAACACGAGAGATCATTTAAAATGAAAACTGAATACTTGAGTTGAAGATGGCATTAACTGCTGACAAGTGGAAAACTATCGGACTGAGAAAATAGAATTTTTTTTCATAAACAATATGCCCTCAATTTTTTTTTCTAAAGTAAATACTAAAGAATCATTCCGAGTCATATATCTACTCTTAAAGGACCTAATAAAAATATTCAGACTATTATATGCTTGCACACCCAAACTTTTCAAACAGAGGAAGCAGTAAATGGGTCTGAGCATTTTTATTCCAACTATTTAGATCAGCTCCCAGAATTAGTAACTTTCTTCAAAGGTTTATTTTTAAAAGTGACTGTATTTGTTTAGTGTTTCATTTCTGCAGGCTGTTTTTTGCATCCTGTACCAGACTAACAGTGCACCTGCCCTTAGAGGGGAGCTTCAGAGTGAGGAAGCTCATTTGAGCATCAAAGGAATGTGATAAGAAATGATGGGTTAGCAGCAGAATCAGATACTTCTGCATTTCCTGTTGCTTTCTGATTTTGGAGCTGGAAAGAAGTGTGCTGTGCAACTGTTCTCAAGTGATGGGGTGGCTCCTGTTGGGCAGCCTTGAGAGGCTATGGACAATTTGCTGTGGCCACCTGCGGTTATTAGTTTAGAAATCACATCACTATTTTACCTTGGCATCTGTTCTAAGTACTAATTCTGTGGATCAGTGTCTTTCAGATGAAGAAAGTAAAATCTCTTTTTGCCCCTGGTGTCTGAGTAAATTGATATCAAATACTCGAATGAAAAGGCAACTGTTGTCAGCAGAGGCAAGCAGCAAGAAAATCTGGGGCAGTAGGTAACTTCATGATGTATTCTCCATCCTCAGGGACTTTGAGTGCTCTGAGGATTAATTTTCCATTACATCCACATGTGGGCTTTTCTTAAATACACTTCCACTAACAACTTAATACTTTTTTTCAATTACACTCTTATTAAATGCTACAACTTTTCGTCCTCAGTCACTTCGAAGCCAACGCTTCCAATGTTGTGAGCATTGTTACCACCTTGTGCTCTTCCTTAAACCAAACATCTTTCTGGTACCGCCTGAAGCCGCGTTTTCGAGCCCTGAGTGTACTCTGTACCTTGTTGTGGATACATGTGATAAACACCTTTGGAAGTGCACTTCTGCAGGGGTTTGTTTGTGAATTCCCATTGTCATGACAGCTGGCCTAGCTTCCTGCAGGTACCCCTTTATGTACTGCAGACCACCAGAAATAAAGTAAGGCATTTCCTCAGAAATGCCTTGGTTTAGTTCATTTGGTTCAGACTTATTTCACATATAGTAACTCTATGAACACATCTATGGAAAAAAAATGGAGCATTTTTACCTGCTAGATTGTCTACATAGTCGACTACAACAGGAGACTGAACAAGAGCAAGACAGAGCAAGCCAAAATCTTATATTGCGCATGAAGATGAATTGTCCAGACTGTAACAGTGCATAAGCCCATGTTATAGAAATCAGTTGGCTTTGGAGCTGGGTGACAATGGGTTACAGCCAGCTGTAGGAAAGCGGCCAGTAGCTCCGATAGTTTGTTGTTCTCCATTCAGAAGTGTTGTGGGTTGAGAAGAAAAAATAGATAGCATGAGGATGCCTGAAAATTGCCTCTGTGCTAAGGAGAGCCTGAAGTGGTTGTGAGGTTATCGTCACCTTGGTAAGATGGATCAGTGTTGCCAGGCACACAGTATCACTTCTGGTAGAACAAGGCTTTAGAGGGCTTCTTAGCCTGGGGACTTCCTGAACCGTTTTGATTTTGTTGGCACCAACGAGGAAGAGACACAATGATTTTACAAGACAGCTCACAAAAATCCTTATTGAGGTCTTAGATTTAGGGAATATTAAACTAGCTGCCCTTCTTGAAAAAAGTAATCATAAAAAAAATGTAATAGTGATTTTATAGCAAACTATTTTTAATTCCCAAGCAAGGTGAATTGAGAGCTGGGGATGATGTCTGTAGAAGGGACTGGGGCAGATATGGAGTTGCACATACTCCTCGTGAAGGTGCAGGGCAGGCTGAATTCAGTGTCTGAGTTCCTCAGTCAGAATAAGGACGGGGCCGTTGAGCTGCTGGCGCCTGCTGGCAGATGAGGCTGCCCAGCTGCTTTCCCACAGATTTTCTCTCTCTCTTCTTCATTGAGAAAAACAGGTAAAATTCTTTCTGAGGCAATGCTTATATGAAACAGGATCATCATGTGTCAGTGTACAGAGCATAAACTAATCTGAGTTTATCTTCTCTGTTTTCTTCTGCACCTCCATTTTATAAAATAGAATTGGAAGAAAATTATGGCCACAAAACCTGATTTTTGCCTCAGTTCTGGTCTTCATACAGAACTACCTGACAATTAATATTTGTGTATACCTTTTGAAATATCTGACCTTTGGGGAGCTGACAGAACTATAATATTAGTCTTTGTATGCTAGCCTGGCTTTTAAACTCCCTGCCTAGTGGATGTAAGTTCAGTGGATACAGATCTGAAACTTGATTTCCTCAGTATAGCTGCATTAGCATTCAGCTGTGGGTATGTAAGATAATAGTATTAAAAGCAACCTTCCATCCTGTTGTCATGGATGCAGCACAGCCCAATCCTGGTAGCAGTATACCACCAGTCTTTGTACAATCTCATTTTTATCTACAAATTTTAATTTAATTACACCAGAAATTCTTTAACTGTATATAATATATGGTTTTATTTTCTGTTTCCAGCATTAAAATGTAAGGATTGAGCAGCTCATGTTCTTTGTCCATTGCTCATTTTTTTTGCATTCCAAGTATCTGTCAGTGTTAGTTATGAGACTGTGTGAAATAAGTAGCCATGAAAGATGCCTGCTTTTATGACAGAATGAGTGGTTTCATGAATTTTAAAGGAGCACATTTGTATTTTCTGTTCTTGAACTACACGGGCTACTCACAAATATGACAGAAGATAATTGTTTGAGGAATTATGATGCCTTTCAAGATTTTGCAGGATATTACTATTTTCATAATCTTTCATTTATCAGGTTATATGGCTTGATTTATTTATGTGTGTAATTTGGAAATTAAAGTACTCCCATTCTGTCAGCATAGGTACATGTTTTCTCCGTATAGCTCATACTCCTGTTAGCAAAAATAATGAATGTGCTAATTTTTTTGTCAGTTACTAAAGAAACACGTCAGAATTGGAGGATAGTCAGGTATTATTCTGGACCACGTGAGACAATATGGCACTGCACGTCGTGCTCTCTCCATGCCTGAGGATCGCGGCAGCGCGTATTTCAATATAAAACACTGGCAGTGTCACCAGGCAGTGCATGTTCTGCAGTTTGTTAAGATTTAAATGAATGCATTGTTAGTAGCGACTTCAGCAGGGATTTTGTGTGAGTGAGTAAAGGCTTCAAGCCTTTAATTGACTAAGGAAATCTTTTTATTTGTGATTACAGGGACAGATACTCAGCTGGTGAGAGCTGACGGTGCTCCATTGAATCAATTTTCATACCCCGTCTGAAGTCAATGGAGCAGTGCTCATTTATAGCCCGGTACCTGGCCCATTATTATAAAAAGATGTTTCAAGCTTGGTGTTTGAGTGGTACAGTCACCTTTTATTGCAGAGCTTCTTGACTTGTTTTTTAAAAATTTAATCAAATTCACTGGTAAAATCCTTGGGCTAATAAATTCAGTGTCATAAGTTATTTTCATTTTGTTAGGGGTTTGAGCGTAGAAACCTATGGCTGTATCCTGCTTCCCTGAAAACATGGTGGTGTATCTGCCTGCTTCTGTATTTACCACAGTTATCCTTTTAAAAACTAAAATGAAACATCTCTTTATCTACTCTCTTCTGTTTCAGTCGTGAAGTATCTGCATGTTTTCTCTCGGCAATTTTACCACACCTTCCATCCTGTGATAACTGCACAGTAGGGTTTGATTTTATGGCAAAAACTTCTGAACATCTTTATGCATTATACATGTTCCTGACACCCGAATCTTGTTGCTGAAAATCCCCTCTCAAAATTCTGTGCACACCCATAATTAAACCACTCTGAAGGTGCAGTCAGGAAAACCAGGCATCAACATTATGGAGTGAAAATTAAAGAGGCAAAACATCAGAGTGTCTACTGTATGTGCCTGCTGTTAGACACTCGAGCATGGAGAACAGGATACACCTCTATGGATGGATAGCTTTCCTTATTAAAAAAACACAGTAGGACGCACAGTAGGGAACACACTAAAACAAGGCTTTGTAGTAATTTCCTTGAAAGAAATTTCCCAAGATAGCAACTTGAAAAGCTTTTAATCTTATGACTAGCTATATAGTGAGTTTTACTGTAGGTGGTATAAAAAAGACCGTCAGACTGCAGCCGATCTGGTAGAGTTTGTCCGAAGCCTGTTTCCTGCAAGCCCTCCTTCTCCCCTCACCCTCAAGGAAAGGACTGGACTTTCCTTGCACCGAAATGAGAGGGCTGAACAGATTGGTGTGAGTTCCAGCATATTTAATAACTTTAATTACGTCTCTCAAGTTGGAATTTACATTAGAAAATGGAAAAGCGACCTCCACCATCTGAACTATGTGATCAAGCGTGCTGCAGATGAAGTGATCCACGAGATCAAAGGTTCCTCTACATACCTAAATTTGAAGCCACTGTTGGACTTTTCCTACTGTCACTCATGTTTTTGAGCCGGTGTTTTATTTTGGGTCTCTGTCCAGTGGGAGGAACACGGAAGCACTTCTCATACCATGTGGCCGTGTCCTGCAGGCTCCATGCACTGTGGTATGCTAGCAGCATGCTCGCTGGACTTCCCCTACTATTCAGCATGACTATTAAGCCTCAGAGAAGAAAAAATCTGGAGAAATCCCCATGCAGCAAGGCTCTGAGGTGTATCATGGCCTCACCGTGCTGGCCAGGGCTACCTGGTGCTCTGCGAAGCAGCCTCTTGGTTCTGGGCTGAGCTGGGTGCCTCCTCCCACGGGCCACGGCTGAAGCCCTGCAGCTCTCTCTCAGGCCCTTCCTCGTGCATTTTGGTGATGTGACTGGCAGGGCCAGCTCAGTGCTGGAGGCTGGGGATGCAGCAGAAGGGTTCAGTACCTAAATGTTCAGTACCTAGCATCGGTGGAGGAGACTCAACATCTTGTGTGCTTCTTGTGTCAGCCGGTGAGAGCTGAGACCGGGGAACAAACATGCCTGATAATGTGTTTCACATTGAAATAATTAAAGAGAATTGTTGCTGGAGGGAAATGTGCCTTTAAAAATTAGCTCTGACATCTCACTGACAATTTGGCTTGTTACAAGAGACTTTTTTTTTTTTTAGTTTTTAGTTTTACTGAACTTGATATGCATGTTTCAGCCCCTTAGAAAATGTAGAGCCTTTGAAAACTTCCTTGTATGAGTAGACTATACCCATGTGAGCAGTCCCATCTATTTTCCACCGGACTGTTCACAGGACTGACGTTTACAGGATCAGGTCTGTAGTAAATGACACATTCTGCTATGCCCTGGAGCCTGCGCTAGTTATTATTGTTTGAATCTATCTCTTGATTGCATATATTGCAGTCTTCTATCACACAGGGTGCCAGTTTTGAATGCTGCTCCTCAAATCGCCATCAAGCAGCTTGCCTTTTTATTTCTTCTTATGGCGAAACAAGTCTTTGGAAATTGAAAGCTGTAATTTCCATCAAGCACTAAAAGTTTAAAAACCTTTTTGGTGGATCTGGAGTATTTGAAAGCAAACGTAAGTTGTAGGAAAGCACTGCTATTTATTTTAAAAATTCTTGATGGGACTAACAATTATATCCACATTTTTATAGGAAGTTAAAACCAGAAACAAGTACTGATGTTCAGGAGTGTTTCTTTGATTATATCATGGCTATAGCAGTTGTTTACCAGTTCAAAAATTATGCAACTTTTTATTGGAGCGAATTCCAAAATTTCCAGATCCCTGTCCGATCAAAATGTATTAATCCGGGGTTAGGAAATTTTGAGTTTCTCTCAGCTTGTTTGATCATTTTCTAACTAATGTAAAGCTGCATTTAGATAGTATAAGAAGAGCATGTGAGGGGGCAGGACTGGGGGCCTGATACTCAGGCTGCTTTCATCTGTTTGATGTTGCTTGAACTGCCTCAAATCAGGAGTGTGTGTGTGCGTGTGCGTGTGCGTGTGTGTGTGTTTAAAGGGCTCTCTTCCTTCTCTGTGCCTGCCAGTCAATGTGAGGAATTCAAGTACATTATTCCAGCCGCGGTGGCTCGGAATTGTGCAGTTCTCCATCCTGAGGAATGGCTGAGGTGCTGCTAATACATTTTTCAGTTTCAGTTCTGCAGCTAACAGAATAGACATGCAAATTCTCCAATTCTCCTTGATATGGTGAAAAGTTTTTTTTTTTTTTTTTGGCAATGCTGTGATGTCTGACCTCCCAGTAAGAAAAGACAATAAAATACATAGAAGCTAGAAAATACCTTTAATTTGTATTCTGTGCACTGGTATACCCCTACTCATTGCAATGCTGATTCACACCAGCTGAGAATTTGATTCCAGGAGCCAGCAGCACCTCATTCCTTCTTTACTCAAGGGAAAGAGATTCAAACCCTGCTCTTCTGTCCCACTGAACTTGTAATAATTTGGGGATCTTGGGTGCAATCCTTCAAGATGCTGAGTACCCCCATGGGTGCTTAAATTGGTAGCAGATGGCTTGTGACGCTTCTTAGAACTGGACACTTCGTTAGCAAAAATTTGAAACATAAAACACTTCAAAAACACTTCTCAAAAACATTTTTCTTGGCTTGGGAAGGATTTTTACTCTTTTTATAAAAACAGCAACTAAAGAAGTATCTGTTAGTTGCTGTGACATTTGCTATAAACCTCGCTGTACACAACATTTCTGGTATGTTCTTGCTTGCTACTAAAGGCTCATTAAAAAAATTAAAGTCTCCACAACTTACAATATTTTCCATTGAAATAGCATGTTAGCACATTTCTTTAATCAGTGTGTAACTGTCAAGGGAAAGAACAATTCATCTAGTATATGAATACATTAGAAAAAAATTATCAGATTTAATTTTATTTGTTTTATATTCAGGGCTTTTTTGAAGGAATTCCTGCAGGGAAATGGTTAATCTATTTTTAACTAAAGCTTACTTTTGTAATCTATCCAGTGCTTAGAGTTCTGTCATTGATCTATGATTTATGTGATTTAAACCACCTCTTGGCTGTAACATTGGTTTCTATCCAAGATGCTGAGCTGAATACTAATTACGAGATCAAATTTATGCTGTTGGGCTAAGCAGCTGAAGGAGCTTTCCGTGCAGGACTCCCTTAAACCATGCCACCGTTGAGCATTAGTGAAATATTGGGCAAGGGGGAGGGGAAAAATACTGGAAGAGAAAAAAATGTTGCAGGAAACCTGAGGTGTCCTTTGAAAGCTTTATTTTTGCTTCTGTTGAATGAGTGCACAGAGCTATATGCAGATATTCGGAGTGTATGTGTGGGTGAACGTGCACGTGGGTAGGCATTTGCAACAGAATCTCACTAATTCACCCTAACGACTGGGAACCCCATTGAGAAAAGCCAACAGCATGAGTAAGCAAACAAATAAATACGATTGAAGACATTTTATTTCAAACAGTATTTTATACCTTTATTTTGACAAGAATCATGTTGTCAGAATGATTTATGATATTTCACAGCATATCAGTAAATGCACTGCAGAATGTTTTCTTCCAGTAAGAAGGTCTCACTGGCAATATCTTTGCTTTACGTCTCCTTATAGCATCTTTGCTGAGAAATAAGCTGAGAGCACCAATTTTACAGAAAATAGAGACCTCAGGTTTTCCTTCAGTGAGAAGGAGTAACACTGTTCCACTCCCCTGCATCACCTTGGCAGGGGAGGTCGCGGTGGCAGCAATATTCTCGAGTGCAGGCAGTCAAAACATCTCCAAACAGCTCAGGATTCAAAGTGCAGGTTGAATAAAAATGGATTTCTCTATAGGAATATTGTTGATCATTCCCTTTTGAAACAAAATGTGTGCTGGTGACTCATTTGACTTTCATCCGTCATGGTATAATGTTGAAATGTTTCATTTTGATGATGCTGAAGTGTTTTAATTTGTTCAGGCTTCCGCTTTGTATTTGCGGTGTGGTTCGCATGTTTACTGTGTGCTTTGGTTTATGGTTTGTTACGTTTGGATCATTTTAACAGCCTCAGAGGACAACAACTGCACATTATTAAAATGTAACATTTTCATAAAACGTCCTCATCGCTTCAGTTTTACAGGAATCTTTTAAGATTCCGTCTCCCTTCTGCACAAAGGGACTGTCAAAATACAGGAATTTCTCAGGGAACAGAAATTCCGGCTCTTGGCTATTTCTCCGCTCTTTTTCACTTCTGAGGGGTGAATTGCTGTGCCCTCCGGGCTCTGGAGACCCGCTCCTGGCCGACAGACCAACGCGTGGGGTGCAGGTGATGTGGTCAGGGGGAGAAGGGTTCGCCTCCTCTTTTGTTTTCCCTCTGACATCTGCGCTGCCCTGGCTGAGGGATGTTTCCAGCCCCCTTCTCCCCGCCGCGAGGCTGCAGCGGCCCCCCCTGCTGCCCAGCCGGGATTTTTATGTCGGTGCTGCGGTGGCTGAAAGCCATTCGCGGGCTGCCTGCATGCGAAATCACTGCCCTGAGCCCTGCTCAGGCGGCTGCGTGCGCTCGCAGGCAGAGGTTAGGCGCAGTGCTGGCAGCCAGCAGGCCGTCGTGCTTGGTCTGTGGGAGGCCCTTTGGTGTGGAATTAGTTCCCTTTTATCCTCATTCTTGCTCACTTTAAAAACAAAAACCAAAACAAATCCAAAAACAGAAAGAGAAATAAAACAAACAGAAAACCTTGAAAAAGTTTCTTCTAAGGGCACTTGCAGACTAACGCGCTTTTGTTGCCTATCTGTTGCTCGCTGTCTCCTTCAGTTCATGTTTCTCTCCGTGTGGAGGAACTCATATTTCAGCTAGATCTTTTGGCTTTTGTAAAGTTGCATTTGTTTGTACTGCATTTGGTGTCATACTTGCTTTTCTCTGTGCGTTGTAAGCCATCCTCAATACAAGTGGTACTGCATACACTTGGGCAAAGGTGTTTGAACGTATGAAGGCATATGCCACGCAGAAGTCAGAGGTGCTTGGAAACAGTTTTGTTAGGAGGAGCCACAGTTCATGACATTTATGTGCATCATTTTCCTGTGATGCCATCCTTCCTCACCCCCACCTGTATGTTACAAATCTGAATGCAGTCAGTGGTGGATTGCCTTACAGTCTTACATCTGCAAAATGGAGAAAATTAAAAATATCGGGATGAGGCCAGGCGCCCTGAAGAAACTGCATGTTGCGGGTGTAACTTTAACTGGGTCCCTCTGCAAGCTCACAGCCGCGGAGTGTGACGTGCGTTCCCTTGCTGCTTGTGCAGCAAAGTAATTTGCGCTATCAGAGGTGGTGTTGATCTCAAGTGAGAGAAGTTGATCTCAAGACGAGCAAAGATGGTCTTTAGTTAATTGCTGTCATGGTCTGAGGGACTTCAAAGGAGCTGTGTTACCAAAAGCCTTATTAAAGGGGTTGGATAGCTCACTACACCAGACACCATCACTGCAGGTTGGCACGGCTGGCTCCTGCACGGCTCCCTCCTGCCTCCCAGCGTGCAGATCCGCAGCTGAGCCCCCTGCCTCAGGGTGCTCTGACAGGCCCTGCCACCAGCAGTCCGAAAGTGAGCCTGAATCCAAGTCTGGAGCCATGGGTGTCCACACCAGGCACATCTCATGGCTCTGGGGTCCAGGCTGGGTACTCCAAAGGAGTGTGTTGGAACAGGAGAGCTGCCACCAGAATGGTCACGGCTGCCGTGCAGGACATCACCCACCATGGTGTCCCCTCACTGAGGTGTGCAAGGGCAAGGACACAAGCTGGGGGAGAACCTGCGTGTTCTCAGCCTGAGCAGTGGAAGCCTCTGTTGTCTGGGAGTTGTGATGGAGAGAGAGTAGTCTGGGAGCGCAGCGCGGTGTTTGGCTTGGTGTTTTGTCCTGTCGGTAGCCAGCAGGTAGCACACTCTCAGGAGAGCCCCATTATGGCCTTGATAAAGTCATTTTTCCCAGGTTAAAGAGTAATATGGCTGTAGCTAAAATTGTATCCTGTTCCTCTCAAAACCCTCATGTATGTGAGATCTAATGCGTCCTTTGACATTACCTTTCTGACTGTTCCCAGAGAATATCAGTTTGTCTGCACAAAGCTGTAATTCCATGGTGACAGTTACTTTAAGCTCTGTTGAGGTGCCACATTACCCTCTTAAAATAATGAATTTTTCTCTGCCTGACTTCAGGAAAAGTTTTGGAAAGAAATTTCCATGAACGTTGTATTTTCCACTCAACAAATAACCCTACAGATCAGGCTTGAAGTTCAGATGTTCACAGTATTTCTCCATCCTTGATTAAGAAGGGATGCTTACTAATCCCACAGATGTAAAATTGTTTGAAGAGTAAAAGGTTTGAAGTCAACCCAGGCTGCTGAACATCCAAAAAGAGAAAGACCTACCATACAAATCAATTGTTTGCCCTTGGGAATGCAGTTATCAACAACAAAAAGATGTTACTTCTTGAATTTAAACACTAATCCCAGCAAACAGAAAGAATGGAGAAATGTGAGTTTCAAACAACGACGCAGGACTTGGGATGCCCTGCTTATGGACGAACCAGCACTGCGTGGTTTCCGTGGAAAATGGATCGAAGTCAGCATGTAATACGTAATTAAGTACAGAGCTCTGTAATTTCTGCAGACCAGTGGAAATTAATAAAAACTAGGGCTAGCTATTTGACAAAACCGAGCAGACAAAGTGTGTGTAACTGTCCGTGGAGTGGCTGACATGATGAATGGGGATGGATCCAAACTCATCTGAAGTTCTCTAGGAATAAGAGCAGCATAAAGTAATTTCTATAGGGTGCTTAAATGTGGCTGAAACATAACAGTGTATTGAAGGTTGTGTATTATGCTGAGAGTGACAAGCATTTGTGATCAGAAGGTCTCTATCTTGGCTTTACCACTTTTTGTGTAACTTTTTTTGGTTCTTTACTCTTTTGACTTACAGATCTCTCCAGAGACCAAAACAAACTACCTAAACAACTGGTTCCTGTAACTGGATTGCAGAGATGGTAAATACCCTCTCGCCTCAAGGAAATCAGCAGTCTGATGCTACACAGGTGCTTCTCTCCTGGAGTAATGGGTGCCCTCAATGAGGAGCAGCTGGTGGGAGAGGTGCCTGGTGCTGGCGTGAGCATGGCAGGTGGATTAAAGCATGGCTGCAGCTCTTCTGAGCTGTCAGAGCACTAGAAACCAGTGTAACCATAAGGGGCTGAGGTGGAGCTTTGAAAGAAAGGTGCCTGTTCTGATGATTGCCTGCCTTGCACTTGCCTTTGTGTCGCTGCATGGTTGTAGACTTTTCCATTCTAGAAAATCACGCTCAGTCTGGGCCACGTATTTTGACAGGGCTTGCTGTTTCTATTTATGGCACTATCAGAACGTATCTGAGACTTTTGTTAAAGGTTTCTCTAACAGTGTAACAAGAGCAATCTATGTTGCTCCTGAATATGAAAGAGGACAAACTTTGGTGTGACACATTGATTTGCACGACGCCAAGCTTTTTGGTTTTCCCTAACTCTTTCTACCCTACCGCAGCAATCTGTCCTTTGAACACTGGTGTCGATCCCCCTAGGTCTACAAGAGCCTTTGAGACAGAGCTGATTTTTTTCAGTGCTGACTGTAGAGGCTTGTGACAGCAGATCTGAATGTCTCTTTCTCAACTCTGCTACCAGTGACCCACTGCATAGTAAGTGTCTCGCACTATAAAGTGCTTATTCACAGCGGGCTTTGACCAATGCTATCTGGAGGGTGGGAGACGCTTTCCTGGCAGTGGGATGCAAGCATCATGGGGCAGATCTTCAGCCAGTATACATCCTGCTTGGTCCTGCAGCTCAATGGACTTCTGTTAATTCATGTGGAACATTCGTGGCCCCAGTGAGATCACAAAGTTCAGCGTTCTTGACTGAGCATGATACTTTGCTGTCAAGATGGAAACTTCTTCCTTTGTGTAATTCCCCTTAATCTGATTATTCCATGTGTCCTTTATACTGTTAATATACCAGAAGTTACGATATTCTCCATGAAATCTCTGAGGAGTGTTCTGTGTGATCTTTCTTTCTCTTCTATTAGGTTATTCCATTTCCATACAAGCAGGAATACTGAGCCCTGAAAGCTCACCTGAATTCCCTGCTCACGCACAGCGTTCACTTTGTGCAGAGGTTACTCTGCTCTGATTCTGGCATGCCCATCATTACCGTAGCAACTATTCAGGACTTTTTTGCTTATTTTTGAAGAGCCTCTATCCTTTATTCCTAATATGGTTGCACTGAAATCTTGAGGAAAGCCTCCCAGCTGCCGGATTGCCCTCTACCAGCTGTGTTTGCAGGACAGACCGCAGTGCTGCTTTAACTGTGCTGCTGTGCTGCAGGTAAATTTCTCCTGTATTTGGTGGTGGTGGCCTGAAAGCTGGTGCTTCCTTGCTCTTGAACAAATGCTGTGAGCAGTGCTTTGCAGTGCTCCTTTGGGTCAGTGCAGTGCAGCTGAGCATGCTCCAGGTGGTGCAGCCTTCCTCTGCTCTGTGAGTGTGAGCAAGGTATTTGGAAAGACGAGTTGTGTGCAAGCACACAGTTTCAGGTAGCAAGGTGGCTCTTGAGTACCTCAGAGAATTTTTGTGTTTATGCACTGATTTTCTCATTCAGTTTCTAATTTATGTGATTGTCTTCCCCTTGTTACTTTATGCAAGTCCATGAGAAAAATGAAATGGACTGTTCAGGAGGAAACGTGGAAGCCGGTGGTACACTAAATGCTGCCAAAAAGCATCAAGTGGACAGAGTTCAATATTTCCCTGCCCCTCCATTCTGATCTCTTCTGTTCATAATAACTTGTTATCAAAGAATCATAGAATTATAGAATGGCTTGGGTTGGAAGGGACCTCAGAGATCATCTAGTTCCAACCCCCCTGCCGTGGACAGGGCTGCCAGCCACTCACTACATCACCATGGGGCTCACTACATCAAACTACGTAAAGCAACAACAGATACAGAAAACAGCAGACAGGCTTGGTTTTAGGAGGCTGACTTTTCAGTGTGTGAGTAAACGTTGCCATTGTAAAGCTCTGTCACCATTCATGCAAAGATGCAACTTACAAATGATATCTCTGCAGAGTTAAATGTCAAATGTGTGTTGTGAGCATGTCACAGTCACGAGCTGCATGCATTTTAAATAGCTATTTCTATTGATAAAAGATTTGTGAGTGGCTGATTGCAAAAAAAGCTGTTGCTCTATTGGAAAGCACGTCTGAAAGGAAGGCTTCTGCTTTTCCAGTGCTGCATTTTGTTGCTTTTATTTCCTTTTGTAGAAAACCAAGGAGAGGCCAGTCACCTTCAGACACACAGCAGTGCAGCAGTTGTGTGTTGGCTTGGGCTGCCCTGGTGTCACCCTCAGGTCCCTGCTCTGGGTTGGATCAAGAACCTGGAAGCCAGGATCTATTTGGTGCAAGGGACCCATCAGGCGCAAAGCTCTGTACTGACCTGGGGGCCATCTGTGTCCTTAGCAGCATCCTTGGAGCCAACAAGTTCAGGTGCAGACATCGCTGCTCCTTCCCCGAGCGTTATTCCAGACCATGGCGGTGCTCTCTAGGTCTTTCCCAAGCAAGAAGCCTTGGGTCCGAGCCAACGCCCACCCTGCTGTCCCTTCTGGCTTACCTTGTGTTATGTTTTTCCCTTGTTGGTGTTATTTTGACCTTCTCCAGCAGAAGGTGTGATAGCCCTTTTTCACTGGAGTGCTGAGGAGCAGCCTGGGTTCAGGCCCTCTTACTGAGCCCATGGGTGTCCTGCCCAGGGTTCTCCCTTTTTGCTGGCCTGAAAATCAGGATTGCATTGCTCTGTGGCAGTCACTTCCCTCAGTCAGTGAATGCAGCTTCTTGGAACCGGCAGGCTATGCTGTATATTCAAGCTTCATAGATTCCATTAACATTTTGTTAATGAAATAGTGCTTTGTCAAAGAGTCTTGAAAACTTAAAAGGGTATTTAAGCTTCTTCCATGAGTCAATACCATATAATGTCAACATTGCCACGAAGGGATAATTCAGAGATGTCACACAAAGCGTGTGTTATGCCATTTGCAGTCTAGCAAAACAGCTCAGCATTTATGTTGTTTAATCCATCTTCAAAAATCTTTTGTTCTGAAAAAGTTTGAGATCAATCTTGTCAGTATTTACTGACACAAAGCTGATGTAAGTTGCTGTGCTCCTATTGACTTCATCTGAGTTGTAATGATTCACCCCTGCCTCAAATTAAGTCCAAATTAGGCATATGAAGACCTTGATATCAAACTTCTGAGGAATACGGAGCTGACCAGCACAACTCCTGCAGATGAAAATATGGCCAAAATAGAATTAAGTAAATAGCTTGAAATGATCTGGGACGGTACAGAAACATTTTGTAGAGGGGTAGAGAAAAGCAACATTGTGTAAAACTCTGCATTTATGTAATAATGTACTCTTCTGGTTAGAAGTAAGTATGAAATATAGAAGTTGAGTTCAGACCTGGGCTCTGGCAGTGAGGTAGGGCGTGTGGATGTGGGGGTTAATATCCAACACGAGTGTGCCGCAGAGTCCTGGGTCGGTGTCACCGTCGCGGTGAGTCTGACTGAGGTGCAGATCCTCGTGAAATCCCTCCTTCTCTTCCTGCTGCCTTCCCTCCTTCCTTTTGTAGTGATGCTGTAACTGTACCCACCACACAAGAAGGCGGTTTCATCCCACTGGGCACTGCAGCAATGCTGTTTGTTTTACCCTTGTACTTTTTAATCCTTTTCCAGTAAAGCTCTGTGTAATTGATGTAGTTGAATGTAATGAAAGGTAGCTTCGGCTTTCTTTGGAGAAAATAGACTGCCTTACTTCATACTTGGCTGAGTACAAAACACTTTCCCGTGATTATTTCTTAGCTGTATTAAATCTTTCCCAGTTTCAGACTTGCCAGATATATGGGGTCACTTCTGCAATACGCAAAATGATGTAAAGCTCTTTAGAAATAATTCAAGTATTTTGGTGGCCAAGGTCTGGGTTTCATTCACAGTCAGGGCTTTTCTTTCAAGCCAGGCACGGTGCAGACCGGCAGTGTTGCAGAGCTGCCGGAGGAGCTCAGCAGGAGCAGAGCCAGTGCTGCAGCAGCAACGTGAGTGAGCGAGGGAAACGGTCCCAATGCTGCCTCGCTGCTGGCAGGGCAGGTGTGCTGAGAGTCTGAGGATCCTTCGGAGTAAGGGACACTTTCTGGCTTGGCTGCACACAGCAGGAAGGAAAATAGCATGAGGCTCTTCATGTGCACTCTTACACTGTTTCAGAGCCTGGGAGACATATGGAGCGTGAAACAATCGCTTTCTGTGAAGAGCGACGGAGGGCTTGCAGCCTCACTGCCCCAGGTGAGGTCACTGCAAGAACAACAAAAATGAGAATAAAATATGGGAAAAAAAAACAGTGCGAATACAGGCTTTAAAACCTTCTGAAAGCACAATGTGCATATAGTGCGTGTGCTAGCAGCCTCAAGGAATGAAAGGGTCTCAGCATGCTTTAGTTCTTCTTGCGATCTGCCTCGCAGCAGCTATGTGTGATGACGGAGTATGTGCAGTACGTGCACGATGTTACAATTACATAACCTTCTTGGGCTTATCTCCCAGATCCCAGTGTATGTGATCAGGTGCATTACAGAAATAATCCACGTGCAGTGCTGAGTAGGAATGAAAATTAAAAAAACCAAAACTGTTACCTAAGAAATGGAATCAGACGTAGAGTTCACAATCCATTTTGGCTTGCTGTTATTGACTAAACTTGGACTAAGAATCCACAGAATCTGGAGCACTGCAGTCAGCACTGCGGTAAAATGAAGCATGTGGCAGTGGAGGCAATGTTTAAGATGAGTTTAAAAAAACAAGTACACATACTTCTAGTGAAAACATGCCGTTCAAGGACTGTCCAAAAGGCTTCACATGTTTTAATAAGACAACTGTAATATAAGTATGACAAGTCTAAGAAAGGAGGGTGGAGCTGAGTGTAGGATGCTACACGTTTTAACCTTGTATCTAAAAATCAGGAAAAGTCAGTCCTTGAAGACATTAGATGCTGAAGAACTATTACAAGTGGTAGAAACAGAGATGAGGTGTGTACCTGCCGTGGTAAAGGTCTGGAGGAATGGGGAGATGGCTGGTGCCAGGTGGGTGGTGGCAGTGGGAGCAGGGACAGGGCGCTCTGACTCGGACAGCGTGGGATTAAATCCTACAGATGCAACTGCCCTTCTGTAGCAAATGTGAGTCTTGCAGATGCAGAACTTCCTACACCTTACCAGAAAGCTGGTGTTACAAATATTTAATCTAAACTGTTTAAAAAAAGAAGTCAAGTGCCTGATGCAAAGCCTCCATAGATAATCTACAAGACTATTATACTTCACTTAAAAATCCACTTCTGATTTCCTTAACATCGTCAGTGACGTTAAACACCTGATGATCTGCTTGAGCATGGACCCTGCTTCTCTCCTTGTCTCGGTTTTCCATGTGTAGAGTGAGAACTATACTTCTATATTTTTCTGTGTTTCCTGTCATTTATGAAATGAGTGGAATTATTTCCTCTGTATGGCATTAGGTTGGGTATTTAAAAGAAATCAGTATTTTTTACCACTCTGTCATGTGTTGAACAACTGCTTATTCTCATTTCCTTGTTTCAGGTGGTTTGGACAGAGGTCTGTGGTGGTCCACCTCATTGGAAACTTCTACCATTAAACCAAGAGGATGCTGTAGATGGAGCTAATCTGTAAGTTTTCTGGAGGCCGTTATGTCTCCCATGGTTTTCATTTTGTTTCCAAAGGAGGCATTTCTCTGTGTGTGTGTGTGTGAGGGGGAGAGAAAGAGCATTGCCTAGAGGGTTTCAGTTATCACACTGCCTAAATATCCCTTATTTTTAGTTGGAGTCTTCTGAATATGAGATCCCGCTACAGGTAGGTGAAGTGACCTCGTCGGTTTTGAATCTGCTCTTCCCTGGCAGATGCAAGGCTGCGGCTTTGAACGGGACCCCCCTCCTGCTCCATGCAAAGCTCTTTGAATTGCCCCTGATGCGCTTCCAAGGCTCCCTGGTTGTGTGCGAGGCACTTTGAAGATGAATGCCCCAGCATAAGGAAAACATGAAACAAAACTTCCTCCCTTATGTCAGAGTGTGCTGCAGACATCTCAAAAGATATCTCAAAAGGCTGCTCTTTGGTGGGCGAGAGGAAATAGGCTGGTTCGCCGCCTGTCAAAGCAGCAGGGCAGAATTGCATGGGGCTGTGCACTGGGTGGTAGATCAGGCAAAAGAAGTGAACCTGGGGGTCTCCACAATATCTAGGTCTGCCAAAACTTCATTCAAGTGGTCTTCATTGGATCTCACTTAATGAAGATGATGGTTTTTTTTTTTTTTTTTTTTACATTTTTCCCCCTGAAGTTTACTACATTTTTTAGTGACCTAGCAACAAATCCTGCCTGTGTAGATACAAGATTAGAGGATATTGGGGAAGTATTTGAGAACTTGGATGCGGACCATTCCCTCTCCCCTCCCTCATGCTTGCTGTTTGTATACCACTTCTGTGGTTACATCAGGCAGAGGGCATTTCAGGCGTACGGTTTCACAAAGTGTCAGAAGTTGGCAGACATGCGTGTCCTGACAAGAGGAAGAACTCTTCTCGGTCTTCATGAAAACCATGCAGCTCCTTAGGTTGTTTGTTGCCATCAGAATTTTCTTGTGCTTTGGTGATGTGACCTAGTGTCCTAGGGGTCCTCAGGAGGGTGGTAAAAGGGTGGAAGTTTTCTCTTCTTTGTCCATTTCTGAACATTTCTGTAGCAATTGGCATGAAACTGTCCGTATTTTTTAAACTTGAAAGATCAGCTCATCTGACCCAGCAGAATGTATGATCTGTATGATCCAAAGCAGAATGTATGATCTGTATGATCCAATACTTTTCACTGTCATCAGATGTATAAACCCATTTCCTTGATGGGTTAATGGACTTATAACGTAAAAAAAATTGAACCGGTGTCCTAGGAGAGGCTAGATGTAGAAACAGAAGGCAAGACGAACAATAAAATAAATTTAAAAAACGGAGACTTGTTAACAGAGATTGGTGGTATTCTTCTCAGCTCTGTTTGGACGACTACAACACACACATTCAAACTCCCTGTAAAGGAAGTGGCGAAAAGCAGAACCCTCTGGGCCACAATTCTTTCCTGTATGTGATAGATCCTCTTCTTTCCAATCAATTAATTGCATATTTCTCACTGTTGACTTTAAAGGGATTTTAGATGACTAGCTCCAATATGGCTGTCTACAGAACAAGTGATTAAAGTTAGGTTAGATGAACTGGCAAACTATGTGGATTTTTTTCTTCCTTCATGCAAACCCTAAATCAAAGGCATCTCATCAGAGTATTATAAAATACAGCCTTCGGAGAATGGTCATCTACTTACAGATTCTGGCATCTGAAGGGAGGAGGGAGACTCCCATCAATTTAGAGAGAGGTAAAGATTTTCTCTCTCTCTTTTTCTCTCTCTCTCAATCGTGGTCATGTTGAGAAATTCAGACATTTGTAAGATTTGCTTAGCCAAGGCACAGCCAGGTGTGTGGATGCTTCTGTTTGTCTTTATGGCATTACAGAGAAAGCAGCATAAAGGATTTATTTTTATTTTTATTTTTTAACTGTGCTAATGGTCACAGTGGTTCTCAACACATAACCTGGCAGGCAGCTACAGCCCATGTCACAGCATAAACTAAACTCTGTAACAGCACAAAATATGGGTGAACTGCGGGTGTTTATTAACAGGAAGCCTCCCAAAGAAGCATTTACCAGTCACCAGAGAGGAATTCTCACAAAAAGTCCGTGCAAGTTTAGCCTGTTTCATGTCTGAATTTTAAATCAGACAAGGTTGAACTGATTTAAGCATGACCTATAAGCTTCTGGCAATTGGTGAATATTTCCTTTGGGTTTCAAAAGTTGGCAAACTTCATTCCTACTGTACTTTTTCAAAGTCAATATTAAATTCAAGGGGCGGAGAGAACAAAGCATGGGATGGCTTAGTTTGGTTTTAAATCAGAAAGAGACTCATGGTGATACACTGCATGCATTTGTTTCCTCAAATCTAAATGTTAATTTCTTGTCATAATGGCTAAATATCAAATTATTATTTAGACCTACAAATAATGCGAGTGTCCCTTTTCCTGTCTGTAAGTAATGCTCTTCTGCCAAATGTTAGGCATGACAGTATTTTCTCCTAATCAAATCTGCATATCTTTTCCTCGGATAGTCCACTGCTGAGTATTGATGGCTGCAATAATTGGCTCTTTATTGGTGTGCTGTGTTTTCTCTCAGATGTTTCACCTTTCTGCAGAAAAACCTTTTCAGTTTCACTTCTTCTATGGTTTGGTACTTATAAAAGCTGCTTGTTCTGGTGGGGCTGTAGGACTGTGAGCATGAGCCGGCGCGCTGATTTGTTGTGCAGATCATGTATCGGTATCTGCCGTCTCTCAATTTATCTTTTCTAGTAGAAATACCTCTGTTGTTACTGGCTGTATTTAGCGAGCAAACTCAGTCTCTCCCCTCTGTTATTTTCTATCTGTTTGTAGCTTCAAGGGCTGGTGGCACTCCATGGTGGTTAAATGCAAGAAAATCTAATAATGCCTCTCTAATATACCCATTTATCTGGTATCATATTTTATTTTAACTCTTAGTGTAACTGTATAATCGTGGGTCCATTGCTGTAATTGGATTTGGAAGTATATTTGTGCAATTAAATTACATCTATAGCATTTCTATAAGCTTATTCAGAGTAATTAGTAATCTTATAATTTTTATTGGAATCATATTTTATATCCAATGTGCTCATTTTTCTTTTCACATTCTTCAGCACATTTGCACCAATTTTGCTTTTTACACTGAAATTTCTGGCATAAATAATCATTAAGATTTCTTTTTCTCCACTGTGAATGTGAACAGAGTCTAATCCAGCTTTCATTGAAGTCAGTGGTAATCTTCTCATTCACTTCAGTGGAAACTGGATCAAGCTAATGGGTTGCAAATTGCATTCAAGGCAAAGCCACGTCTTATCATTGAAATCGTTGTGTAACAAAGCGCTATACGTTGATGGGAGACATGAAATAGCTGATTGTTCACAGATCTTCATGCCAACTATTTTATAGGTTCTCGTGTTCAACTTTATTACTTCTTAGCTCATAGGTTACAGCATTCCACCAACTTTTAAAATATAAACTTTAACTTGATCTTTTGGATAAATTAAAAACCACTTTCACCTGAAGATTTTTTAAAGAGTCTAGAACTCCACTTTCTGGACCCCAAGTTAGCTACCTGTTCATTTCAATTAGAAGAGTTTTGAACTGTGCATTTCTTCAATTTAAAAAATATATACATATTTTTTCTTCATTTTTTAACTGCAAAACAAACATTTGATAATTTTTACCAGCTCCCTGTCATGTCACATCAGAGCTGTATCAGTCCATTGATATAATCGATCATTTTGCTGCTGAATAAGAAAACCTGGAAGCTCTTCAGTCTAAAGCCACTCTTTTGGCAAATTACATTTGCAAATAGCCAAAATTCTATGATGTTCACTTTTCCTAACAGTTTTATTTTGCAACTGCAGGGTGCTTATTATATATGCTGAATCATGTATATGGAGAAGTATTTTTTAAAAAACTGTTGCAACGTGCTTGCTGAGGAGTTATTTTTCTCCTCTGCACAGCTCCCACTCTGTTGATTAAAGGTTTGTTGCTTGGTACTGTGTCTCTCTCCTTCAGGCAATTAATGATTGCAGGCAGCTCTCTAACCTGCAATTTTGGGGGAAGGTTATTGAGAAGGTGATACAGCAACAATTGTAATTCTGCAGCTTAGAAACATCCTTAGTCTTTGGGGGCGAGGTGTTAAGGGTCTTTTCCAGCCTGAACAATTCTGTGATCAGGTCCTGGAGCTGAGAGTGGAAGTGGTGCTGGTGTCCAGGGCTGAAGACATTTTCCTGCATTCTTTGTTCAGAAACTGTGCCAAGCTAAGGTCAGAAAGAACATTGTGAGAGGTGGTAAACTACTGTTCAAGTCTTGATAAAATGCCGAAGTGAGTGGTGCCCATCCCACCCCAGGCAGAAACTGACAGCTGTAGGCTCAAGGATGAGGCCCTTGTGTGCCCAACAAACGGATTGGGCTAACAATCTGTAGTGGGTATTTCGTATTATTCTTCGGAGAGGTGTTGTTTATGAGCCTTACATGGAAAAAACACCATTAGGTGTAGTAATTCCATTAATAATAATTTGAGTGAAGCAATGTGAGCACCCATGCAGCTGTCACACACATCCTAAGTCCAGCAATTATTTGCATATTGTCGGCGTGTGCCTCCCTGCTGCCACTGATGGCAGCTGTGTTCCCAGATCAAGGGCACGCTCCTCAACAGAGGTTGGATTTTACCAGTAGATGCATGTGAGCAATTCGTCCTGAAATTTTGTCAAAAAATGCCTCGTGTTTTGCCACTTTAAAACCATGGAAACATCACAATGTTCTTTTAGAAATGACTTCATGAATTAATAGCAAATTACTTATTAATGAAACAAATATTCAGCTGTCACTGGAACTAAACTACACGATGTGCTTAATGATTATTTTTTGAGAAAACACTTTTGTGCTTGTTTGATCTGCATAGTGTTAACAGCAGTAGAAAAAGAGGGTAGTGTTTGGTGGTGGAGTGGAAACTTGAAACTGGCAAAAAGAACGAGAGGAAAAGTGTCAGCCAATGACCGCAAAATAGGTGAAAAGCCCGAGAAAATTGCAATTCCTTAAAAATGATGTTGGAGAGCCCCCTTACTCTAGGCAGCCCTGGTTAGGTCATGAGTGGAGAGTAAAATGTGGTGGCACAGGCACAGGAGATCAGGCAGGGGAGGTTTTCGCAGTGGTATCCATTCGGCCAAGCACCACGCGTGCTAAAGGAGCACGGAAGAACCGGCCTCGTGTGGGGTGGGTAAATGTTTGCAGACTACAAAGAGACTCTCAAATGAACGCAAAATATTATCTGTAGTTTAACAGATCATAATAAAGGTAAAACCTGGCATTTAGGGAGTGTTTGTGGATCTCTGGCTTTGGCCTGGGACGGTCCCAGCGGAGCGCTGAGCTGTGGTGTGCAGCTGTACCCAGCGCAGAGCTGGACTAAATCCCACTGGGAACGGCTGAGAAGCAGCGAGCCTAACAGGGGTGGTTTTTTTTTTTTTTTTTTTTTCCCTCATTTGCAATCAGTTGTAAGGGGCAGATATCAACAGATAATACAGCTTTTACTCTCTTTGCTGCACTGTTGGTGCTGTTTACAAGACCAGAAATGCAGGCCGGTATATGAGCAAGGTACGCCTGCGTTCTGAATAAATCTCAGGTGTCCTTGTGCGGTTGCTGCTAAATTATTTACTGCTCAGCAAGTGTGTGCCTGTGTGCGATATTTAGAGGAGGGTATTTGAGGTGAAACCCCATCAGTTTACCCAGAGCTGACACTGGAATATTCATTATCACATTAAATCTAACCACAATGAAAATGAAGGCTTCCGTTGATTATGTGCTTGCATAAAAGATTTCTTTCGTGGCAAGCCTCTGTGCCAGAGACCTGAATATAAAATCTAGGAAGTGGAAACTGTTCTTTTTATGGTAAATTGCCTTCTTGGAAGTTACGAGACTTGGCAGGTTTAAGTTCTGTTTTAAACCTGTGGTATATTATATGATTTTTTAACTGGCCACAAGGAATACTAGCACACATCCCATGTGCTCAGTCCCAGCCATCAGCATGATTCTGGATTTCCCATACAGTGAGGAAAAATGCAGATCTGAGAGCCAGAGGATGGTGCATATTTCTCCCAGCATAATGTTAGCTGTGCAGGGTTGGGTGGTGGCCTCCTGTTGCGGGGTGCTGGGGCAAGGAGAGCTGTCTGCTCACACCTGCCCTGTCGACAGAAAGAGGAGAATAAAACCTTTTTCTAAGAGCGATGGTTCTCTCAGAATTAGCAATTTATGAAATATGCAACTGATTGCATCAGCACAGAGAATTTTACCAAAAAAAAAAAAAAAAAAGAAAAAAACATGAAGTTCCTCCATCCCATAACAATTACAACAGACTTTCTGCTCTGGCAAATGGCATGGAAGTAACATTGTGATCTGAAGCCAGGCGTGCTTAGTCATAAATGGCAATTGGTGAAGCTTGATTTGGATCGTGGCTGCAGTGAAACCATCACCTTCCAGAATAACGGCAGCTCGCTTTCTCAGAAAGCTGAAGATACTTTGTGGCATGTTCTTCTTTTTATGCCTCCTGTTTTCATCTTTAGCTGTAAATGTTCTTAGTGAGCAAGAATAAAATACAAACATACAGTAGGTACAAATGTGCCAGGCACCTTCAGCTTTCACTGATGCTTGCAGAGAGCACAGAAATGAAATGATCTGTGACTATAACTGAGAGGCAAAAAAACAATCTGTGTTTAATCAGCATTTAAAGGAGGAATTACATGTGCCACAAATCCCTTTTTATATTGCACTTACATCCTCTTACCTGCCCTTTAGGTTTCATTGTTTCCCTTTTCTTGACCCTTAATCGTATTTCAACAGCATTTGCTTCCTCACTGCCCATACACTCTTCCTTTTCAGTGTTGCAATAATGCCAGAACACCAGCCCAATAGTTTCCTCCTACCGCGCTTTGATGTCAGACAACCAAGGATCTGGATTTTTTTTTCATTTAGATCCAATCTGGAAACAAACAAACAAACAAACAAGCAAAAAACCACAACCAAATCCCTTGTGGGTGGGACAAACGTTATTTTCCAATGGAAAGGTCTGGAGCAGAGGAACAACGGGAGATAAACACAACTCTTGTTTGACTCCTGCTGAAGTTATACACGGTGATGTACTGCCTTCTGTGCCTACAGACCTAAACAGATGTACGTATATATTTGCTACAAACCTGATGCATATGTATATTTGATATAAACACAATCTAATTCGATGTGTAACTGTGAGCTAGTCCATGGATCATTGCTCAGTACCACAGTGGTCAGAGGCTCAAGTTCAGGAGATGCTCACCGCTCTGATGGCAAAATGCATCAGAGTTCAGCTGCCTTCTAGACCAACTCCAGACCTTCAGCAAGCAAGCCGAGACGGGGATGGGTGGGTCACATCCTGCTGCTGCTGAGCAGCACGACGTCACTTTTCCTCCACTGTCGCTTTGGTGGGAAGAAGCTGAAGCAGAGGCTGCTTCTCAGGCTGGCAGCTTGAACAATAAATGAGAGGAAAGGGATGATTTGGTTAATGAGTGTGTGGTGAAGAAAGAAACGCACAGGGTGACTGTCTGGGGGAAGGGGCTGTGGGAGGGAGCGGGGGCAGGTGGCTGGACAAGATGAGAAGCCACCGCTGGGTTGGTGATGGGACCCACAGAGATGAAGGGGTTAGGAAAGGAGGGACGGTTTTAGCAGTGGAAGCAGGATTTAGCAAGAAAATGGAAAGAGAATAATATGAGCTGTATGGAGAACATTTGTTATTATTGCTATTACTGTTATTACTTATTTATTTACTTAAGCATGGATGGTTTTGTATCTTCTAAACAGCATTAACCAGAACGAATAGAAAGCAAGTTCTAACTACAGGCTTTTACTTCTGCTTTGTTCATTAGAGAAAAAACTTCTGTTTTACTACTATCTCACAAGTAAACATAGGGATAACATTCAGCGTCATAGGTGATTAAGATGATTAACCATTGAAACATGGTTCCACACCGAGCACGTAATTGTCAATTAATGCATTACTTGATTTTCCACTTTAAAGTGTATGATTTTAGGTCTTGATCTTACGATGCTTGGCACATGGCAGAGGAATCAGAAGTCAGCCAGGCTCCCCAGGGGTGCTGGACTCCTCCTGCTTGCCGTGCGTGTTGAGGTTGTGGCTTTAAATGGTGCAGCTGCTCCTCGGCTCAGGTGCTACCTCCTTTGTTATGTGTGCAGGCTGCCTGCCCGGTGGCACCTCGATTGTAGCTCAGGGTCTGCAGCATCACCCCCGGAAATAACAATAATAATGGAAACACTACTAATAGCTAGTAATAACGGTGCTATATTATTTATGGTTAATTTTAGAAGAGAAGGAGTTCATTTTTGGCCCACAGCAGTAGTCTCAAGCACTGAAGGAGGAAAAAACCTTTTAATGAAGACGAAATTTCAGACGTGAGATGTAAAAGGAAGTTGAGCTGAACACTGAGAAAAATTCAAAAAGATAAAAACGATTTCAGTTTGGTAGTTCTTCACTGGTTTTGCAGTTTGGCAGCTGTCAACATCTCAAAATATCATCTCACCCAAACTGTTGAAAGAAAGAAACCCTTTGATTTTTCCCACGAGACTCTGAAGCTGAAAATGGACTCTTTGTAGTCTCAGCCTCATTTCAGACAGTTTTTTTTCTTTTTTTTTTTTTTTTAACATTCTTGCTGGCAGGAACAACTAATTCATAAATAGAGTCTCTGTTAATTAAATAAGTTTTATCGTTTTAACTTGCCTTGTAAAATGAAAAAGAGAAAGTAAATCTCTAGCATATTTTCTTCTTTATTACAAATCTTAGGAGACTAAGCATCGCATTTCTTGCATCATTAATAATGCAAATTAGTTTTTGTTTGGGTCTCACATAAGTTTATAGTTAGAAGTAAATATTTAATGCACAGATTGGGGAAATCAAATCATATATAACATAAATTTTACTTTCTAGTTATTGAAAGTTAATGTGAGATCGGAGGCACTGTGGTTTCTGTTTATTTAGCCTCTCTTGCTCTTGCTTTTCTTTCAGTAGAACGCTTTGTAACTTGTCATTATACGCTGTAATATTCCTCCAGTATCTGTTTTTACTATCTTTACAGTGGCCACAGTGTTCAGCATTTAATACCATTTTAAAGTAAAGGTTAAGCATATATAGCATACATAGTGCTATAAGGATTATATTTTTGGTCCTGATTATTGGCAGGAAAACCAGGTGATTACTTACGATAATACCTAAAAATGTGTTGACTTTGCAGCAGTTTTTCTTAGTTTGCTTAATGAAGCAATAGTCAGATAGCCAAATAAGATTAAGCATCCTCCAGGCCCCTGCATCGTGTATAGCAGTGCCTCGTGAGGCTGAGCATAAACACTTTGACTTGTTTACTTGTTAACACACGGAGAGTTTGTGGTTAGTGTTTGTATCCTATAGCGGGCTTCGCTGCCCTGTTTTCACACATTATTCCCAGAAGTACTGTACCTCTCCCCGTATGAAATGTCTGTAGGTATGACACTATTGCAGCTTTGCAGGACACCCACACAGGCAATACTGAAGTATGCAACAGCAACAACGTGGCACACTTTAGATGAGATAGGTAAGTCTCTGATTTGAGATAATCATCAGTATCAATGGCTTATCTGCTCTCTGTATGAATTCAAGATCTTCCCTGCATTGACACATGCATCTCCAGACGAATTATAGACATTTCACGTTTCACAATGACATCTGTGCTTTCTGTTGTGACTTGCTTTTTTGTTTGTTTGTTTTGCTGTTGGATACAAAAAAAAAAAAAAAAGTATCCTGTTATTTTGTGCATGAAATCTGATATTGAATAAGACACCAGAGAGAATTCTTTGGTGATAAAAATTTAAATAGATCCATTTATCAATGTGACAGAGATTTGACCTGAAAGTTAAAGTGTTTGAAAGTTAAGTGGGGTTGTATAACAAAAGTTGAGGCTGCGCTACAGATAGACTCCAGTTTTTGTAAGTTATTAAATCAAAATAGAAGATATTGACAAAACAATAAATTGCCCATATCACCCCATCTAATAGCTTCTGGGAGCACTAAATACGTTCTCCACACTAAAGATGTGTGAAGCCTTTTCCTTTCTCATACTTTTGTTCCACCACTCAAAAACACTCGCACGGTGGTTGGCTTTGTAGCAGCCCTACAGAACTGACTATGAGCACCTTGCCAGGCAACTTGCTTGGAGCAGCACCCTGGGGAGCTGCAGGGGGGGCACTGCTCCCAACATCACTGTTGGACTTTGCAGGAAGGGTCCTAATTATGCTTCTGGTGATGAAAAAGTAAAATGAGGAGGTGCGTGGCAATTAATGCCACCCACGTAACGATGCCGGGCTTGGAGCGGTGGGTCTGGGGCTGGGGGGGTGGCTCTTCCCCCAGCTTCGCTAGCTGGAACCTGCTTCCCCCTCTGGCTGCTCAGCCTCCACGGGGTTATGGGGGCATACCCCCCACCTACAGCTTCCCCACCGAGGAGAGAATGAGTCTGGCTCTCTTTGGCTGGAAAACGACTCAGATTTGAGACTATTTCCCCTCCTGCCGGTTTTTCCATGGAGAGGAGTGCAGAAGACATTACTATTTATAGTGCACAGTGCGTGTACACAGCATGGCATCCTCTGGCTTTTCAAGCAAGCATCCACCAGCCTGGAGGGGGGCTTGCCCTGCAACGCCCGCAGCTGGCCTCAGCTGCCCCCAGGGGCTGGGGCCCTGGGCTCTCCTGGTGCTGGGGGGGGGCAGGTGGTTTTGAGGTGGGTAGCACCTTGGGAAGTTATGGGTTCCTTTTACTTCTTTTTATGTTAAAAGACTTGCCTCCCTGCCCAAAGTCAAAGCTATGTT
>VXAV01002204.1:33023-166694 GCA_013399715.1 Alectura lathami | reverse complement strand
CTGGGCCCCTACAGCCTGGACAGGACCAGCCTCTACGTCAATGGTCAATGCCTTCAAAGTTTTTTTTTCTCTATCTTTTATTACCCGGTTAATGTAAATATAGAAACAATTTTTTGTTTCTATATCAAAACGTATAGAACATAAAACAACATGTTGTTTTTTGTTTTACTCAGTTTGTAATATTATTTTCATTTTGAATTTTTTTTAATATATGATATAGTTTACTTTTTTTTGTTATTTTTTTTTCTTTAGTATTTTTTATATTGTGATATAGTTTCTATCCATCTTCCCTTATTCTATATACTTTAATTTCAATACTGTCATAACTCTTCTGATATTATTTCTTCTCTCTTTTCTTTAATTCTTTTTCAATTATTTTTTCTTTCACTTTTTTTTTTGTTGTTGTTGTTATTGCTTGGTTTACGCATTGAGATATTTCTTTTTTATGTTTAGCTTTAATGAATATGTCTTTTTTTTCCAGAATACCATGACGTACTTGTTGTACGAGGTAAATCTCTTTGATTTTTCTTATCATTGGAATATAATCAATTAATATTATATATAAATATCATGATGTGTCTGAACTTGTCTAGTACTGACTATTTAGTTTTCAGATTAGTAAATTATATCCTTGGAACAATTTTTATGTTAGCTTTTTGCTTTTTTAATCTATGAATATTTGAATTGATTCTGTATTTTCAAACAGTATCTTATGTTGCTTATTACAGATGTTCATCAAAGGGCAGAACCTCTGTCACCAGCAGTAAGGAACTTCACATTGAACTTCACTATAACCAACCTCCAGTATGCTGCAGACCTGGGGATGCCAAATTCTAAAAAATTCAAGTCAACAGAAAAAGCCATGTACTATTATGTAAGTATGTCAGAATCATTCCCTGCCTGGGCAGAATTCTTTAAATATTGACTTCTAACCTTTGCTATGACCTTGTACTTACATATTACTAAATTTCTAGGTTGACCCTCTACTCCAACAAAGCAGTATTGGCCCTGTTTATGTTGGATGCAGAATAATGGCATTCAGGTAAGAGCCACAGATGCGAAATGTCTGTTACCTGCTTCTTAAGATGTTTAAAGTAGTTTCTTGTTTCTCAGATGCACTACATCAATGTAACGTCACCAAGTGATTACTTTGATCATATATTAAATGATAGACTTCTCTGTAACTGGTTAATATCCTAAAACAATGCCTCACTTCCTAGGTCAAAGGAGAATAGGGGTGTCACTGGAGTAGATGCCATCTGCAGCTACAGAGATGAACCTTCAGATCCCAAGTTCAACAGAATGACTGTTTACCATGAGCTGAGCAACATGACAAGTGGCATCACCAAGTTGGGACACTACAGCCTTAACAGCCAGAGCCTCTATGTTAATGGTAACAGAACCACCTCAAGGCATTATTCCTTACGCTGACATAAACCATTTTGAAATGACAATGAAAAGTATTAAATACATCTGAGAAGGTGGCTGAGCACTGGAACATCTGCCCAGGGCAGTGGTTACAGCACCAAGCCAGCCAGAGTGCAAAAAGCATTTGGACAGTGCTATCAGAGACAGGGTCTGAATTTTGGGGGGGCCTGTATGGAGCCAGGGGCTGGACTCGTTACTTGTGGTCCATTTGGGCTTTAGGAAACACTTCAGTTAAAAAATAATAGAAGTAAACTTAAGGAAAAGCTGGTCGCTCTGGAGTTTACTGCCTAACTTGCATAAGATGAAGTGTATGCTTCCAAAAATATTTTCACATAGACATTTATGAAGATGTTAATTTCTACATTGCATTGAAGAGTGACTTAATTTTAGTCTTGATGACAATCACTCACTTGCACACGAACATTTCACCTGATTTCTATCCCACCAATATTTAGTTTTAAGTGGTGGCACATGTATTTTCTCACTGCAGTCTTTTCTAATATAAAAGGCTCCTTCTGCTTAAGCAATAGTTTAACAGATTCACACCCTCGGGAACTGGTTCTCGTATTCCTGAGTCATCCATTTAACCATCCCCTCTTCTCTTTCATTCTCTAAGCATATAGTTCTCTTACTTAATGTTTCTCTTGCATTTCCTTTCCAGGTTATAATGAACCACTTGAGAGATCATGTAAGTGTTTTGCCAGACTCCTTCCAGTGAAAGCTATCAAGGGAGTGGTGCACTCAGAAAAAAAAAAAAAAAAGAGAGTGTAGCCTTGAAGTCTGATAGGATTGGGAATGTCTTTGAAAGTAAAGATAGCCTTCTCTATAGTAAAATCATAATCCTTCTCCTATTTGATTGCAGATCTGAGCAGAACTACTGCACCAAGCGCAGCGACCAGCCATTTCACACTGAATTTCACCTTGACCAACCTCCAACACACTGCAGATCTGGATGAACCAAGTTCCCGCAAATTCATTTCCACAGAGAAAGTTATCAACCATTACGTAAGTTCAGCTCTGGTCTTGTCCATCTTGCGTAATGGTGGCGATCTGGTCTGTGTTACACTCAGAATATGTTTTCAAGTTCTCAATTTTACTTTATTATTATTATTTTGAATAGATTGACCCTCTTTTCAAAAGAAGCAGCATAAGCTCTGTCTACACAGGATGTAAAGTGATGAGATTTAGGTAAGATTCTTGAAAGTGCAATTACCCATTTGTCTGTTCTTATACAACATAAACTTGCTTAAGTTACCATAGATGCCCTGGTGCCAGAAAACAGAAGCCAGTGGCACCTGCTTTTCTATTCATAAATTTATTGATGGTAAAATTATTTTGGTATCTAAATGTTGTTGTCACCATTCTTCAGAATCCACTGAAAGACGTCAGGAGCCCAGTTGTGCTGTTATCCCTAGTCATATAAATTACACAGGGTGCTCTATATGCATCAGCAGCGTCCTAAACAATGTGTCCGCCATCTTTGCTTAGGTCTGGGAGACACAGGGATGACACAGCCATAGATGCTGTCTGCAGCTACAAAAGTCACATCAGTGTTGCCAGGTTTGACAGAGAAACGGTTTATTATGAGCTGAGCACCATGACAAACGGTGTCACCAAACTAGGGCACTACAGCCTAGAGAAGAACAGTCTGTACGTCAATGGTAAGCATCCACAATCAGTATCGAGCAGTGACTTCAGTGCCACTTGGAGATCACTCCTCATTCTTCCACTCCATCAGGGCTTGAGCACTAACGACCTTTCCCTTTGGTTTGTTGGTTTGTGGGTTTTGGCACTAAGGCAAAACCAAATCAGTATGTTGTTGCTCTTCCAGTAGCATTTCCATCCCTTAAATCATACACATTCCTGGATAAGTTTATTGTTACATCATATGAACTAAACAGGAACATACACACATTGCTTTTGTGGTGTGCACAGATCTACTGTAAAAATAAAAGCACTGTTTTGTTTTTGTTTTCATGTAGGTTTCCATCTCACAGACACAGCTACAACCAGAAAGCCTGCCTTGACTAAAGCTCCAGCCATAATGGGCTACAAACTGAGCTTTAGAATAGTCAATGAGAATTTAACTAACTCAGACTCTCAGTCTCCAGAATACAAAGCAGCAGTGGAAAGCATCAGTAAAAAGGTACGGAGCTGCAGTTCAGATACCATATCTGCACGGCACTGGTCAATTTTTGCAGCAACTACTGTAGGTTTATTTAATTAAAAACGTTTGGAAACAAAAAGTTCTAGAATCTAAAAGATGAGGCTTTTCAGACTTTTTACATGCAGTCTTAAGAAATTTCTTCCATCCAAAGGCACGCAGTGTAAAACACACTAGGTTTAGGTAATCTGTTAAATGTACACTCACTCAGCATTTTAGTCACATTTCTAGAAGTGCATATACATTTCTGACAACTCAGAGGCCAGCACATTCATAACTTATTGCTGAGAAACTGACACATTCTCCTCAGCACTAATCCATTAACACACCAACCTGATAAAGCCTTAGGTAGCTTTTGCTCTTTGAATGAAGCCATAACATTCTGTGCTTTGAGATCTGAGTCTGTTCTGCCCATGAAATATGGATCGAGATGACAGCTGTCAGTCAGCAGATTGCACAGTTTAACAGTGGTAGCTTGTTCAGATCAGACAAATAGGACTACCAAGCTGGCAGTCAGACCCCATCACCAGAAGGCGTATTCTGAAGTAAGAAAATATCTGCCATGAAATCCAACTAGAAAAGCAAAAAAAAACTAGTGTTGTTCCAAAGCTAGAGGCCTTCCTGCCACCCTAACACATCTACCACGAGGTCCAGAACTCATTATTTAACACGACCTTTTTATTTCAGATGAACCAGTTGTACCGTCAGAGCAACCTGCAAGACCAGTTCCTGAACTGCAGTATCACAAGGCTAAGGTCTGTAATACAATTTCATTTCAAAAAAGGGTTTTAAAGGGTGCAGCTCCCTGGTACTGTTCCCCAGTGACAGCGTACCCTTGTCCTTTGCAGAATTCCTCCCCTCGGTTCTCATGTTGCAAATGGTTTGGTTCATGCCCTATGAGCTTCCCAGAATTCATCAGCTTGAATTTTTCCTGACTGGGTACAGACTGATGTTTTCCTCTGTCTCAGTCAGGATTTTTGTAAGGTACTCCCAGGTCTCTGAATATCTCTGTATTTACTGATTGCCATCAGCAATGGCTGCTCATTCATGTTAGAGTTATGCATGCAACATAATCATAAACTAAGTCTGCAGAGGCAATAAGCAGTACTGCCACAGGAAAATTCCGAAACCAGCCTGTTCCACATCTCCCAGTAGCACCACATAAACATTTAACACAGAATAGCAGAAAACCTTAAGGAAATCCCTTCCCACATGAAGCAGCTTTATCATCAGCCCATTTATCCCAGAACTTCTGTTTCTGTCCATAGGACTGGATCCATAGTGGTTGACTGCAACTGCTTCTTCCAGCAAGAGCCCAGCATCAATAGGGCTGTGGTTGAAAGGGCTTTTCAGGACGGGACTTCGAATGCAACTGGACTATGGTTGGGAAGCAGCTACCAGCTGCAGGAATTCTCAGTAAACAGTATGTAAAGCTCAAATCTCAGCTGCCCCATTCCCACCCAGATCAATCCACAGAACTCACCATTTCTGGTCTAACAAGGGGGAAATGTCTGTTACCAAGACAAATCACTGAACTGAGGGCAGAGTTTAGTCCTTGAGTCCTCAATAGCTTATGGGGTTATTCAACGTTAAACAGGAAGAAAATGAAGCAATAACTACTTATTATACACTTATTCTAACTTCAAGCATTTATGGATAAACAGACCTACCTTTTTCCAAATATACAGCTTCCTGGCTGGCTTAGTACACTGCTGAAGGAGTGGGATTTCAAAGGGAAATTGGGAATTGGCTGTCAGACCCCAGTGCAACTCGCAGTCTGTTAATCTGTTAGTGCTTCATTACATTTCCCAGTTAAGCCTTACAAGCACCAGCAGAAGACCCTCTATTTCTCTTTGCTAGAATTTATCCTGACTCCTTCCCTCTATTTCCAGGCTTGGAACTAGAAATTGAGGCAGCAACTTACAAAACACCTCTCAAGTCTGAGAAAGAAAGCTTCAGATTAAAATTCAGAATCTCCAACCTTCCCTACTCCCCAGAACTGCAGGACTCCAGGTCACAGATGTACAGAGAGAGCAAAGAGAAAATTGAGAAAGGGGTAAGCTAACAGCAATAGCTTGGGTTGATTTCCCCATCCAAATTAAAGATGAATTAAATTTACTCATTTTGCCCAATTGTTCTGTTTCTTCCCATCAGCTCGATGATGTATTCAGAACTAGAAGCATGAAGGACTTCTTTGCTGGCTGTTCCCTTGAGAGCTTTGGGTATGTCCTGCTTTGGAAGTGTTTTTCTTTTGTCCAAAGGAGTATTTAAGCAGAAATGGCATTCAGAGCCACAGCATGGTGTTCACACCCCATTGCCAAGCTTTGTGTTCTTCACTCATTCACTGTCAGTTTTGTCTTTACTACATAGGGTTCCTGTCCACCTAAGAGATGGTTTTGTTCCCATGCTAGCAAAACTATCCTCACACAAACAACTCTGGAGTCAAGTAAATAAGCTCATTCTCTTATTTAGCTTATGTGAATGAGTTAAAAATCAAACATGTTAGCAAAACAGTCACAACTGACCAGCCTGAGAACAAAATCTACTTTATTGCATCTTCTCCATCATCTCTTTGGAGAAATAAACAAAAAGATGAGCTGATTTCTCTTAGAAAGGCCTTGCCTGGGATTAAATCAGTGGGTGGATTTCACAAGGCTGCATAGCAGTTCCTTTCTCATCTAGCTTCAACTACAAAAACTGACCCATGCTAATAAAACATCGCTTTGATACCTGCAACCACGAATCTGATGCTGAATCCCTCTCCCTGCCTCTACCCATCTCTGTGCTTCTTTTCTCTTGTCCCATAACAACAGCTCTTGTTTTCATCCTCCAGGCCTGTCCACGGGAAAGCTTACACAAGCGTAGCCTCTGTCTGCAAGTTCACACGAGACCCCTCCTCAAGGACTTTAGGCAAGCAAGAGGTGTACGAGGAGCTGGAACGCCTGACAGACAGGTTCACCAGGCTGGGCCCCAGCTACGAGCTGGAGCAGCAGAGTTTGGTGGTTGAAGGCAAGTGCTCCCAAGATGACTTTGCAGGAACTGCTGTTACTCTAGTTTTTACCACCTCTGAAGTGCCCTGTTTCTCAACTGTCCCCCCCTTTTTTTTTTTTTTTTTTACTTTTCCAGATGACTCTTCACTCACAACAGCAGAACAGGAGTCAAAAAGATCTGGTAAGTGCCCTTCTGGAATGATTCAGCCTAAAGCCACCAAATACTTGAGCTACTGTAAATTAGCACTGCTTTGAAACGGAGGTGCGACCTGTGGCAAAAGCCCAGAAACCTAGGAGTCCTGGGAGACAGATACAGTGTTGTGAGCACCACAACTTCAGGGCTAGCAGTCAATAGGAGGAAGTTGCTTTTCCTTGCACCACGAACACCCTAGCAAGCAAATACAGCTTTGGCTGATGCTGAGCCCTGCCCCCTCCCCAAGAAGGGTCCAGCTGGCAGCGCGGAGACAACTTTGTCTCTGAACATCCCTGAAACCATCTGAGGGCTCTGTTGCTCCCCGAGCTGGCATTTGAAACTGTAGAACCTTGGACCCTCACTCCATTCTACCCAGGTTTCTGTACACCCTTGCCATTCTTCACATTGCTGAGGCATGGAACACAGTTGAGTCCAGAAAACTGATGTGCCCTTATTTTGCCTTTGCAGAGCTTCAGTTCTGGGCAATTATCCTCATCTGCATTTTTGCCCTGCTTGGCTTCGTTCTCCTCCTCTTGTTATGCTTCCTGGTAAGTGGCCCTTTTGCTGTCCTTCCTCACTTTCGACTGTAGCAGAGCGCAGCTGTCAGGGGAGCTGCAGGAGGGACTTTCAGACAGCCACAGCCACAAGAAGCCCAGTGGGAGCAGTACGCTGACATGCATGGTAACAGCAAGTCCCATGCCAAATCCTCCTTCAGTGACTGCGAGTTTTTTCAAAGAGTTGTGCACAGGAGCACGGGGAAGGGTATTTATAGCTCGCTAAGCAGATTTCTAGGGAAGGAGGCAGTTGATCATGAATGAGATCCAGAGTCTTTTGCAGAAAGAGAAATATAAAACCAAAGGTATGGCAAAGACCAAGACAGCAGGCTGAATCAGAGGATCTCCTGCAGCACTCTTCAAGCTCATCCCTGTTCAGTCTCTGCAGAATAATCAGGTCACTGATAAGGGAGTGTAGAAAAAATATTCTTTATTATCTGCAGGTATCACAACCAGAATTTTGTATTCCATGGTCTTAACAAGGACTGCAGCAGCCACACTCCAGCTGCATTCCTTTAGAAACTGTGGAGCAGATCCTTTTTGAACACTGGACCTTATCTGATGGGAGACAGCATTTAATAACACAGTTTCATCAGTAGCTGTGTTTGCTTTGCCCTACCAAATCAGTTATGTTTGCAGAGAACACAGATTCCTATCCTTGGAGGCTCAAGAGTAAAAATTAGCAAGATTTAGAAGAGGAAAATGCTCAGATTCAGAACTGGGGGCTGTGCCATTAACAATGTTTCTTTCCCTCCAGATCGTCTTTTGCCTAAGAAGAAAGTCAAACTTATACCAGGTTCAGCAGGGCATGTATGGGGTGTTCTTCCCACATCTGAGCACAAGAAAAGTGCACTGACAGAACTGACGAAGTGTCTTCACAGACTTGTTCATCCATCAATGAAGGAAAAACGTTTACGAATACTAGAAAAATGTTTCTTTAATAAATTATGTTTAGCATTTTCTCTCTTCTTGGGGTAAATCTTTGCACAATTACCACACCTATTTTCATGTAGTGGGAAATGGCCAACAGTGCAGATGCTGAGGGAAATACACTCTTTAAAGCACTGCAGTATTTTATACAAACATTACACACAATCAAAATAAAAGAAAAACTACCAGGAACTGCAGTTTGCAAAGCTGATCAGTGTTAATGTCAGTTTTCTGAAAAGGGCTTAAAATAAAAACTCAGATTTTTCTGACTGTTATAAACTCAATCAGCACCTAGATTTTATATTTTTGTTATTTCTTTTAAAATGTAAATACCTTAAATTCATTTAAAAATTCATATACTTAAAATGCCCTGAAATTGTTTAAAGGTACACTGCTACATCTGAATGTGGTACAGTCACACTATCATTTGAGGCTGATACTGATTTCAGTTAAATAAATGCTAGCTCATTGCCCTGGGTCTGAGGATTCCCTGTATTCCTCTGTAGTAACGCTTTTCCTCCCAAATCAGAAAATGCATCTGCCCCACCAAGATCTCTGATCTTCTGCTCCTCAGTGTTGAGCATCCCAAGGTGCAGGGCCTGCCGTTGCTTTATGGAGATCAGGACTTTTTCCTGCCCCTTGAACCACAGCTGTGCCCACGAGCAGTGGCTGCAGTGTGCCTCGATTTGCTGCAGAGCTCAGGAGATGGTGCTATCTCTAGGTAATTATCTGATACTATAATGAGATGAACTCTCTGCTGAAAGTGAAAGCACTAGAGTTAATGAAACCACCATTAGTCATTAATCCTTCCACTGCAGGCAACGTTTCCATGCAAGCTGCCTTTGTACTTTCAAAACAAAACTCCACGGGGCAGGTTGGACCGGTTCACCTCCAGGGCCAGGATCCTCAACGCAGCGCAGAGCCTGAGGAATAGAAACCTATTTGCTCAATCAAACAAAGGTTTTCAAGTACTCAATATTATGTCAGTAACATCGGCTTAAAAGCTTTCACAAGTGCTTGTGAGAGACCTCGCAGGTTTCCATGCCACCCACATGCGGCAGCGATCAGCGATCACATTAGTGGAGCAGCGAGTAGAGGACTTTCCAGCTCTGGCTTTGAAGGCAGGTGCTCAGGAAATGCTGGATGGCACAGCAGGGCAGGCAGGGTCCTGAGCAGCAGCCTCACCCGCCACAGACTCTACCCTGCATCTTCCTTGTGTCCAGTGTCCTCGCTGCACCTCAGCATCCTGCTCTCTCTCACTGCAGAGCCCAGCATCTCACTCAAGACGAGATGTGATGCTAACGACAGGTCCAGAGATGACAGCCAGCATGTGCCGGCAGTGCACGGTGCTATTTGGCAGAGCTGTTTCCTAGAGGTGTTGAATTTTCCTGTTTCACGTCATGCCTGCAGTGCTGTGCCACCTCCCACCCCTCTCCCAGGCCCCCCCAGGGCTGTGCTGGGACAGGGAGAGGACAGCACATGTTGCACAGCGCACACAAGCAGCCCCTGTGCTGGCACTGCTGCCCTGTCCAGCCCCAGGGACAGAACTCAGCAGTGTCCCAGTGGAGCTCCAGGCAGCACCCAGGACTGACCTGAGAGCACCAGGGCAAGCTTACCTGCACCACAGCAAGACACACACAGCTGATCTGCTTTAGAAAAGCTTTAATTTAGCTGCAGCACAGCAGCACTCAGCCCTGCCTGACCCATTTGAGGATGCTCCAAAGAGCCAAGAAACCATCCCAGCAATACTTGTTTCCTAAGCAGCTGCTGCAGACACTTTCCTCTGCACAAAAAGCCACTGCCACACGTGCCAAGCACCTCCCTCTCCCTGCAATAGCCGCAGCGCTCCCTGGCAGACCAGGGCATGCCCCATGCATCCAACCCAACACAGCTTCGCTGGCAGGGCATTCAAACCCAGCCCTGCCAGCTGAAATACACTAAAGAAAGAGCACCAAGGAAGCCAAAAGGGGACGAGGGAGCTGTGAGAGCAGCAGCAGCTTGAGCACGTCATGGGGATGGCTGGTGCCCATGAGCTTGTCTGTGGGGCTGCTGCCCAAGAGGAAGGGGCCCGCAAGTACCATGGCACCGCTGAGCATCGTGCACAGTGTTGCAACACGCTCCTTGTTGTGCTTGGACACGCGCCTGCATCTACAGAGCTGTGGTTCCCCAGCAGGAGCCCAGGGCCAGCTCACGGTGACGCAGGCAGGGAGTGCCGAGTTCCCGGAGCCAGGCAATCTCTGTTCCCCAAGGTGAGGATTAGCAGGCAGGGACTGGGCTGAGGTCAATGCCCAGGCTCAGCCTCAGAGACGTGCCCTGGTCCAGCCTCGGCTTCTTTCCTCCCAGTGCTATGTTTGGCCTCCTGCAGTCCCACTCCCCTCCTGCATCGTGTCAAGGCCATTCCTCTGCATTTCTGTCCTTGCATGCATCTTCAGATGACTTGTCCCAACTCCCTGGCAGCTCCCAGTCACCTCTTTCCCTGTTCCGTGGCCATCCAGACCTTGTGGCACTGTCCTGGTAACTCCTCTTCACTTGGGCTCTCAGATGGGAAAATGCTCTACCTTCTTTGGGAACAATCATCAGAAAGCCATTTGGACACCATCCAGGCACCTCAAACCTCCCATTCCCAGCACAGCCCCAGCACCATTCCCATCCCGCTCAGCCTGCAATGGAGGCAACTTCCCAGTTTCCCTGTGCCACCCCATCGACAGCTGGATCCAGACCACCACAGGTGGTGCCCAGCCCTAGGCTTCTGCTGGGATTTACAGCTCCATGGCATTGCAGCCTGTCCTTTCTGCTCAGCCCCCTCGTTGCTTTGTCACTAATTGCACCTCATCAGCCTGCCCTGCTCCATGCGGCCTCAGCTTGGTGCAGCCAGGAATGCATGAAACGGCTGCTTTATCAGGGGCAAAACTTTATGTTATTGGCAACACGAGTGCTGAATGGTATTTCTCCCACCTTCCCACAGAAAGCAAATCCACATTTGCCTCTGAGCCACTGTTGGGGCTGCCTCCTCCTTGCTCTGCGAAGCCCACCTGCTCCTATCCGGTAAAACCCACCAGCTTTAGAGACAGCAAGAAAATTAGGAAATCATTTTCACGCTTCAGCTTGCAGTTTGCTCAATGCAGCAGCGCAAGAAGCAGCATCAAGGCAATGGAATGTTTTATCAGCCCTCATACCCATGGCACAGCACTGACCAGTGGCTGTGGTGGGCTGGGAACATCAGGCAGGATTTTGCAAGCAATGAGCCCTACAGAAGTACAGGGCTGTTTTCCTTGGGCATGCATAACCACAAAGACACATTGAGCTATTTTCCTTGTGTGCATATAACCACAAAGACCCTGCTCTGATCACACCGTGCAATGTGGGATGATGGCCCCAAGGCACTGGTTTCTGGCCAAGCAACACTACAAGCAATAACAAAGCAAGTCCAGCAGCAGATCACAAACCTGGTGCATGAGATGGCAGGAGTTAGGGCTGGGCATTGCTATCTCTCTTCCTCCTCAATCCTGCCAAAAAGCTGCCAATACCATCAGACGTCACAGAATCATCGGAGTTGGAAGGGATATTTAAAGGCCATCTAGTCCAACTCTCCTGCAGTGCACAGGGACATCTACAGCTGGGTCAGGGTGCTCAGAGCCCTGTCCAGCCTGACCTTGAAGGTCTCCAGGGACGCGGCACCCACCACCTCTCTGGGCAACCTGTGCCAGTGCTTCACCACCCTTATTGTAAAAAACGTTTTCCTTATATCCAGCCTAAATCTCCCCTCTCTCAGTCTGAAACCATTTCCCCCAGTCCTATCACAACAGACCCCGCTAAAGAGTCTGTCCCCTTCTTTCTTGTAGCCCCCTTTAGGTATTGGAAGGCTGCTATCAGGTTCCCCTGGAGCCGTCTCTTCTCCAGACTGAACAGCCCCACCACTCTCAGCCTGTCCACACAGGGCAGGTGTTCCATCCCCCTTTCTGTGCCCTCCTCTGGATGTGCTCCAACAGCTCCATGTCCCTCCTGTACCAAGGACTACACATCTGGACACAGCACGCCAGGTGGGGTCTCAGCAGCGCAGAGCAGAAGGGCAGCATCACCCCTGCCCTGCTGGTCATGCTTCTTCTGATGCAGCCCAGGATGTGGTTGGCTTTCTGGGCATCATGCATGGCATTACTCAGTTCTGTTTAGGACACGGAGGCAGCAGCTGCCTAGTTGTGGGGACGGAGGGGCAGCCTATCAGACTTCTGTGGAGCCAGGAGTCTGGCTGCAGCTCAGGGCCCCCAGCTCAGCAGCGTAATCGCATTTTTACACAAGACCAAGCACAGGTGTCGCAATGCAAATGCCACAGCCCTGCTCCTACAGACATTTCTACGTCTGCAGCGATGCTCCCACGTCTGTCTCTAATCCTTTATTCAGAGGGTGCCAGACAAAACAGCTGCGGCCCTGCAGCACTTCAGGGAAGGCTGCGCTTCCCCGGGGAACAGGCAGCACCCACTGCAGAGCCAGGAGCAAGTGGCTCAAATCCCACTTATGAAGAAGGTGGGACATTTGCTCAGGATCCCCCAGCAAGGCAGACCTCTGCTCTTTATGGGGCAGACAGGAGGCCAGGCCGGGTGGGCCAGCAAGAGCCTGCGACACGGTCACCGGGGGGACGCGCTGCCCCCGCCTCAGCCTGGCTGATGTCACAGTTCCATCCACCACAGCACAAACCAGCACGATCCTGCCCAAAGCTGCTCCATGGGAAGCCACCACCGAGCTCTGTTTCGCAGGGAGGGCTGGGAGATGGAGGGCCAGGAGCTGGAGGGCCAGGAGCCGGAGAGCCGCAGGCAGATGGGACAGGGGCTTTCCAAGATGGGGACTCCCTGGGAACAGGAGTTTATTCCCCCGATGTTTGCTCAACATGAATGCCAGCCGGATGAGCTGGAGCTGCAGTCTGTCAGCAGCTTCTGCTCCAGCACCATCAGCTCCTCCTTCAGCGAGGACGTGGATCTGAGAACAGGTCCCATCGTGATCGATACGGGCAAGAGGAGCTGCAGAGTGGGGTTTTCTGGACATCATTCTCCCAGTGCAGAAGTCAGCACCCTGGTGGGCTGCCTCACGGCCCGGTCCTCAGGCTTGGAAGAAGCTAGGCTGGAGGTGTTTATTGGGGAGGAGGCCTTGCAGAAATCTGTGAGGTGATGCAGAACGGCCTCATCACCAACTGGGAGGTGGTCAAAAGCCTGTGGCAGCATCTGCTCGAGCACGAGCTCCGCATGTCCCCCGAGGAGCACGCGCTGCTCCTCACGGAGCCACCACTCAGCCCCGCCAGCAGACGGGTGAACATGGCAGAGGTGGCCTTCGAGGCGCTGGGCACCCCAGGCCTCTTCGTGGCCCCTCAGCCCATCCTCTCAGCCTACGCCCACGGCAGGACCAGTGCCTTAGTGGTGGACGCGGGCCACGCCGCTACTCACGCTGTGCCAGTCCTGGAAGGCAACAGCATGGTGCGTGGCAGCGAGCAGACAGACGTAGCAGGGCTGTGCCTCACCTGGTTCCTGAACACGCTTCTGGAGAATGCGGGGCACGTGCTCAGCGAGGGGACAAACCACGTGGTGGAAGACATCAAGCGCACGTGCTGCTATGTCGCTTTGGACTTCGAGAAAGAGTGCCTCCTCCCACCCCACGACTGTGCCATGGATTTTCCCCTGCCTGACGGGCAGACCCTCACCCTCAGCAAGGAGCGCTTCCAGTGCCCGGAGGTGTTCTTCAGCCCCCCACCCAACTAGGGGGACTCCTATGTCGGCATCCACAAGATGACCCAGAAGAGCCTCACCCAGCTCCCGGAGGACGTCATGCCCACGATGTGCAACAACATCCTCCTGTGCAGGGGCTCCTAACTCTTCGGGGGACTGTCAAAGAGGCTGTGCAGCGAGCTCCTGGCTCACCTGCCGCCCGGCACCACTGTGAAGGTGACGACCTCGCCGCTGCAGCGGCACGCAGCCTGGGTGGGAGGCTCCATCCTTGCCTCCCTCAGGAGCTTCCAGTCGTGCTGGATCCACAGGAACGAGTATTACGAGGAGGGGCCGCGCATCGTCCACCACAAGTGCTTCTGAGGGGACAGCCCACAGCAGGCAACAAGCATTTGCGCAGTTTTCTCGTGGTTACAGACCAAGTAGCAGAGAGCTTTAATAAATAATTTTATGTCACCAAGCACCATCATCTCCCAGCCCCACAACATCCCCAGGTGAGGGCTGTTTTGGTAAATGGCACCAACTCAGCTGCAAGGACACAGCCAGCAGGTGCTGCTTCCTACACCATGCACCAGGAGGAAGCAGCAGCCCCAAGCACAGGCCAAGGCATGGAGGTGGCACCAAACCCTGCTCCGAGCCCCCTGGTCCCCCACCCCTGCTCACTGCCTGCCTGCCACCCCTATTTACCATCCCCAAAACACGCTGGGCACTGACCCCCCATGCAGCATCATGGTGACATTGCCACCCCCCGGTAGGGATTGAGCTGGGGTCCTGCAGTAGCTTGGGGTACTACAGGAGCTTGGGCTCCTCTGCTACCAGAGCTTCACACTTCAGTTTGCACAAGAGCTGCTCCACTGGGGCTGCAGCCCCCACAGGCAGCCTTCAGCCTTCCCAGCCACTTTCAGCCATGAAAAAACAAACAAACAAGCTGGCCATTAGCACCTATACTCATGAAAACAAACAAACGAACAAAAAACAGGTGCTCAGAGCTGCCCGAGAAAGCAGAAATCAAACATCAGGAGAGAAACAAAACCAAAACACAATGACCTCCCTCCCTCCCAAACCACCTAAAGGATTTTCCTACCTGGACCACACAGCTGGCAAAGCAACCACCAGGGGCCATGTGCTGCTGGACAGAAAGGAGGAATGGGCTCCCACCCCTTGTTCTCTCTTAATGGGAGATTCCAGCCCCCCCACCGGGCTTTGCAGGGCCGAGGGTTGCGAGGTGCAGCTGCAGCTCCCCCTCCGGCCCCAGGGCTCCATCGCCAGCAGCTGGGAGCCGGGAGCGGCCCCTTACGGCAGGGCAGGGGGGGGGGCTGCTCCCTCCCCACGCTCGGGCTGCAGCAGCCTCGCCCCGGTCTGTGCCCTCCACATGTGCACACCAACGCTGCAGAGAGGGTCAGGAGCCACAGAAAACAATGCAGATACTGTCAAGCTCAGCACCTAACCCTCCTTCAGACAGCTCTAGAGAGAAATCATGCCAAATTTACCAAATTTTTCTGAAACTCCCCTTGACCTTTGGAAGCTGACACAGGATTTGTGCCAGCTTTGGAGCTGGTTGCAGTTTTGTTGTGCACCAGACCCTGGGACCCACCCGATCTGATTTCACAGTTACACTGCAGCTTTTTGGGGGCTGCCTGGAGTCTGCATTGAGTTGTGGGAGAAGGTGGGAGGGATGTAGGAGGCTGCAGGAGGGATTCGCAGGGATGCTGCAGTGATGCAGGAGGGATGCTGCAGGAAATGTCAGCGGGATGCCACAGAGATGCTGCAGGTACACAGCAGGGTTATTGCAGGGATGCAGGAGGCATCCTGCAGGGCACTTTCCCACGGCTCTTTGACAAGCAAAGAATATTTGGCTCTCATTTTGACTCAAACTAGCTACTTCATTTCCCCTGAAACTTTCCAGAGAAAACAAGTTGTTATCTCTCTAGAAACCCAGACCACAAATGCCGGCTGCCTGGGAGGAGCGAGCAGCTCCTGCGAGCCGACAGCAACGCTCCCAGCTGGGACACACTTCAGGACAGGGCTGCACTGGCATCCTGTGCCTAGTGCAGCTGCAAATCCTGGTCCTATGCACTAAGGAGCAGAGTGCTGCAGATAAGCTGAAAGAGGAAACACTGAGTAGGGGGACCAAGGGTGTTACTGAGCACCCCAGTATCAGCTGAAATGCCAAGCTCTTCCTGCCTGTACCTTTTTCTGCTAAAGGCTTAAAAGAGGGATAGGGCTCGAATTATGAGTTTGTTTAGCTGTGGGGTGAGTGCAGCCCTCTGGGCAGGTACCACCATGGTGCACACCTGGCACCTTCTACGGTGGCAGCAGCCCCCAGGTTTCTCCTGTTTGGTGACCTACACTGAGTACGCAGCGAATGAGCCACGCTCCAGCACGTCACGGGCTCAGGGCGGCCCTGCAGCTCCCCAAGTACCTTTATCATGGTGTGAAACCCCCTCAGACTTATGTCTTGGAGAGGCGAGGGGCCACGAAGAACAGGATGGTAAGATTTTGAGGTTAGTCAAAATGTTGCGGTAAATTAGCGGAAAGTATTTTTCTGCTGTAATCTTCATTTTGATGCCATGCCCAGGTTTTTCTTACTGTATTAAAGAAATGCACTGAGTGTGGGAGGTGTGAACCAATGCTACCTCACTGGGAAGGTGGTGACAACCTGAAATCTCAAAAGGATGTTCATCAGACTCCCTACTTTGCATGGGTGTGAACAAGTAAAGTGGAAAAAAAGGGAGATTATTGGTCTTTTAGAAAAAAAAAAAAAAAGATACAAACCAAATAGCTAAGAGACACCCTTGTCAGCAACTCTATTTTAGAGCACAGACATTTGCTCATGTCTGCCAGGGGCAAGCGTTAACCTTTACACCCAGCCTTTCCGTTCCCTTCCCTTTCACTCCTGTGTTCTCTCTGCTGCCTTGTGTTTCCCCAGCAGAGCCTCAGCTGTCACCACAATGTCACCCATCCCCAGTTCTTTAGGAGATCGTTAAAGAAGGCTACTACAGACTTAAATGACTTAAACCCTACAGCTTGATGTACCTGCATTTCATAGCCCCGAAGAGGACAAAGCAGTAACATTTCCACCCCCAGTCCAGTTCAGTGTGACCAAGAGGCCACATCTGGATTGCTGCATCAGCACCATCTGGCATAGGAAATGGGGGAGGATCAATAAAAGCTTTTCCACCCTGATATTTTCTTCTGATCTTTTCCACAGGAGTGACCTCCAGCAGCCAATGTAACCACTTCCATACTTTGTGCGTCACCACCAAACATTTGGGTTTACAGATGTGGAAACCAAACACGGGTTAAACGCTGCAGGCTGCTCCTGTGCCCGCGTGGTGTCCACTTCTCACCTTGGATGCAGAAGACAGCACAGCGGTTAGGGAATATGGCCAGACATCAAAAAGCTGAGAGCTGTAGGACCAAAGCAGTGCTTGCATGCCCGGTGTTGTCCCCTGCACCTGGGTAACCATACCAGCTGTGCGCCAGATGTGGCAGTGCTGTTGTATCTCGCAGGCACCAGTGCTGAGCCAGCTGCAGAGCTCTGGGTCTGTACAAAGAGAGGGATGGAACAGCAGCAGAGAAATAGCAGACAGCTGCCAGGTTTTGCTTAACACAGAGACTTGAGTGCTGGGGAGATTTGCGGATTTTACCCCCACAAAAATTGAATTTCAGGAGGTTCTGTTAAAGTTTGCTTTAGCCCAGGTTAATGGATGCAACCATCACTGAGTAAAGTGTTCTGTTTTTTGTTTGTTTGTTTGTTTGTTTGTTTGTTTTGTTTTGTTTTGTCAGAAAGAAGCAAAAACAGACAACACAACTGCCTGGGCTCTGGGCAACAGAGCTTAGCTCCTGCACAGAGGCTGGTGAAAAACAAGTGCTGGGAGCCAAATCCTTAGAGATGTGTGTGGGGTCCAAGCTTGAGTTTGGTTGCAAGGACTAAAATATCTAAAAAATCTATAAAAGAACAAGTGTCAGTCCAGCTTTATTCATCCTAGAGCGTTGCTGTTTGAGTAGTTTGTTTCTTTGTGGTCGAGGAGTTGTCAGCCCTCTGATGTTTTAGCACACTTATCAGGTATGAGTAAGGCTACGTGCGAGAAATGAAAGATTGTGGTCTTCAGAAGAACTGGTATCAGCAAACCAGCCTGAAGATGAATTGCTAGGTGTATTCACACTTCTTCAGTTGCATTTATTTCATTGTATTTACAGGGTAACATACAGGTTATACTTTCTTTTTCTTTTTCCTGTGTATTTGATCACAAATTTGAAAGACTGCGGCTCTGGTATGAGAAAGACAGAAACTAGAAGGCAGCTACATAAATACAGACTCCTGCACACCCAAGATACCTCTTCAATAATTGCTTCATCTTAGCACACAACGGAGCACTACTGCACATAAACAAGGACATTTGGAAATCAATGTAAGGACAACTTCTGTCTGGGATAGGTTTTTCAGCAGGAAGGAAATAGGAGTGCGATCCAGGCAGCTCAGAGCACAGCCCATAGCTTGTGTCAGGAGCAGCTCTCATGTGGCTGGTAAGGCCAGTGAGAAACAAGGGACAGAAGTGCTCTTGCTGCCTGTGGTCACTTGAGTCTAGCTCCACACAATCTCTCTGAAAAGCAAACAATAAGACCCAGCTCTAAGCCCAGTCTCCAGAACGAGAAACTCACAAGAGTGAGAGCATCTCTAGGAAGGCAGAGAAACAACACCATGCCTCCAGACATCCTCATGCCCAAGTATCATCCAGCAAACAGCCCCCAGGCACTGAACCTCCCCCCCAGTCAGCATTTATAAGGACACTGAGCCCTCTGAATATCAGGGACTGCAAATCAGCTCCTGGCACTGACACGTCCAAGCTCACCTGGCATTTCATATGGTGGAAATGCCAGCCAGAAACCTCTCCATCGTTTTATGTCCCATATAAAGCCCTACTCCCTTATCTAGAAATGACCTCCTAGGACTGGCATGGGGTTAAGTTAGAAATATTCTATTGGATGGGGATGGGAGATTCAATTTACATTTGAATCTGAGCTGCCCACAGCACTGTCCTGTCCCCTGTGTGAGCAGGGGACATGATGCAATGCAGGGAGCAGCTCGTTTTGCAGATGGGTAATACTGATCACTTTGTACAGTTTAGAATTTTCCCTTCTGATTATAAGAACGGAAATATGGCTAAGATGAAATTAAAAGTAAATTTTTGAAACAGCGTTGCCCATGCAGGTACACCTGAAGCTATACAGTATGCCAAGCAGTGACGTACTCTGAATGCAGCACTTATTTCCAGAAGTCATTTCTAACTTTTTCTACCTCTGTAATGATTCAGTTTTGGTCATTAGCTAAAGGTCATCATGAACTCATGCTCTTAAGGGAAGGCTCTGTAGTCATCAGTCCACCTAACACTTCAAAAATGTGAAAAATGGTGCCTGAAACGCACAGCAGCAGCACCTACTCCCCCCAAAAAAAGCCAGAATAGATTTCTGAAGAGATGCAGACAGGTTCATGGGGCTTAGATCTGCTACAGCAGATGGGCAGTACTTGTAACAAAATGTGAAAGAGGTGCAAAATCTTTTGCTTCCCTGCCATTTGGGCCCAAGTCTGATTTCAGCTGTAAAACCTCACTGTGATTTCCAGCTCAGATTTGTGAAGCTTCATGATTTGGAGAGTTTGAGTCAGGGCCAAATGTACTGCGGTGGAAGTGAACCAGGTGAACCCCTGTTCCTGGAGCCGGGGGCAGCAGGCGGGTGCCCTGCCTCCTCCCTGTGCTACACAACCCAGCCCTGGAAAACATGAAATATTTTCCTCGCCTGCCTCTTTGGATACATGCAATGTTGCTTTCTTTTATAGCTCTCACCTCTTCGATTATCCAGCTTGAAAACTACCTGAAATTACCTTGGACAAAAGCGTGGTTAATGAATTAATTTCTATGCTGGAGCAGAAGCAGAATAGTCCAGTGCCATTCCAGGTACGACCTGCAGACTACATTTTCTGAAACAATTTGTACAATAATGGTTCTTCTGTGAAGACATTATCAGATGTGCAATTTGGGGATGGAGAGGGCTGGATCTCCTCGGGTTCCAGCAGGAAGCTCTCTAGGACAAGGCAGCAAAGGGGAAATGGAAGGTGTGGGGATGCCCTCTCCTCCTGCTGCCCCAGAGGGAAGCAGAAGCAAACCCTGTATGTGCCTCACAGCCCGTCTGAACCCTGCCCTTCATCACAGCCTGCTGTGCTCCTTTGGAGCAGGACTTCACCCCAAGGGACTCATCCATCCTGCTAGCTGTTCCTGACGGGGAAGCTCCCCAACAGAGAGGCCAATACATTTTATGCTACTTCTGGAAACAGTTTTATTAGGCACAGTGTGATGACGCATCTCCACAGTTTGGATCACCCTACGTGCATTTAACATTACAGAATCTCAGAATTGTTGGGGTTGGCAGGGACTTCTGGCTCCATCTGCTCCAGCCACTGGTCCACAACAGGGTGCCCAGGACCACATCCAGGTGGCTTTTGGAGATCTCCAAGGAGGGAGACCCAAAACCATCTCTGGGCAACCTGTGCCAGTGCCCTGTCACCCGCACAGCTCAGCAGTGCTTCCTGATGTTTAGAAGGAGCCTCTGGTTCCAGCTGAAGAAAGCCTGGCTCTGTCTTCTTTGCACTCTCCCTTCAGGCATTTACAGACATTGATCAGATCACCCCTGAGCCCCCTCTTCTCCAGGCTGAACAGTGCCAGCTGTCCCAGTTCCCTCCTCTTTTCCAAGTCAGTTTGAGGGATTTCTACATCCCATGTCAGGTGGTATTGTTTGTCCTTATTAGTATTGGTGCATTTATCTGTTAGCTATAAAAACCTTTCCAGAAAAATACTCTTGACAATTGTCCTTATTTCACAGAGCCTGACATTTTAGTGAGAACAGCGTGACACGTAGCAGTTTTATTTTGTAAGTAATTAATTTCAAAACAAGGAAAGAGATCAGCCAACTCAGCTAAAGGTAAGAGAATATATTATGAAAGCAATTTTCAAATATGGAAGTATCATTTCTGAGAATGTCTTATTTACAAAGAAAGAAGAAAAATATTTCAGTGAAAAACAACAAAATATTTAGTCCTCCAAAATAACTGTTGCAAAGATAAATGAAAATAAATTTATCTTCTGGACCACACAGTCTCTGATAGAAGAGAAAAAGAGTTCATTCCCTCTGAAGATAAATTATGACAGAGTGAGAATAAAATGGACTAGGTTCTGCTCTCAGCCCATGCCAGTGTAAATCTGCTGCCATTTTAATCACTACACCTTTTTCTTGCTCCAGACCACCGGAGGGTCTCAAACTGTTTCCATCCACATTTTCCAGTGCTAAACAATTAAATCTTCAGCGCCATTTGTGAGGATGAAGGCAACGACAAAGCGAAGGGAATCGAAATGGTGGCCACACCGAGCAGCTGTGGCCGTGGAGTGGAACAACTGCTGTGTTACGTGGTGTGGGCACCACCTCCACTGTCTTAGCCTCTTCCTGCCTCTGGTCCTTCACACTTCAAATTTTAGTTTGGTTGGTGAGCAGAGCAGACAGGGGAAACTGAGGCTTACCCAGCAGCCAAGGGCTCTGGCAGGTCCCACACAGGAGATTAACATCATGGCCAACCGCACTTGTGCTGTAGTGATGCAGGCCGCCTTATCGTTTATGCAAAGCAAAGAAAATTACTCCTCTCTTTGAAGCACAAGACAGACTTTTCCCTCCCATCCCTCCTTCCAGCCCCTTCATGTCATTGCAGCATCTTGCATCAGCCCCCAGAGAGGCTGCACCTCATCTCCCGCAGCCGGAGCCCAGGCCGCTCTCCTCCGAGCTGTGGAAGGCCCTTGTCTTAATGCGGAGTTTGTGAGGCAGAGCAGAATACCTTTGGCCCTTTGGATGATCTTCCGCAGGGCACGGCAAGCTGCATGGGGGCAGAGGAGAAGTTTTGGGCACTCGCTGCTCGTCATCTTCATCCGAGATGGTTGCGGTGCTCTCCTTGCTCACCTCAGCTGGACAGAGAGAAGGGGAAGAGAAGCAGGCACCACCTGGGAAAGGCAAATGGAAAGCATATTTGTCTGGGCAGCGGTAATCGAGGAAAGCAGAGCAAACTGTGGATCTGAAGGCTGAGTCAAGCCTCTTTGGCTGGTGAAGTCCAGGTGTGTCCATAGCAAGTGGCTTAGAGTCGCAGCTGAGGATGTTTCTGGGCAGGTTAAAGGTTTTGCATGAGAAGTCAGCTGGCTCCAGCACCCTGGGCACAAAACCCTTCGTGAAGAGGCAGGAATCCCCAGCGGAGGGCTCTGCCTCAGGGAATGGGCAGGCCGCTCTGTGCCCTTGGAAATAAACCCCCAGGAAATCCTGCAGGGATCGGCCCTGCTGGGTGCAGGTGTCGGGGCTGATGAGCCCGAAGCGCAGCTTGAGGGACAGCAGCTCTGTCCTGAGGATGGCGTTCTCCTCGCTGAGAGCGGCCAGCTGGCTCTCCATGGCGAAGTCATTGAGGCGCCTCTTCTCCCGCGAGCGCTTGGCCGCCTCGTTGTTCTTGCGCCTCTTCTCCCAGTACATGTTGTCCTTCTTCTCATCCGGCATGAACTCCCTCTTGCGCCGGGAGGGCCCGCTCACCCTGCCGTGCAGGAACTTTGCCTGGCTGTGCTGAAGCGCGGGGTCGCTGATGGTGCTCAGCGGTGCCGTGAGGTTGTCCATGGTCACCTGGCTCTGCCAGAATTAAAGCATAGGGCTGTTACCACTAATGCTGCTATTAATTAATACCGATGGATAAATTAATACAGCCACCTGGCTTTTTTTCTGTTACAGTCACACCAGGAACAGTGGGCACAGTTTGCACATCAGTGCTCTCAAATCTCAATGGTGTCTCAAAGTCCGTCACGGAGTACCCCAGAAACAAGTATGAATGAGAGGAATTTAAGAGGATACATTCTGCCAACTCCAATCACAAACACCTTGCCTGATTTAAATCAGGATACCAAAAGTTGCTCTCACGTACTGCTCATCTCCCACTGATCTCAAACTGCCTTAAGGAGAACTGATTTACCTTACTCCCATACCTTAGCAGCTGAGGTAGGATTAGAGATCAAATGCACCTACCCAGTCCCAGATTTTCCTCAAAACCCCTGGTCCTACTCTAGAAAGCAGCATTTGGTGGCATTTGTGATTTTGGTCGGTCTGTAAGCAAACGTGGATGAATGCTGTGGAAGTGCTGTCTAGGAGCCTGCAGGTGCTTGTGTGGTAGGTGCCGAGCAGCAGTGCAGCAGCAGTGCAGCACTCTTGCCACAGCTCTCCACAACTGTCCACCTGAAGATAACAACCACTGTACATTCCTGACTATGGGAAGAAGCTAGCAGAGAAGACCGCTGATACAGTCTGAGTTGTGAATTAAATTAATAAGGGATCACAGGGCAACTGCAGACACTGTCTCTGTGCACATCGCCATCTAAGCTGCCAGCTTCCTGTAACACGGGGGTCCTCCAGGAAAGCAGATGAGCCCTCCTGCCCTAGGACTGTGCTGATCAAGTGGGAATGTGTAGAAGTAAGCACTGCATGTGGTTCCTCAGCCCCCTCTGTTCTTCACAGAGACGTAAAGAGGGACCTTAGCATGAGACACTCCTCACTTTTTAATTTCTTGCATAGCATTTGCTGAAAATCAAATCTCTTTTTGAGTTATCTCAGGCTAGCACTGAACAAATGAGGCATTAATGACCACTAGAGGACTGTGAAAATCAAGCGGTGTGTGAATGTACAGGAAGGAGCTCACAAAAGGAGCTACACAAACAGTTAATTACATATTGTACAGCAGAACTGTGAACACTGAGCCTAAAAATACCAATCTTCTGCAGGAGCTATTTGATTGAGTATTTTGTTGCTTGGAGGCAAATATCTGCTATTTATTTTTCAGATTTTTCAGCATTGGCAGGTTGTCATCTGCTGTGGTTTCTACAAAATGCAGACCTGCAAAATAGACAAGTCCACTTCTATAGACAAATCCACATCTATTTGCTGTCTGAGTTTGTTCAGCGTGCCCAGAGCTCCATTCTGGTTTAAATCAGGACAAGTTCCAGGAAAGCATTCTGTCCAAATCAGTGTGATTCTGTAATTAAATATGTTCGGAAAGCATTTGTTTTAATTTAGCTGTAACTCTTTGAGATCTCAAGCAGTATGCAAAGGTTCTGAGGGTAACTAATGACCAAAACAAAGAATCTCCCTTAGCATGAATATGTTTGGGGGTAATTCCTCTGGCTTTTGTTCTTTGACTCCTGATGTCAAAGTATCAAAGGGAGAATTTCAGTGAGTGTACCTGTGGTTTCCAACACCGTAAAGGGCAAAAATATGCTATTGTTTCAGGGCTTAATCACTTACCAGGAATTTTTCAAGTTAGTATTTGACGTGACTTCTTTGTTGAATGAGTCAAAGATAAACAGGTGGCTTTTTCACTGCATAAACTCATCAGTTGCACTGGGCAAAGCAGTTTGTCTTCTCCCTGTCCATCTCTTGCTCCTGATGCCTGTCATTAGGAGATCCTACAAGACATTTTAAGGTTGCTGTAGCCAACAGTCTCTGGTCAACACAGCTGGGAAGCATAGGAAATAAAAGGGGCCCAAAAGAATTATTTATGAGACAGAACAAAAAAAAAAAAAAAAGAAAAAAAAAGGAACAAAAAACCTGAGTTCTTCCTTCCACCAAACTCCCCTTCTTTCTCTTATCTCCACCCCGAGCAGCAGCTCAGAGCAGACTCTGATGAACTATACTTTCCAGCAGATTGTACAAAGCCCTCCAGCAAAAACATCTATCTAACAGGAACTGCTTCACTGCAGATATAAGAGATGATTCTCTTTAAATAAAACACATTGCCTCATAAAACAATGGTGAGTCACACTTTTTGTGATTATAAGTCAAGCCTTCAGCCCCCAAGTTACTTTATTCTTCTTCCCAAGGATGCAATAGAATTAGAATAGATGAAGTGAAAGACAACCTGAACAGGCATAAAATTAAAATAGTTTCTGTGTACAGAAATGCTGACTCATTATTGCTCAAGAACAAAGAGCACACACTAGAGTTATCAAGCAGTGGATTGCAAAGAAAGGGACGGAAGCACATCTTCGTGCAACACAAAATTAAAATTTGGAGTTTGTTGTCTAGGGGTAGCGTGGCCGTCAAAAGCAAAAGGCAGTCAAAAAGAGAGAGTCAAAAAGATTGCGCCAGGCAGATCTTTGAGCTGACTCAGTCTAATCGTTCTCATACCCTGAAACACCAGGTGAATTCAAGCACGGCGTAAATCTCCAGTGAGTGGGTTACAGACACTGCAGAACTGAACCGGAGCTCTGGGTCACATTTTTTCTTGAGTTAGAACAGAAAACGAACTGGATCACATTTAAAGCGAATATCTGTATTTTATTCCTTTCAATTTACAAATTTTTAATGCACAAATCTAACTGTTACCACTTCTCCTATGACTTCCCTTTCTACAAGTTGCAGAGTTTTTCTTAAATCTTCACATCCGCTTATTTCCCCCTACTTATATCACAAATTCACATCTACAAGCACCAGCTATATTTCTGAGCTTGGTCTCATTTAAATACAAAGGTATTTTTAACCAAGAACACAAGAATTAAACTTCAGGTATAAATCTACATATATTTACATCAAATAGGAAAAATCAATGTAATTTAGAAGCACACATCGTGACTTACTCTACCTTCACTGTGTGAGAGATTTATTTTCTTTACTCTGAAGTGAACATGTACTGTTTCAAAAAAAAAAAAAAAGCCTCACAAAAGGTACTTTAAGGTGGTTGATTTGTTGTGGCAGTGAAGTTCTTCCCATGACATGCATATATCTCAGCATGCATTGCATACTTGATTTTAAACATAGCTTTAAATGAACCAGGGGAAGAAATCTTCCACCTACTTTTGAAATGCGCGTAATTCCGTTATTCTGCTTCACCCCAGCGAGAATTTTTGGATCAAACCTTGATTTCCAGCCTCCCTACTGCACTTGAACCAGCATGTACGTAATAGGTAATCCGTAGAGACATCCCTGGAGTTTACTCTAACTTTACCATAGTCACGCTGGGCACAGAATTTAAGATTTAAGGAGTCTAAATCAGCACAGGGTTTGAGCCAAACAACCCTTGCTTTATGCTGATGTAAATTAGCTTGATGCTTGTCCATTTTTCCCTCAAATTCTACCAGCTTAAACTAAATCAGATCTCAGCTACTAATCTCAAGCTTCTCTACTACTTCTGTATCTAACCCGCAGGAGTTATTCAGAATTCACCCTGATAAGGTGAGATAACAACAGGCCCCAGTGAGCATGGCATGATTTACAGCAGAAACCTCCGAGAGCTTCTGGCAGGAACACGTCCAGCACGAGCACTCTACGCACCTCAGCAAACAAGCTTCGGCCCTCTCTGCTGCTTGGACTCTGGTCTGATAGAATCTCACAATGCTCTCTGAACCTACTGACTTGTTTAATTACTCATATTCCTGATTACTTCACGTTCATGCTAAAGCAGTTGTTAGCAGGCGCTACTGAGGGAGACGTACTCATCTCCTTTTGCATTTCAGTGGGGGGTGGCATGATCTATTGCTTGCTACAGGCAGAAGGGGATAAAACAGGGCAGCACCTCTTGACCTGTGCTCCTGAGCTCCAGGACAACTCCTTCTGTGGTTGATACTGATGGAAGAATCGTTCTTGCTGGTGAAGCTTTAAACTCAAATGCAAAGCAAAACGGACTCTGAAACAACTACAATCTGCCAAATTCGCATATTTGCTCCATGTCTAGTTTGAAAACACACAAACGGTTGTTGGCTCACACTGCCAAATTTTGCTGCATGTCTGTCAATGTATTGCGATGCCTCTGCAGACAGAGCTTTAGAAATGAACATTTTCACCATCAGGGCCAGGATTCCTGAAGTCTGGTTTCCATGGAAGCTTTGCACTCAGGTAGGTGCTTGTTTGAAAATCTGGTTCCAAGACCCTGTGAGGGTTCCCTGGAGTGGATCACGTTTAAAACCTGGCCATGGCACCTAAATCTGCACAGAAAAACTTGATTTTCAGGGGTCTGAAAGATATATTCCGCTTTCTGCTGTCCTAAAATTCTAGGCTCAGGGAGAATAAACCATTGTCTTTGGGGCTAAATCACAACAGGGTTCTTGTTAGGATCGAGCTGTAGATTTGTGTTTTGGTCCAGAGGTAAGAGACTTCAAGCAGTGTGAACCTGCCCAAGCTCACCAAGCTACCTGCAGCAGAAGTGCAGCTTCTTACAGCTTGTGAGCTGCATGGGCCTTCCTCAGTTCCTCGGTATTGTTCGTCTACAGTGGACGGTAAAAATGCAAATGCTCTGAAAAACTCTGAAAACCTCAAAGTTACCGATGATTCCTTGTGAGCTACAGAGTTTTGCCGTTCTTGATCTGCAAACCCCTCAGTGCATACTACTGATGAATAAAGAAATTTCCACAGCATTTTCTCCGTCCAGCTTGCATCAGGTCCCAAGGCACCTGCCTCCTTCACACCATGGCTCAAAACATAAATGTGTTTTTTTTTTTTTTCCTCTGGGAAACCACTTTAAAGAAACCGCTTTTCTTTCTCAGTGTTATTTCACAGTTTGGGTGGAAAGCATTGACTTTTTGGCAGATTCTGCTACGTACGGCTGAAAAACAGCCTGGATACACCTGAGTATTTTATAAACATTTTTTAGTTGTCTTGTTCCTTCACCCACTGGGTGTACTGTGCTCTGGGAACATATAAAGCCTGAAGCGCTGAACAGTGCCTTTTCCACTTGCTGTTTTTGCACCATACAATGCGGACAGCACAGAGATACAGGAGTCCCCTCTGAGCTAACTCATGCCAACAAGATCAATTAGGGTACCAGATCAATTATCTCAGCTGGGCCTTATTTACTGCAGCTTGTTTCCTGGCAACACCCTCAAGCAAAATAGTTGTGCACAAATTTGCAGGAGCAGACATCACACTGTATCAGATCTATGACAGGTATTGCTCACAGAACAGCAACGATTAAGACATAGGAAGGTTATGCCATGCAGCGGAGTAGAGAGCACACATGAACGTGTTAATCCTCGCGTGTGCATTTTTTAAATGGCAGCTTTTGGCCTTCTGCTACCATGAAGGTTGGGCTGCATTTCCTTTGGTGTAATGCAGGAGAAGCCTTGTCCCAGCGCTGGGCCTTCGCTCATGCTGCAGGTCGGCAGCTGGCGCGGGAGGTGGATGTCTGCCCGCGGTATGTGCAGCCCTGCACAGCTCTTTGCCTCGCTCTGCCTACCCAGGAATGGAAAATTCCATCTGGTTCATACAGAATCTGACAAAAACCGCTGTCACAACAGTTTCTTTAAAAAGTGAAGATCAATTCATGAAGATAAGCTCATAACTATCGGAGAGTTACCCGAGATGCTTATGGTGGTGCCTCGTCAAGAGGAAGAAATGAGAGGCAGAATAGACCCACAGGTAATTCCCTTCCTCTCTGTAGCACAAGAATATCTTTGCTACAAAATCAATGAGGCCTGAGCGTGTGTTTGAATCTAAGCGTAGGCTCAGAGCTTTTTGTGAGACAAGGCCAGAAATGCTGGCTTAAGCAAAGCTGCCATTGATTTTTGCAAATCTGTGGCTTTCAGTCTTGGAAATGAGAAGTCAAGAACCACCAGGAAACAATTCAACGCTTTTCTCATCTTTCCTAGATGTAATCACCCGTGGTTAGTAAGTATCAAGGACATATGAAACCCCCATTTTAAAAACTGTGTGCAACCATTTGCAAACGACAAAACCCCCCACCCTGTAGAAGCTGCAAAGACAATTCTGTCACAGCTAATAACAAGGCTTTAGGAGGAAAAGTGAAACGAGCCCTGCTAAAAACAAGGAGCTCCCCCTCATTTTCAAAATCCATTCCCTAGCAAACACCAGCCACCAGAAAGGAAAGCTTTCTCCCACAGCTGATACCCTTAACTCCTTTCTTCTTCTTTTCATGCACCTGTTTCAAAATGCCCATCCTAAAATATTTCCTGTGCACAGGAAAACCTTCAGGACCCGTTTGATGCCCCATTCTCCTGCTCCTTGTGCACCCGCTTAAAGCAGCGGTTGCAAAATATTCCTGATTTAGAAAATTGAGTTTGCCCTTTAGCCTGCTGCTGAGCAATGCAGGCTCACGTACGCAGCACGTGTAAAGCCCCACGGAGTTTTTCTAACCCTGCAGTGCTGTCATTGAGACCCCAGACCTAAGAAACAATTTTGCTTGAAGTGAGCAAACCACAGCTGAGCTCTCCTACTCGTTCTCCCACTCTTTTCCTGCTCAGCACAAGCACCTCCAGGATGCAAGACTGATCACAGCATCCCCTTTAAAACATTTCTGTAAGATCCTAAATAAAACTCATCTCATTGCTTACCCCTCTGTTTCAGAATGAGAAACCGATGCTGATAAAATAGAAATCAATTTCACCAAGACATCTGGAAGTAAGCAGCCGATCAGGAGCGGAGCATGGCGAGGACCACAAATTTCTGTGCACAGTGCCTTTCCCATCGCTTTCCAGCAGGAAGATCCCCATCCTTGTGTTCCACCCTTTGCAGTAGTCCCGTCAAAGGACCTGATGCTCTCTAGAAGTTCTCCTTTTTCTTTTTAAAGGAAGGAAACCATTGCTACTGGCATGCCTTGAAGGCTGCCAAGCCTCCTGCACTCTCTGAAGTGTGTGCAAAGGGCACCCACTGCAGAACGTGATCACATCTCCCATTCATTAACTGTTAATATCAAGATTTTCTGTCAGAGGTTTCCCTTTCACTCTGCTGTCACAGGAAATAAATGAAACTTCTGAAGATTTTGCAAGGCAGAGTCATGCATCAGTCATCTTCTGCCTGAGTGTCTATAATATACAGAACTGGTGACAAACACACTTGTTCTGAAGACGAAACTCCTAATTTCAGTCCCAGCTCATTGAGTTACTCTGTATCCAAAGCAACAGGGTGCTTATCAGTGCTTTCTCGGATTCAGAATACATACTTCTGGGTAACTGAAGTGAAATGGTTATGTAAATTCACCCGGTCCAATCCTAGAAATAACATTTCTAGTTTAAAACTGATTGCTGCAGTTGGGTTTTGTCTGAAGCTACGCTGGAGACAAATCTGGAGTGGCTCTACTAGTGCTGTACAACTTACTCCAAATTTCACCCAAAGCAGCAGCCACCAGCAGCCAGGCTATAAGGTTTGTTACAGAAACTGGCAATTGAAAATGAGCTTTCTCCCTTTTACATCCCTTGGGTTATTCCTTGCAGTATCATTATGCATGACTAGACACAAGTCAGCGTACTCACCACCACGTTTGCTCTTGCCAGCAGCTCTTTGCACTGTGAGATCTCAAGGAGCGTGGGACCAGTCATCACCTCTCCGAGCGCCGATGGCGGGGACATTTCACCCCCAGCCACCACGGCCACATCGACATGGCAGCAAAGCAAGAGCACACGTCAAACAAGCACTACACAGTAACCCAGCCAGGAGGTGGAGGAGAGCTCAGCAGCCAGGGGAAATTGCGAGAGAAATTTCAAGGAGTGAGAAATCCAAGGCAATTTTGCAAATTCGACTTTCAAGGAAAAAAATGCATCTTTTTCAAATAGGTAAGGACACGCCACTGGCACTTAAAGTCACTGAACATGAGAGAAAACTGGGTTTATCTCACTATCTTATTTATTTAATGCCAGAATTCTTCAGAAAAAGATCTTTACTGTACGTTTGAGATTAATCTACTATTACTTTGTGTCTGCTAACAGTAACAACAGCCTAGCTGGGACTGCATTTCATGTTGCTTACATAAATAACCAAGCGATTATGAGCAGCACATTGAGGTTTGGCAGATTTGCAACATCCAGATAGATATGCATCTCTGTCACATGTGAGTGTAACTCGGTTTTTCAACAAATACTCACTGTGTTGTTAACTTGCATTTTATATCTGCCATCTTGCCACTTATGTAGAAGGGGAAATTTGGTTAATTCCACAGAATTCAGGATGGTGGTTTCATTTTCTTTTGCACATCAGCTTTTCTCTCTAGAGGTTTCTGTACTGCATATTAACTTAATGATGACTATAAAGTATAAAAATAATATTTCTTTTTGCATAAGACAGAAACCAAAGAAATAACTACTGCTACCACAGTGGCCTGAAAATGTTCAAATGTGCCATGATTTTTGAGTGGTAAGGGCTGCTCGAGGTGCCTAAGGTAACATCCCTGCGGGATGGCTGCCTCAGTTACTCCCAGACAGCAGGACCTCCTGAGGCGTTCCCTGCTGAGCACCAAAAAAGTCCTATTGACAGCACACCCCAGCTGCCCTGCAGTTAGTTGATGGTAAGCAGCATTGACGAGAAATGCTGGCGATAACTCTGCCAGCAGGAGAGGAATTGCTGCGTTTGGGAGTTCACAGGAACTCACTGGGAAAAGTGGCTTCAAGGCACAGCCTTTGGTTTGGTGCCTACAGACCACGCTGTGGTGTTCAGCCCTGGCTACAGATTTCTGTGTCATTTTAAAGTGCTTCCAACACCAAAGACAGCCCCTAGAAGCGGAAGTCTGCATGCCCTCTGAGTTCATGACTGTGACGTTCAGCCCCTTTTGAATTAATATAAAGAAAACACAAAATGTTTTATCTCCTTCACTGTAAAATTAATTTTTTGTTGCAGTAAAATAAGGACAGTGAATCCTGGGTAATAAAGGAGGAGTTAAACACTCTTTTTCTTTATATAAAAATTTTGTGAGAGGTGTCAACTTTAAAATTCAAAACGAAAACTACTTCACCACAAGCTTCAGAAATAATATACAATGATTTTACACCTTCCTCCAGGTGTAATAAATATGCATCACCTGAAACCTGAGTTTGTATGAATTCCCAGTGTTCTTTTGCAATAGTTTTCTCTCCTTCTTTCTGTCTCAAATTTCTTTCAGAAGGAAAAGTCTGAGAAGTAGAGGGGGAAATGACAACAACCCCTCTTCATCTTTGAAATGAGATGCAAAAGCTTTTTCAAAGCAAGAGAGGAAAAGGCTTGTGAAGCCCTTGTGAACTGAAGAAACTGCGTTAAAAGCTGAGCAATAATAGAAAGAAACAAACAGCCTGACATACTGTTAATGACTTTTTACACAGTTTTCAACATCTGGATCATTTGACTTTTCTATCTTGGCTCTCAGCACTTCTAATATGGCAAGGGACTCAGTTAAGGACATATGCATCATTATCTTCCCCATACAAAACAAAACAAAACAAAAAAAGAAAACAGAGGGAAAGCCAATTATGCAGACTTTAAAAGAAAGGGTGAGGTTTTCAGAAGAGGTTTGCAGCTAGGGACTCAAACATTTTGAAAAACTGCCCAAAAGTGTCATGAGAAGGAGAGGATGAGGAGGCAGGAGGTGGACTGAAAAGTTTTGAAGCACTTACAGATGAGCTGGAACAAAACTGGTTGCGTTGTCAGTGCAAGCTCACCAGCTTAGGAAACCCACAGCATATGTCTGGTGAAAACATAAAATCGAACAAATGCAGTTACCATGCAGGGATCTCCGCAACACGAGTCATTCCTGGCCTAGGCAAATTCACTCCATAATAGCCACTGGTTTCACCAAGGCCAACTCAACTGACCTTGTCATCTCTGCCAGCAAAGCTTTGTACAGAGACGTGCAAAGGGCTGGGTCCTTCTGCCGGGGTGGGAGTCAAGGAAGCCACCTTTCTACTACGACTCCTCTAGAGAATCATGTCCAGCCCTCTCGCTGGAGCTGCAAATCCATCATTTAAAGTCCACCATGCTATTATTGATCTCAGCCATTGTTCTGCTGCCATGGACACAGCAGGTGATGCTCTAGGAACAACAAAAATCTGCCTGATGTAGGAAATAAATTCTTCCTTACTCTAACAGCTGGGCAAGTACAAGTTCAAGAACAGGTAACAAAAATTTCTGTCTGCTACAACAAGGCAAATATGCAACATACAACAAAATCCACAAAATATAACAAAAACAACCACTCCATCACTCCCCGCCAAGGATGGGAAGAGATACCTGGGAGGAAGGTGTCAGGCACTTCAAGACAGTGAGCGTGCGTGCACACGTAAGTGCACATACAGGTGTTGGTGTGTTGGCAAGAAGCAGTGCTGAATGCAGGGAGTTTAAAGAGCAAGATTCAGGGACAGAGAGGAATGGAAAGCATGGTATGCATGGAATCACAGAACCATTTAGGTTGGAAAAGACCGCTAAACCATCAAGTTCAACCACTACCTGCCAAGTCTACCACTAATCCATGTCCCTAAGTACCACATTTGCATGGCTTTTAAATACCTCCAGGGATGGAGACTCAACTACTTCCGTGGGCAGCCCCAATGCTTTGCAACCCTTTCAGTTAAGATTTTTTCCTAACATCCAGCCTAACCCCCCTCCTAGTACAACATAAGGCCATTTCATCTTGTTCTATTGCTCGGTGCTTGGAAGAAGAGATCAACCCCCACCACACTAGAACCTCCTTTGAGATGGGTATAGAGAGCTATAAGGTCTCCCGTGAGCCTGCTGTTCTGAAGAGAGAAGGAAAGAGAAGAGAAGAAGAAGAAAAAAGAAAAACAGGAGAGGAAAGAAAAGCCAGAAACTTCCACTCTGGACTTCACCCACCTTCAGGATGGCAGCAGGGTCTCAGCTCCAGCCTAGACACAGCTTCCTGGTGCAGCTCCCCGCCTCCTTTGCCCCACAACACCTGAGGAAGATCCAGTGCTGGGTCCCCTCTCGCTGGCCTGGTCAGGACTCACGCCGTGGGTCAGACGTGGCAGCTGGGGTCGGCCGGCATCGCCTTCTGGACCGAGAGCAGCAGGCAGGGCGAGGGGGTGACGAGCTCCTCTTCTGCCTCAGCGCTCGCTTGCTTGTGACAGCTTTGCCCTGAGAAATGTGTCAGTGGGTCACTGAGGATTTTTTTTTTTTTTTTGCCCTTTTTTTAAAAAAAAACTTTTTTGCATAATGAGGCCCCAGGAAAGCTGGAGTCATGCAGTCATTACGTAAGAGGCAGTGGCAGGGCAGGCGGCACCGCGGGGGTCAGGTGGCTTCAGCGGCACAGCTGCTTTCGAGCTTTGGCAGAGCTTCCCCTTAGCATTTACACCCGAAATGCGGTGGCAGCCGGGGAGGGCAGCCTCCTTTCTGAGCCTGAAGGTTAAGAACCTGCCGTAGGGGCTGAGTCACTCAGAAACCGATGCGGCCTGCACCTCGCGGGGGCGAGCGGAGGGTGGAGGCCGCGGAGGGAGGAGGCCACGTCGACGAGGGGCAGAGGGGGAAGGAGGAGGGCAGGCCCACTGCAGACACAGTGGATGCAGGGAGAAAGATCCCGTGTTGGGTAAGGGGCAGGGCAAGTCAGCATGGCACAAATGAGTAGGTCCAGGGAGATTCGGGGCAGCTCTCCTGCCTGCCATGCCCCGGCACACACCCTGAATTTTCTCACGCGTCCTCCACCAGCTCCCACCTCCCGTCCCTGTCAGTGCGGTGCTGAGGGACACCAGGAAGGGGCTGTCCCCACCTCATACCCTCCCTGCCCGCAGGGCCAGCAGCATTGCTCGCCACCATCCTGGGGGCTCCTCAGGTGTCACCGCTCCACAGAGGCTTCAGCAAACACTTTCCCTCGGCAGAGACGGGTCCTGAGGCAGCTACGGGCCAGCAGCAAGGTGCTCATCAGCTGGGGACGACGGCTGCTGAACACAGCTGCCTGCCCACCTGGGCCCATCTTGCTGCTCTCTGTGAAGAGCCAAGGGTGGGATTTGCACTTAAACCTGCGGGTGCCGCACCAGGGCTTCTTGCCCACCCCAGCAGTGAGGGGCTTGTGCATGAAGGTGGTTGTGCTCACAAGGTATGTGACATGATTTAATAAGCTTCTTTTTGAGCACGTTGGAATATTTATAGCTATCTTCTCTCTTAAAGACAAGGTTGCTCCTGGCAGTTTCTTCCCCATGGAAGGCAGCCCTGCTCAGGCCAACAGGTGTTAATACTTTTGTGCCATCCTCTGAGAGCTATCTGTAGGACCCAGGTATTATCACCCCTACAATTTCTGGGACAACTTACTAAGATTTGGAACTCTGAAATCATTCCACGCAACACGAGGGAAAACAGCTCCCTGGGGCAGCAGTCTGTGTGATATACTTGCAGCTGCAGGTAATGCCAGGGTCTTGTTCTTTCACACAGGATGTGGCATTGATTCCTTATCACCTTCCAAGGCTTTTCTTCACACCATTGTTTTTAGATGTGGCTCATTATTAATGAAATACTAGAACACAGCAAAATATTGTGCTAAGACTAGCCACAGCTAATGAATTAACACCAATCAGTTAAATTCTCACTCTGAGTTCTTCAGTGCAGTAGGTTACAGCATCCTTCACTGATGTTTCTGCTGCTGCTTTCAGCAGCTGTTGTGTCCTGTGCACCACATCTCAGAGCTTGCGGGAGGTTTGCTCACAGGTTATGGTTCAGAATGAATCAGCTTGTTCCTTTGGAGAGGAAATCCAGGTGCAAAATAGGTGATTGTTTGTGTTGCAGCAGGACTAACCTTGCCAGGTGAATCATGAAGATGGTGTAGATGATGGGTGCAGGTCTAACCCTTTAGGTAAGTCAATGGTATCTCTCTACATATTTGAATTCCTGATCAATAAAGTGAGGATATTCATTGGTTAGGCTGCAAATTTGGTGGTGCCAGTGCTTTCTTGCTGTGTGCTGCATCTGCCTTGGCAGTGCTGGGATCTCGTTTGTGCTTTTGCTTTCTGTTATAACACAGTCATGAAGTCCTGCTGGTACAGCTAACGTTCACTTAGCTGGACAGGGTTACAGCTTGTCATGCATACTCCAAGGACAGAAAAAGAAGGACTTAACTCTGCTGAGGAGTCAGTGCAGATCAGAGAAGCAGAAATCACTGTTGTGGGCTGCTTTACCTGTTTGTAAACCTGTTGATAGCCTGAGCCACCTGGTGGACATCAAATATGAAACACTGAGATGAACTGGAGTGAAATAGATATTGAAAGCACAAATACTGCCCTGGATCCCAGATGTCCAACCCACCCTGCTCCATCCCCTTTGAGGTGGAGTGGAAGTGCAGTGAGGGCTGAACCTCACAGCCGGAGGGGTATGAGTGGACTGGAGATATAAACTTCTAAAAGTATCAGTGTGGGGAAGATGGCCCCACATGCCATCAGGGTTAACCACTTTATAGCAAGGATTAATGTGGTTCTGAGCAGGTGAATGTGCCTGGCTGTATGCACAGGTCTGTGCCGCTCGCTGGCACACAGCTGCCATGCGCAGTGAGTTAGCTAGCTAAGTCCTCCCAGTCGAGGATGGGACAGAAATCTTATCAGAAGTCCTGCTGTGAGTGTATGACTGGTTTGATCCATCCCAGCTGCAGGGGAAATTTCAATTCATTTGAGTTTCTCTCATAGCAGTAGATGTTAGCTTTTACAGAATCTCTTTTCAAGCTTGTTTTCCTTTTTTAATCAATGCAAATTAAAATGTACAAAGTCATTGAAGCAACCAAGGAACCTAGATTTTATTTTTATGTGTATCGTATTTTAAGTTTCTCTGGATGTTTGGCTGTATTCTACTGGTAGACTGAATTTTCTTGAGCCTTCAACAGTAAAATTTCAGCCTGATCATCACAGACATGAGGCCATTAAACCCTGTCTCTATAAAGTTGGTTTAAATCTTTTTGGCTAGTTTGGACAAAATTGATGTGAACAAGGGACAGAATTCTCTCTCCCAGGACGGCGGGCCTGGGAAGAGGCTGAGCTGTAGAGGTCACTCTTCTCCCTTGCTGCTCCCAAAAGCAATCAGGGCACTATTGACCTCATTTAACTTCAGATATCTGGAAAAGCGGGGTTTCAACGAGTGTACCTATCCTTTTTTTTTTTTTTTTTTTTTTCCCCTCCTGTCAAGATAGAAATTTTCCTCAGAAAATGCTGATTTTGTGAGAAGTGTTTTTTATCTGTGGAAAAACGAGCTTCTGACTTAAAGATCCTCGCCATCTGCAGAAATTAGGGTCCAACTGTGACATGTTGGAAGTGGTTTGTTATGAACGGAGATATGAATAAAAGTATTCTTAAGGAAATGCACAGTGAACAGTGATTAGGCCATCACATCGGATTGTAAGAACAGGCAACATTCCTCTGGCTGACTGCCTGCATTTCAGATTTTCAGAGAGTCTTTCACCCAATGGCTCCTGTGCTGCAGTCTGTACAGCATGAGCACGAAAAGAGCTGGGTGAAATATTTTGTTCAAACCATTTTTTCCACAGAAGTATGGGTTTTCATTGAGTAGGATTTCTCCACAGCAAATACCAATTTCTAATGAAAATTGAATTTTCATAATAGAAGTTTGGAAATCTCTGTTATTTCTTCTCCCTCTCCCCAGCGGTTTTCAGCTTGGGCAATCAAAACGTTGTAGCCAAAAGATTCTCACACAGTTTTTACTTTTCAGACACGTAGTTTTGAGATTGCCTCTAAAGGCTGAGAAGAAAAACTTCTCTAAAAGATAACCCCTTTTTTCTGCTTATTGTTGTCAAAATCATTGCCAGAAACAGAAAAGTTGTAAACACCTCTAGATATATAATCATGGGACCACCAGATTTCTTACTTCCAGGACAGCTTCCCAGTTTCCCTGGGGATTTTTTCATGGCTCCCAGACAGTTCCTCTCTGCTTCCCTTATTAACTCAAGGCAGAGTTGAACGCACACCGTGCTGTTACCAGAGTAGCAGAAAACAACCTGTACATGTGATGGCAAGTCTCACCTTTCCTGGTGAGATGCTGTATCTGAACCTCATCTTCAAAACCTCACCCATGTACCCACACAAGCAACCGCAGTGTTTTGCCTCCTTTGCTCTCAAAGGCTCTGGGCTTTCCTCCCTTTTTGACTTCTCTGTGCTCTTCTCCTGAACCCTAGCACACAAATCAGTGTGCTGTACCACCATGCTCATTCCAGCTGGGCTGGGCTTTACCTGTATGGACATTTTCCTGACTTCAGGAGAAATGAATTACATGCTGGCTGCAGAGAGGAAGAGAGAATAGAAAATGCCGCAACAGCATTTTTGGAGGCTAGCTGCCTTCAGTGGTCATCCACCCCAGCTACCAAGAAGAATAGGCCCTGTCTGCAGCTCCTCACACTGTTCTGCCAATTTCTGCAAGGACTTAATAATGAGACACTGCACGTTGTAGCCAAAATGAGGTAAAACCCTTCATATAAGAGTAAGCTCTGTAACTCACTGCCACGTTAGATAAAGAAACTCAGCCAGAGCTGGACAAGGATGGACAGTGATTTGGATTTGGATTGCAAGGATGATAACCCTTGGCTTCTCACTGCAACGGTCTCGGAGGTATTTGGCAATTGGGATGGACTTTGCTTCTGTCAGTGCAGTTCTGGAAAGATTTTGGCAGGATTCATCCCTGGGAAATAGTTGGCCTGAGGAGCTGGCAGGCTTCTTGGTCCCTTCTGTCATGCCTGAACCATTGTTTAAGAGCCGGCAGCAATTTCTGCTGTTAAAACCCACTGACGTCTGAAGTGTCAGTGCTGTCAGTCTGGGACCCGGGTGTGACAGCATTTCACCATTTCATTTCCGGACTAAGGGATGACGGTGATCAAACAACTCGAGACGAGATGGAGCAGCACATGAGGCAGGTTGTTAATCAGTTCGTGCAGCTCAAGAGAGTAAACAGGGATTTAAAAAATGAGTAGGTTTGGAAGGGGGAGGGTGTGAGGGGGAGACAAATAGGTTTTCTCATAAAAATTAAATCATGGACACCAGAGATAGCCCAGAAATTCACGTTCACTGTAGTTAAGGTGAGTTTGACATAACTAGGAGGCTTCCACTTTGGGTGGATAGTTTGCAAACTAGTTTACAAGCAAACAAACATACAGCCTTTGTTACTGTGTGCATGCAAACAAAAACCTGCACACCAGTGTCCTTGTTTGTGTATAAACCTACACGCACAAACACACCTGGGTATGCAGGGGCAGAAAAGTGCCTGACATTTCTCCACACGCACCAAGAGCCACGGAGGTGTTACTCAGCAGCTTGGAGGGTCAAAAACAAAATGCAGAAAGGGAAAATGAAGACTGTACTTGCCCTGACTGTAAGTCATATTGTCCTTTGGAAGCTGTTCACAAGGAACATTTACATCCTCCTTCCATTGACTCAGTGGGAAGAATGATCTCCACGAATTCCCATCACTTAATTCCTTCATCATTTAAGCTCTGCCCATGAAATCTCTTTTCCCTTACATGGGTCCTCTGGCTGTGCTAAGGCATCCCCTGATCCCAGTGACGGGGGGCAAGCTAAACCAGTCTCTGCTGGTGTGAGCTCCCATTTCCATCCTGTCAAGCTTGCTTGCTCGACCTGTGCAGGAGCACGGCCTGCACTTACTCTAATGCCAGTATACAGAAAATCAAGGTCTGAAACATAATGGCAGGAGTGACAAGGACAGGAGGCTGGGGGATGCTAAAATTGATTTAGGGGCAATTGGTTTGGAAAACCTAATTAAGAAAGTCTAGAGGTGAGAATTTTCTTCATAACAGAAGTAACATTACAGAGAGAAAACAAATGATTTCACATGAAACGGAGGACTACAGATGGAATTGAATTTCACTTTGACAATGTAGTCCCTTATAGTTTATACTTGCCTGGGAATATAATCTGAAGTTGTGCCAATGCCTGGCAGCCCTTTGGTAGTTCCTTAGCCCTCTCTGAATACTCTGAGATTTTTTTGCATTGCGAAAAGACTTAATTGCCTTTCATCCTCTGTACCTGAGCCTGTGCAATTATTTCTGTTCCTGCTTACTAGCTTCTCTGACCCTTCTCCACCTTTGCTTTCTTTGCAGCTCCTCCCAGTGTAAGTTTTTTCTGAATATTCCAAAACAACACTGAAGATGTGAAACAGGCTGCCCTAAACATCCGGTCTTAAGGCTCTGCACATTTTCTTTCTCTTTGTTCTGATTCTATGCTGCTTTGCAGTTGAGCAAATGGATGGTGGACCAGGTGAAGTGCTGGCACGATCCAGTGCCTATCTTCCCGTGTCTGGCTTTTAACCAGTTAGCAGTCTGTAGAACACTTTTTTCCAACCTTGTTTCACTTTGCGTCAGTTGGCACACAAACACACAAAATGTAGTGCTTTCTCCCTTTCCACTGATCGTATATGCTTTGTCTTTTATTAATCATTGCTGTTTTTTTTTTTTTTTTTTTTTTTTTTTTTTCCGTATCTTATTTGCTTTGTGAAAATGTTTGAGTATCTACTAGTTCAAAGTGATATGAGAGTGGCTGGAGCAAGACATATCTTGTGATTCCCTTATACACTGCCACAAAGATACTGAGTTCTTTTTTTGAAGGTGAAGCCTGCACTGACACACAAAAAAGTCACTTTATCACTCTTAGCATCGCATCTGCGTAATATCAGCACCTGCACAGAAGGGGGACCAAAATATCCGTGTTTATGGAGCCTTTACACAACGTATTTGTATACCCATTTGGACACGGGTTGGTGAAAATTGTAGCCAACAGTTGCGCTGGTGGAGGCAGTACACTTAAACCTGGCATCGGAGCTGACAAGCAAGGACCACACACTTGGTCCTTCTAAACCGTTTGCTTGTGCATCTTCCCTGGTGTATGTTCTTGCTGTGCTTCTTACTCGCAAATAAAACCGTAGCTTTCAGTAAGACTTGCTACAATAGAATAAAATATGTTCTAATTGCAAGTGACTGAGGCAAATTCACAAAGTATTAGGTTAACTGTGTGTTTCTGGGAAACACTGCTATGGGGAGCAGAAAAGGCAGAGAGAGAGCCTAAGACAGAGATAGGTGTCCTCATACTTCTCCGTGACTAGACAGGATTTCCCATCCATTTCAGGTCCAGGGTTCTTGACTGTCATCCCAACCTGTTTTGGAAAATTCACCAAATCATAGCCAAAATCAATCTCTTGTGTTTGTCGAGAATGGCATCCCACACTGATGCTGTAGATCCGGGGAGGGAGCTGATTCTCGACTGCCTGTTACACCACATCCCTATTTACACCATGCCAAAGGATGTGGCAACTGCCACATCTCTGACATGACCGTGCCTTACACCCACATTACACTCACTTGCCCCAGGAGTAAATGAGTTAGGAAGAAATTTTCCTACAGAAGACCTTTCCATCTGAAAATGCTGATTAGACTGAAATGAAATGTTCCACGGAAAGGTTTTGATTCCGTCAAAGCTTTCAGTGGAAACAATAAAGCCCTGGCCAGGTTGTCTAATGGGCGAGCCTACCTTGCCTGCCGCCAGCTCACCCGTCTGGCTACATTTCCCTGGCCTTTGACTCTCTGGCTACAAGATTTCCCTGCCGATGGGCCCCTGGAGGCCGACACACCAGCTAGGTCCTGCCTCTTGCCATGCTCCCTGCATGGGGCAGCTCTGTGATCATGCGCTCCCTGACTCCTGGAGTTGGATGTTTTATTTTGAAAGTCTCTTTTGATTCCTTCCTTTCCCCCCTGCCCCCCCCCACATTTTTCATCCCACTGAAAATGACCATGTCTTTTTCTGCCTTTCAGTTCAATCTTACTGTTACCATTGTCAGGAGCACATGTTTTATGCACCAGAATGCGCTGTCCATTTGTTTCTGTTGGTAAGATTATTTCCAGCTCCAGGATCAAGCTCTGAAAATACAAAAGTGGTTTTTCCTCCCCGTTTTACCCTGCCTGCACACAACTGCCACGTATGCATTGACCTTGGCAGTCACACCTGTGTAATTAAATTAAAATCGCTGTGCAGTGGAGTGCCTGCACCTACAAGCTTTAAGAAAAGCACTACCAAGCTCTGAATGACAGGAGTATTTGGGAGAGCACAACACAACCACTTTGGTTAGTTTACTAGAAGAAAGCTGTGAGTCAGTTCAGGTCTCACCTGCCCTACCAAATTCCTTGATGACAAAATGAGTAATTTCCTCTTGCTGTAAAAAGAGAGTTTATTTTCCTTGGTTGATACCTAAAACAGACATCCCCATTACTTGCATTCCTCTTGTCAGTGATGAACATCTAATTCTCATCTAGCTTTGCATCTTTCAGTGTCTTGAACATCCTTTTTACTTCATGTGCTGATGGTAAAATCCTCTGCAACAAAATTTGGCTACTTCTGTTCTGCTCCCTGCCTACCAGGGAGGCAAAGAAGGGATTGGTGTAGGATCAGCATTTCACCTGACATTGGTGAAGAAGTCTGATTTTGAAACGTATTTTACCAAAGCAGGACCAAAGCGTTCTGTAACTTTGTGTCTGCCAGTCATGCTGGAGCAAGGAGAGGTGCTGGTGAGCAGGCCTGTGCCGTACCCTTGCAGTGTCTCCAAACTGCCAACAGCTGGAGCCATCCAGCAAGACTGAGACCTTGAAAATGCAAGCTGCCATTTCCTCCAACACGGAGCAGGTCCGAGGGCTGCGGTCTCTCATCTCAGCAAGGGCAGCATCGAGGCAGCTGCCATGGAGCCTGCTGGTGCATCGGTTCAGCAAAGTGCTTAGGAGTAAGACAGAAAGGTCTACGAGCACACAGCTGTGTTAGTCACATAGTTGCCATGCTGCTGAACAAAATGAAAATGTCTAGATAGCTGGAAGAGATATAAAGGTGAGTATGCGCCTGTGATGTCAGTCGATCTCGCAATTGATAAATAGGCATGTACTGGAGATAAGATAGGATTATTAGTGATAAGATAGGTTGGGATGTGATAGATCTGCACTGGTGATATGATAGATTGTTACATGGTGTTGATCAGACACGAGTAGCGATTGTTTATCACGTCGCTTGGTATCACTGCGGGTGTTGATGTTAGAAGATGTTCTGCCTTTCCTTCGTGAGGTGGAGAGTGTGAGATCTACAAGAGCTTTAAAGAATAATACAAAAAAAAAAAAAAAAAGAATAATGTAAACAAAGGGAAATAAGGGGAACCGAGATGAGGAGTGAAGGAGCAGTCAGCAAGTAAAGACAGAATTTCAGGAAATTTATGGGAGGACAGAATCAACCCCAGAGCACTGGAGTCACTCTGTGCTAAGTGCAGCCTCTGTCTCCATCTTATCAGTGACTCAGCTCCTGCTCAAACACCCAGTGCCTCTGAGATCAGTGAGTGAACTGCCTGAGAGGTCCAGCAGAGAGTTTCAGTATTTGGACCTGCTGGCAGTGGGTGAGGAGATAGGGCAGAGCTGGATGTGTCCATGCTCTGGATGGGGAAGAGGAGAGGCTGTCCTGGTCTGCAGGGCCAGCACACTGTGAGACCTACAGTCCTCAAGTAGAAAGCACATCGATCCTTCTCTTTTTTTCCAGCAAAATAGCCACTTTCTCTGGGAGGAAAACATGACGTCGGTGATGATTTTTTTTTTCCTCTCTCTGCCACTAATTCACTGAGCCAACATGAGCAAGCCACTTTCTCTCTTCTCCCGGCTGTTGGTAAGGATAAGTCGTCCAGAAGTTGTCCAGAATTTGTCAAGCATGCAGGACAAGCTAACAGGTTTGGGAGAGAAAATGCTTTGGCGTGTAAATAGCTGCTGTCACTGGAGGCTGTAGCCTAGGCAAGGAGAGGGGAACACTTGTTTTTCACTAGACCTAGCTTCTCTGACTGCTCAAGCAGGCTCTACTGAGAGGGTAGTTTAGGCCTCATACCTGAATGTTTCCCAGGAAGGGTTCAGATCAAACCCACTACCCACTAAGGTTTAGATAAGGGCTGTGCCCCAGCCTGGGCTGAAGCTGTTTATTCTACCTCATGGACAAGGTAGACTGTGTGAGTTACTGCATGGCCTTCTGATAGCAGAAGATGCTGAGAGATAAGCTTTTTCTTTTTACTGTATCTCAGGGCTCTGATCTTCTGCTTCCTCCACTTCCTCAGCCTTCAGAACCACTCTCTGCTCTCTGCAACGCTGCAGACCACAGCCCCCCCGGCACGGGTAATCCGCGGCATGGGTAGACCAGTGCAAGCATCTATAGATAGATTTCCACAGCGGACTCAGCTGAGCAGCTGTGTGTGCCACCAGCTACAAGAAAGCTCCGGCCCTGCAGTGAAGCCAGCCAAGGGTGACCAGGTTGGTGACTCTGCAGGAATACGGAGAGCATCAGAGAGGGAAACCCCGACTTACTGGAGGGGAATTACAATTGTTTTCTTCTCAGCTTGAAGCAGCTGCATACATTTATGATAGTTCAATACTCTGAGACATAGGGATGCTAAAAAATACAGAATAGTTTATTTATAGGGTGACTGATTTTCAGGTCTGAAAAGCAAAATGCTCATTTCAGTAGCACAGAGGGGCCAGTCAGGATTCAGGAGGCAAGCAGGTGCTTGGGGTTTTGTTGTACAAGGAGCCTTAACCAGTGCAGGGGGGATGTACACCATGCCCTGTGCTCAACAGGTTACCTGCAAAAGAATTGTTTCCTGAGGGATCAGGAGAAATCCAGGTCTGCTGGAGCCAACACAGTTCATCCCTAGTAAGCCTGGTCAGCATTAACCTCTGTGGTCCTCGGTTTTGGAAGTGGGTAGAAAGGGAGCTGCAATAATGACCTGTACTGTCCTGTGCCCGTCAGGCTGGAGACGTAAATCATGGCTGGCTGTGTGGAGACACGAAGCGCAGCTGCGTGCCCCTGTCTGCTGACAGCATTGTCTCCCAGGTCCTTAGTTCTGGAGCTACTTGAGAAATAAAACCACCACTTAAAAGATTAAAGCAGAAACGTGCAAAGAGCCTTTCCAGGTCCTATGCAGGAAGTCCAGGGTGGGTGTTGAGGTTCACATAGGGAAACTCAGGGAAGAGCTGCTTTTGACTTGTCCTCTGCCTCTGCACCATTTTCTGTCTTGGTAGCAATGCTGTAGTAGTAGGTGCGGATTGTATTTTCCACAGAAAAAAATCCCGGACGCTCTTCCCATCTGCAAGGGCAGAAAGGACCAAATAAGAGCCAACAGAAAGGACAGAAGTGGACTGACAGAGGACACCGCCTAGCTGTACCAGGCCTAAGGAGAGGAACTGAGACTTTTTTAGGATGGAGAGGGGCAGAAGCAGAGAGGCATTTTCCAGGGCTGGTACAGGAAAATGGAGCGGGGGAAACAATGAAGAAATAAATGCATTATTCATTATGGACTGGGGAATGAGACAAAGGCAGGAGACACCACTCATTCCTTATTGTCCCCATCCAGGTAGTGTGTGCTGTCCCGATGGGCCAGCAGAGAGAAGAGCGAGGGCAATCCTTACCTGTAGGTCCAGCATTGCTGCATGAGGGCGTACATTTCTGCCGGGCACTCCATGGGGCACTCCATGCGCTTCCCTTGTTCTATGAAGCTGATGACCTCTGGGCCTTTCATTTTCTAGGACGGGATCAAATGCAAAAATGTTTTAATGTTTTTGGAGCTAGCCACAGGGTTAGCAGAGGCAGACAGAGCTAGGCTGGGGGTAGTGCTTTGGGTCCATGCACAGCACACCCCATGGAGTCACTATTTTCAGATATCTCATGATGTGGCCAATGCAGCACAGGGCCCCAACTGAGCAACAGCTGAGCAACTGATTTTTCAGCTCTACAAGTGGGTGGAAGGATCGAAGAGAAGATCTGCTTTGATTCAAACACAAATTAATTTTTTTGTTCTCCTGTTTCCTCTCCCTTAAATGAACACAAAGATGGAGGATCCCAGCAATCCAGTTTGTGCCTTCTGTAAAGTGGACATGAGCCTGTTTGCTTTTCCTTCTGTTCAAGCACCCACTCAAGGGAACAGAAATTGAAGTTTCAGTGTGTGTCAGCCTGGTTTAGAGTGGGAATCCAGGTTGTGGCATCCATCCATGATGGACCCAGCTTTGCCTCACCTTGTACGGTTTCTGCCCGTAGCTGAAGGCCTCCCACATGGTCACACCGTAGCTCCATACATCACTCTTGCTGGAGAACTTGTGATAGAGGATGCACTCTGGGGCGTACCATTTCAAGGGCCACTTTCCTGCTGTCCTGGCCTGTAGCAAAGCAAAACAGAACAGTTGCACCCTGAGACACAGACTGCTCTGAGCTGAACCTGAACTCTGCTTTGCTAAATGTTTGTGTCGATTGCAACACCCCACTGCTGAAAAAATCCCCCTGTCTGGATTTCTTCCTTGCCTCCTGGAGCTTTGCAAAGCTGCTTTTAATGCCACAGCATTACACTCACCTTGTAGTAGCTGTCGTCAGCACCAAGAGCCTTTGAGAGTCCGAAGTCACTGATCTTGGCATAATGCTGGTTGACCAGCAGGACATTTCTCGCTGCCAGGTCCCTGTGGACAAAGTTTTTTTCCTCCAAGTACTTCATTCCCATGGATACTTGATGCATCAGCTCCACAATATTGCTGATTGTAACCTCGTCTCTGGGGAGGATGGAAGGACAATGCAGTAATAAAACTGTTGGACAGCAAGGACCTGTCACTACTCTGTACAACACAGTCCCCTCTAAGCTCTCTAGCTGCAAAGGAGAATGAACAAGGACATATCTGCTCCAGAAGCATCAGTCCCTATTACCTCACATGAAAACTAATCTTCTTCTGCTCTTATCAGCCTCCCTCCACTTACAAAGCCAGACTCATGTGGTAGCAGTGAGTTTGATGAGAAATGCAGAGAATCAGCCAGCCACGTTTTATTTGGTACTTACTTCTTGGAAGACAAGAACTTGTTGAGCGGCCCACCAGAAGCCATCTCCATCACGAGCATCAGGGACTCTGCCTCGCAGACCCCAATCATGCGGACGATGTAGGGGTTGTCCAGCTGATGCATGATCTGGGCTTCCGTCATCATTTCATCCCTCACTGTTTTCTCGTTGTTGCTCTTCAGCACCTTGATGGCCACATCGATCTGCTTCCTGCACAGGGCACAAGAGGAACACACGTAGATGAATTGAACAGCAGCTGGATTCATACATCAGCTGAAAATGGAAACTACTTCTCATGTGGTAACGTTTGGTATCTCAAATGAAATCTCAGTAGCTTGTTTTGGTGGAGCCCTGTACAACACCGCTATCCCAGGCCTGATAGAAGACCAAAGAGAACAGGACCACCTCACCCTTGGAAGTGTAGGGTAGTGTTTGTCACCTGTAGATCTGAAGGCTGCTCACACACTGAGACTGCATAACCATTGTCATTTTTCGAGGGGGATCTCAGGCAGAGTGAGCAAAGGTTATCTTTGTGGACTCACAGAGAACCAGAGCAAGGACTGCACATCAACTCAGTTCCACTGCTTTGCCCTGATGTGGGCCAAGATGGCCTCAGGAGCATGGACTTGATCCTCTGAGCCCAGCAAATGCTTCCAGAAGTGGCAGTCCCATGGCTGCGAGCATGCAATGCAGGTTATACTCTCAGGACACTGAGGCTGTCACTGTAAGTCCTGGGAAAGCCACCACTGACCTTCCAGATGCTCTTACACATCCATCCCATTGTCACTCAGGGGCCCATCTAGCTAGAACAGGATGGCTGGGGACACCTCTGAGCTCAGCCTGGAGGCTTCTCTTCCTGATTGCAAGGCATCCCGCAGGGCAGCACTCACTTCCTCATCTTGTAGACTCCTTTCTTGACGCAGCCAAAGTTTCCTGCCCCCAGTTCCACTTCATCGATCATCAGGTGGTCCCTCTTCAGGAAGAGTTTCTTATCTTTCAGTTCCTCAGGGTCACTGTACGGGCTCTCATAGACACTGGTGTCCATGGGTAGCATGCGTGACTTTCCTGCATGTTCCAGAGAGATACAGTTGTTTATAGCTGCAAATGATGTGCCATTCCCTGTCAATCTCTCTCCCTCACTGATTGGAAAGGTTTCCTCTGCCCTCCTAGCCAATTCTCCTGCAAGCTCCAGCATTCAAGCCTCCCTCCTGGGCATGTCCCTCCCCTCACAGCCCATGGCCTCTCCAAGTTACAATGGAGGACCTGGGATGGAGTGAAATGTTGGAGCACTCCCACTCCACAGGTCCCTGCAGGTCCTAGACACGTGCTCAACTTCACCCCGCTGAAATCTAGCTGAATGCACCAAGAATTTAGTAGGCAGTATGGAAGATGGGGAATGGGACAGGGCTTGATTTGCTGGGTACCAGATCCGGGCAAACAGCTCTGAAACATTCTTGGCTCAGGGCTCCGAAGTGAGTGGGATGCTCCCGGGAGCCTTTGTAGAAAAGAAGTTCTGCAGCACAGCTCTTTGACTAGAAGGTGATAGGGAGGGCAAACCAAAGGCTTGAGGGCTTTCAGAGATGCTCACCTACAGGCTCAGGTGTGTACCCATCTGCATTGAGAGGCCCAAGGTTTTTCTGGAAAAGAAACAGGGATAAAGTAGATAAAGCAGCCAGGAGAAACTATTGCCATTTGAAATGGGAGAAGAAAGGGATGAGGAGCCTCTGCAACCCAAAAGATTCTCAGCTGGTGGCATCCACTAAAAAGCACAGTGGTGGGCACAGGGGACTGGCGTGGTGTTGAGCTGGTCCAGTCCTGGCTGGCATGGACCCCGTGTAGCTTCACAGCAGTGCTCTGACCCTGAGGATTCACCACAGAGCATGAGCACAGCATTGCTGCCCAGCAAGCTGCTCTGTGGGCTGCAAGGGGCATCCACGGGGGGCTGCATATTGCTCTGTCCCTCCTCTGCTTTCCCCATTCCAAAGTTACAGCTCTCCTGCAGCAGAGGGTGTCATCTGAAGCCCAGAGACAACCCAGCATACAGCCATCACCTGCCTGCCTGCCTGTGCTGAGAAGTGGCCTCCAAAAGCACCCAGGGCCGCTGTGAGCACTGTCCCAAGAGCAGACAGTGACAAGGCTGTGACTGCTGTATGATACAAACTCATCCACCCCTGCTGCAAGCAGCGCCAGAGCTGAGTCACCATGGGAGCCCACCACAGATTGTGAAAGCTCTCTGAGAAGCTGAGTAAATGCTCAGGCCTTTATATAGGCTCTGCTGGGCTCTGGGATGGGCTGCTCGCATAGCCTGCACTTGCTGGTTTCAGCACAGCTGGGCACTCGTGGCTGTGACTGAACGCAGACGTACCCCGGGGCCAGGGACACTGAGAGAGCACAAAGACCTGGCCGGTGGCCAGCGGCCGGCAGAGGGGCCGAGCGTTCCCAGAATCCGACCACGTCTCCCTCACTCCTGCCTGGCAAGGAGGGAGGCGGGGAGAGGGCTCCCCGAGGACGGCCCTGCATGTCGCAAGGAGCGCAGCACGAGTGGAAACCATGTTCAGCTCTGATGGTGGCTGTGCCCAGCTACTCCTTGTCCCCATCCAAGCTGGAAAGGGGACAACGTTGCAGCTGGCCTTAATACATTCCAGTTGAGTTATTGCCTTTTAGAGTAGAGCAGGGTTTGGTCAGCGAGCTCAAAATGAAGTTAAAGCACTGAGCTACCAATAAAAGAGACCCTCCCCAAAACTTACGCTCACGGAGGGGTGGGTTGGTGGAGCTGGTGCTGCAGAGGCTGTGGATCAGGAGAGAGAAGTTGTTATTGAGAGTCTGCTTATGACCCATACAGGATCAGAGCATCAGCACAGAAGGACTGTGGGGTCTGATCCCTCCCACACAAAGGCCCCTTTCCACTGCTTCAGCTTTAACGGGTGTGGACGCGTGCCTGGATGTGGGCACTGTCCACAGGCCAGCGCTCAGGAGACCTCAGGGGTCCCACAGGCAGGCTCTGAAGTGACATTTGTGACCCTTGGGCCAGGACAAGTGACCAAGGCCAGGGATGGCGCTGGCAGACATCGTCTCACCTGGCATGCTGGGGTTGGGGCAGACTTCCCTCAGGTAGAAAATCAGTCCATCTGGTTTGAGTTTCAAATACTCCACTAGCTGAGAAAGGAATTAGAAGAAAATGAGATTAACGCAAGCAGAAAACCATCTCTTCTTTTGCAGGCAACACGCATAGCTTGTGATAATGATTTCTCTCAGTTTTATGGCAGATGGGGACTCAATTATTTGTTTCTCTCCTCTCCTATCCAAGGACTCAGGGATCTCCAAGAGCAAGCATTTGCATGGCTGGGTACCTGCCAGAGCTGGGAAGAATTTGGGAAGTTAGATAAGCACCAAAGAAAGACAAAAGGAAAACCTCTAGCAGTAGAGCTGGGCAGGGCATTTTCAGTGTAATGTCATTGTTGCCACAGCCGGAAAGTCGTGCTTTTGTCTGATAAAGACTGAAAGAAACATTTGGCTTTCCCAGCAGAACCCCAGGGCTGGCCCTCTGGATCCTGGGCATTTTCCCCTTGCAGCTGCCTCTAGTTCAAGAACAGTGAGGACTTGACTCTGGCTGGAGTCGACCACCCCAGCCCTGGCCACCAGAGCACAGGGGGAACCAGGCTTTCACTTCCCCTCCTGTGTGGCTCAGATTTAATCTCAAATTAGGAGCCTGGCACAGTTCTGTTTCCTTAAAAATGCCCCAAAGTCTTTGTTTTCATTCAAATTCAGAGTAAAAACAGTCCATCGAACCTGAAAAATTCAGCATAACAGTTACTGTCCCGAGACGGCCCTGCCCAGGAGGAAGCAGCTCCTTCCCTGGAGCAGCCCCAAAGGGCTGTGACATGCCTGCGGTGAGCGGGCTGCGGGGCCCTGCTGGTACCTGGGCTTCAGGCACTTGTCACATTCCCTAAAACCCTGTCCCCTGATGCTGAGGCACCAGAGCCGTCTCTTGCCACTGAACACGCCCCGCAGCCCCTGTGGGCTGGCAGGATATGCCTCCTGGCACGTGGATCTGCAGTCATGTCAAGGTTTTAGCAGCTGGCTTAAGACTTCTGCCCCCAACTAGTCTTTGTGTAGAAGTCAGTCACTAGGAAAATAAAGTTGCAGTCGGCACCCTACAGTTTTGCTGGTCCAGGAGAAGCATGGGGAACATGCAGCAGGGACAGCTTGGGGTGAGCAGTCTCATCAGGGCTTGCTGTGGCTCAGTGCATTGTGTTTGCTGATGGGGTATAAGTGTAATTAATACGACCACCTCAAGCATCCTAAAGCTGGAAATGAAAAGCATTGATCCTCCTGTTTCCTTGGGGAGGCACCAGGCTGGTGCCAGGCATGAAGGCATGGTAAAGCCAGTGCTACTTCAGAGATGCCACGATATCCCAGACTTGGATGTGTACAGCTAGCAGTGCACAATGTTGCCAGAAATGGATGCAATGAGGTGAGCTGACAGACACCCAGACCCAGGGGATATACATAAGGGTTTCTGGGAAGGGGCTACAGCCTTCTACGTCTTAAGGTTTTGAAAGATCTGTATGACCTTTTCCTACAGGGCAGATGTAACAAGGGAAAAGTGCCTTCGCTTTGCTAGGACAGAAGTGGCCACTGCCCCTCAGTACCTGCCAGAGCGTGTCGAATTTGGTCCCCTCAGGGATGGAGTACTTGCCAGACTTGTCCTGGTCGATCCGATAGTGATACACTGTTTTGCCATAGACAAGGGACAGAGCATAGGTGCCTTTTTCCTTTTTATCTCTCAGCCTGGTAGGAAGGAGAACGAACTATTAAAAGCAATTCTAAGTTTTGCCCTGCAAATTATCATGGCTGCGGTCATGGTGGGCTGCAGGGTGCGCACTTGGTAAGGTGCCCCTGCACCCCACTCTTTGAATTGTCGCTTCCTTGCACCCCTCTGCAGAGGCTGGGGTGGGACCCTTCACCTTCAGGCTCTTGCCCCTCTCTCGCACCCTCTCCATCCAATTGTTTCTTTCTCCAACTCATTTGGAAGATAATTAAATTAAGGGCTGTGCCACCTCTGCAGAGATGCACGTGTAATTTTAGCACACCAAACGCTTCCTTCTATATTTTATTGGCCATACAGTGCCTCCATCTCAGTGTTCTCTGTCCCCATCTGCAGAACACTGTATCTGATACCACCCTGTGCATTAATAAGCATGCTTCATACAGACATCTAAACATGAGAAACAAATACAGCTCAGGACTGATGCTTCAAAAAGGCCAGGCACTGCTGGGGAAATAACAGATGTGGGGTGTCAGACCCTGTCCTTGAAGGACCTGTAACCACAGTCTGATCGTACCCAGCTAAACCTCTTAGGAACTGTCACATGAAACAAATAACCAGGAGGTACTGGCAGCGGGGAAATGGTGAAATGTACCAGCGTCTGCCAGGGCTCCCGTACTCACAGGAATTTCCCGTCAGGCTGTGCCCCAGAGTACAGCCTCCGCTCAGCCTCATCCCGGGTGATGTTGCCATGGTACCAGGGCATCCTCTCGTGGGCCGTGGTGGCAATGAGCTTCTCCACCTGCGGAGCCTGGCTTATGATGGCCTGTTCAAGGGCATCCCCCTGGAAAAGAGAGAGAAGTGAGGCCTCCTGCTGCTCTGCTGTGTTGTTGCATGGCTTCAGCACAGCTTATTTTGCACCCCCTTGGGACAGATGTCACAAGAAACATGGAATTACTCTTTTACCTATATTGCTTCTGACCCTCAAATCCACCTAAGCTCCATTGATTTGCTGGTGAGGGAAGAGAGAAGCCGCCACGTTCATAGGGGGGATCTGACTTCAGGCTCTCGGGCGCCCTCCCACCCTGCATCCCTGGAGGACCAGGACCTTGGTGCCTTTGCCTTCCTGATGGCCTGCTGTCCCCAGGGACTACAACCCACCAAAAGCTGTCTGGAAATCAGTGTAGGGTACCTTAAATGAATTTTACCGGCCCCACGCTTTACAAAGAGCTGCAGGTTTTCATTGCCAGTAGGTGGCAATGTCCTTCGTGTTATCTACCGGCGGTCACAGTTCAGCTTCCTGGAGAAACCCTATAGAGGAGATTCTGTCAAGGACTTCTGGCCTATAATAGGCCACTTTAAAAGACTTTTCATAGAAGGGCTCTCTAGGGAGAATGCCTGACCCATCTTTCTGTGAGGGACTTGGAAGTGACGGAATAGCAGGTAGAAGAAAATCCATTATGTGGCTGCCACTGTGACCATTTACAGAGTTTTCCTTCGTCTGTCTAGATTATATATATTTCTGTGTACAACCAGCTACAGCAGTCTCTCTGGTTTTGGATTTAATAGGCAGACTAGACCTGGTACCCAGTAACTCAGGCTCATAAGTGAAACCTCCAACGACTTTAAAGAGCAAGGAAAACCTGAGCAAGAGTTGAATCTGGTTCTATGACAGCACCAGCACAACGTTACGGGGGCACGGACGAGGGTCCAGCTGCAGTGTGTCCCATGTGCTGCAGAGGAGCAAATGCGAAGCTCTTGCAGAGTGGGTGAACCCCAGCGCCCTGCAGAGCAGATGCAATAGCAACTGTCCAGAGGGAGAGCCTGAAAGTTTGGGAAGACATTTAGAGGCATTTCTCATGAAGCAACTGAAAAACTGAGAGATGTCAGATTGCTTTTAGTGCTTTTTAGTGCCAGCCTCTGAGGGGAAGGAGCTGTACCACGATGTGATATAATAGGGGAAGGGCAGCGATAGAGGAGGTGAGGATGGGAAGCGGCAGCAAGCCCCCAGGGAGAGCTTCTTGCACAGCCCCACAGCGCCCTTGGCAGCGGCCGGTACCTCCAGTCTCCACGTCTGCCGGACGTACTCGCGCACCATGTTGTCCCTCATGCTGTCGAAGACGCCAGGCTGAGGCTCCATGCCGCTGGGGCGGTTGCAGGGCTTGCGGAGGGTGCAGCAGAGCCCGTCGGCATCCTTGGAGTAAAACTCACAGAGCTCCTCTGGCCCGCAGTGCGCTTTGCCCCCCGCGATGGCGTAGGTTCCGTTCATCTGGCGCTCGATGGCGTAGTGATAAAACTGCAGGTTGTACACCACGGAGAGGACGTACCCCCCCAGGCTGCGCAGGCACTGCCGCAGCAGGAACAGGCCGTCGGACATGCCTGCCAGCTTGAGGTACTCCTCGGCCTCCGACCTGGCAATGCTGCCGTAGTAAAAGGGCAGGTGAGCAGCAGCATCCGGCATCGCTGCACGCCTGCTGGGACTGCCTGGGTCGGCTCACACACTGCTGGTGCTCGCTCTGGAAGAGAGAGCAGAAATTCTTCACTTAATTCTGCAAAAAGGCCTGACTGGGATTCAAATACGTTTATCCAGGGGTTCTTCAGCCTTTAGGGTCATTTCAAACATCACTTGGAGAGTACCAGAGGCTGCATTCATATTTCTGGCCAGAGAACCCCACACAGCGATTCCTCTATTCTGCCCTGAACAGAGCTAGAGAGTGTGAGCAGAAATACACCTGCTCTTTGAACCACAGAATCATAGAATCATAAAGGTTGGAAAAAAACTCTAAGATCATCTAGTCCAATCTTGGCCTATTTCAAGCAACAGAGAATGCATGAAATCCTGCAGTTAATTGTTCCCGTCACAAATTACCTTCACTATTAAAAATGTGCTTCTTACATCCATCCCAGAGTTTTTAGCTTTGACTTCCTACTATTTTCTCTCTGGCCCTGTTCACAATAAAAGGAAATTCTTTTTCCTCTATGAATAACTTTGCCCTACGTAGGCCAAAGTCTTACATTAAGTGAGATTAAAACATGCACCTAACACAGCAAAAGAAGGTAAACCTAAACCCAAGTGCTTCCAGGCAGACATTAACGATCGGTTGAGAGGAACAAGAAGAAACCTTCTACTTGTCTCTTGATAAATTGTGTGGATTTTTTCCTACAATACCTGACTCTGGCTGGTTTTGGAATTTAGCTGTTACTCTGATCTGAACTGTAAGTTCCCATTTCTACATCTTGCACATGCTCCAGACCTCAGCCACAGCCAGCCATTGCTGCAAAGTGAGTCTATTCCCACTGCCTCTGTCAAGCTGAAATGTGCAAGTGTTACTGGAGATCCTTGATCAGAGCAACCTAAAACCAGAAACAAACCTACCGCCGTGCTGCTGCAGCGCTGGTTCTTGGTGGGAGTCCAGTGAGAAGTGGCACTTTGTTGGCTGAGTCACTGCAGAGTCCCTTTGCCAGGGAGCTATAGGTTCAGTATCGAAACATCTAGAACCCACCCACAAATTATAGCCAATTTCCAGTGATTAACGGAAACATTATCAGACTTGGAGGGTCTCATTTGTTCCTTGAAGCCTAATCTTCAATTTTGTCATTGCACAAATGCTGACCCCAAAAAAGATCAGTTATTTCATACCTCCGCATTTCCCGCAAATGCATCACTCATGTTTAGAGCAAAGGCAACCCAGCTCTTTGGCCAGTTCTCTGGTATTTACCCTGATTTTTCCCAACATCACCCTCACTTCTGAACATGATGGGAAGAGTCACTGCTGGTCGTTGGTCCCGCTGTGCTGTTGCAGAAGTGGCTCTCAGGCTGGAGCTGTGCTTCGCTGGCTGTCAGCCTGCCCCCTGCCACCCAGCCCGCCCGGCAACAGTGGCAGTGGGGCTGCCTCCTGCCAGCTTTGGGCCCACTGGGCTGTGCGAGGGTTGGATGCATGTTCTGAATTGGAAGAATCATAGAACCATAGAACCACTAAGGCTGGAAAAGACCTCTAAGATCATCCAGTCTAGCCGTCAACCCAACACCACTACGCCCTCTAAACCATGTCCCTAAGTGCCACATCTACACATTTCTTGAACACTTCCAGGGAAGGAGACTCCACCACCTCCCTGGGCAGCTTGTTCCAGTGCCTAACCACTCTATCAGAGAAGAAATTTTTCCTCATATCCAACCTGAACCTGCCCTGGCACTGCCTGAGGCCATTACGTCTTGTCCTGTCATTGTTACCTGGGAGAAGAGGCCTCTACTTTCAGGGAGCTGTAGAGAGCAATGAGGTCTCCCCTGAGCCTCCTCTCCTCCAGACTGAACAGCCCCAGTTCCCTCCACCACTCCTTATAAGACTTGTGGTAGGAACAGGATAAAGGTTAGGAAGAAACTGCCCAGGAGAAACCATTCTGCTGTGAGTACCCTGCTCTGCTCAGTGTACTGCAGACCCCACGGGGGTCTAGATTCACAGCAACCAGACTCTTCTCTACCTATTGGTTTGTTGTCTTCATTAAGCCCAGAAAATGGCCTTCTGGTGAGAACAGGAAGGGAGAGCAGGCTCGTAGGAGGAGGCGTTTCAGCTAAGGCAGGAAACCACAACAGGAAGCCGTCAGCGACATTCACAGCTTGCACATGGGACGAGCGTAAACCCTGTCAGGCAGCACATGCAAGCCTGAATTCTGAATTCTGAAGCCCCTTTAATAAAATTCAACTAACGAATCAACATAGGATCTTGGCACACCTGCCAGTATGAGACAGAAGGAAAATGAAAACATCCTGTAGCTAAAAGCCTGAGCTGGAGTCCCTGCTTGGAACCAAAGCGAACAGCCTCAGTGCTCATTTGGAATGCTCCGAGCAGCCCAGATGCAGCAGCATCCCCCAGGTTCCGCTCCTGAGGTGGGAGGACTGGCAGGCCCCAGGAGGGTGGGCTGAGGGATGTGAGGAGCAAGCACTGCAGCTCTTGGTTTGACTGCAGTCGGGCTCATGAGTCATGTTCACAAGGGACAGAAGAGGAAGCGCTGAGTAGGCAGTGGGAGGTTGACTGCCTTCTTCATGTACTACAAATTTCCACTTGCTACCTGGGATAAAGAGTGATTAGTTAGGTAAAAGGATGCTACACCCAGACACACTGATCCCCTTCTCTGGAAAGTCCAAGACCAAAATTTCACAGAAAATGGAAGACATTTGAAAATCGTTCAGTTAGGTGAAAATGAGACAGCAGAAGCCCTTGATCACCGCTGAGCTCCCACAAAGTTTCCAGCTGCCTACACAGGCAGTTCTGTTACAAACAGACTGGTTTTCCTCTCCAAGCCCAGAACTGGAGTCAGGAGAGCCTCAGGGAGATACAAGAGTGAGCCCAGGGATGAGAGGCTGGGTCAGGCCAACCCTGTTATTGCTCTTGAAAAAACTGTGATCCTGCGCTTCTAGGTCCCCAGCCATGAGGGAAAGTCACCCCCTGAAGTCTGAGAGCAGATTTGCTCCCTCAAACAGGATGATTTATAACCCTGCTAGAGCACTTGCTTTAAAAAAAGGCTGTTCTACTGTCTGGGCTCTTTCTCTTACCCGTACACCAGCCCCAGGTCTCTAGGACATAGCTAAGCTCCTACTCCAAGCGACAGCTCTGTTCCTCCACATTGCCTCTGGGTGGACCTGAGCAATTCAGGCAGTATCTCAGCAGACTCACACAAACCTTGTCCTTTCTTTTCCTACAGTGTAAAGCACAGATGACAATGAGAACTGATTTCATGGACTGCTTTGACAGAAGTAACAAACTAGTGCCTGGAAGAAGGTGTGCAAGGCACCCTCAGCCACCATCAGTCTCAAGAAGCAGGACCTGATTTTCCAGCACCTATTAATCTCTGTCCTTGGGCTGCAGCAACCCAGATGCTGAGCATTCCTGTTGGCTGCGGGTGCTCAGCCCTCAGGGAGAACAGCCCATGAAGCCAAGGCTCCTGTGATACTGCCATGTTTGCAAGCTGGCATTATGATGTGAGGATGCCCTGAAAAAAACAACGCCCACGTAAAGAGCGCAGTCTGCACACCATGACACACAGGAAAGCCACGCAGGAAGCTATTGAGATGTCAGTCAATCAAATCTATATAAAGCTGGCCACTCACTTTTATTTACATCAGACAAGAACCATCAGGAGCTGGTCTGACTTTATAATTTCTCAGAAGAGGAGGCCCACTTTGTGCTGCACCACTGCCTGTCCCAGAGAGAAAGTCAGAGTGGCAAACTGTAGCATCCTGTTAGGGGCTTGTTTTCTGTATCATTCTGACATCACCAAACCCCANCAGGGGGTGGAGGTCCTGAGTGCAGCAGGGAGGGCTGGAGGCTGTGATGGGAAAGGGCCCAGGGGTATAAAAGGGGATCAGTGGGGGGCAGGTGCTCTGGACGTGTTGGAGCTGCTTGCTGAGGTGTGTGCTGGCAATGTGGGGAGGGGGCTTAACCAGTTACTTATAAAGTGTTTAACTGAGGGGGGTTGGAGGGGGAGGCCACTGAAACTGAGAGCTCCCAGGGTGAATGTGGTATTGTGGAGGGGTCAGAGCAAATGTGCTTTCTTATGGTGCTGTTTTCAGCCCTTCCTCAGTGCTTTAGGAAAGCCTGGGTAAAGCTTTTTGCCTAGGGTTACCCTGACCCGTGTAGCAGCAGGGTGGTGGGGCTGAGCCTGGGAGAAGGGGCTGTGGCAGAGAGAGAGCGTAGGCAGGGTTTAGGAGCAGGAGTGGTAGAAGGAATACGGCAAATGGAACAAGTCTCAGTCAGCAGCGAATTTGCCTTTGGCTGTGGGCACATACCAGGCATCTCCTGGCGTGCCTGGGGCTGCAGAGGAGCAGCTATGCCCAGATCCTTCCCTTGGATTTCCCTCTGTTCCTGATTTGATCTGAGAGCTGGATTTACAGTGGAGATCCTCCTTGAAGGTGAAGGGTTCAACAATGTCTCATGTGTATGAGTTCCCTTTCCAAGTCGTTCTTCCCAGGAATAGCTGGCTATATTCAAGAAGATGAACTGTGAGCTGATTCCTGGAATGTGGGACATGGTCTTTTAAATGCTAAATAACAACAACAGACTTGAAATAACTTTGATTCAACTTTAAATGCTCCTTAGTTTAAAGAAAAACCTTAAACTTGCTTTGGATTGTCCTAACTATAGCTTTCTAATTGCTCATGACTAATGTTAAATTTTCATTTATGCATTCCATGGCAGCTCTTCCAAAGATTTCCTCATGAGCACTTACATTCCTGGCTTTGACTGCTTTCCTAACCTCCCTGCTGACTGCACATTCAAGCCTCAGCTACCCAACCATTTATTAACACTTGAGCTATGCGTGAGTGGGAGTTCATGAAAACTGCGAGCCCATTTCTGCTTGCACTCATGAGCAGGGTGCCTTCTGCTTGAAATTGAAGATAATAATCTTTACTTGTCAGTGAGTATTTCTGACTCAGTCCTACCTGAAATGGTTGTTTACAGAAACCACACAGAAAAAGCTCCCTGCTCTCGCTAGAACCCTGTGGTCTGATTTCTACCAAGGACCTGGTCTGCTCTTGCTGGCTTTGAAGTGAGCAGGTAAGTCCAGCTTGCCTGCGGATCCGTGGCCGCGTGCAGAAATGCTCCACGCCGCCCTTCCCTTTGAAGTGGAACATGGGATCATTTGGCCCCAGTGTGAGTCCTTTTCTGGAAGGAAAATGTTAAATTCCACAGCGGTGTTTGCAAGGCCTGTGCCGAGGCCTGCTGCTGCTGACAGTGATGCTCCTGTTGCAGCTCCCAGCTCCTTGCTGCTTTTCTTTGAATCGTCTGCTCTGAACCTCCGAGTGGGTGAGGGCGCTCATCCTTCTCAGAAAGGGGGAAACGGCGCAACAGAGCGTGGAAAACTGATGACACGCTTGTTTGGTGCAGTCAGATGGCAATAAAGGCCTGAGCTCATTCATATCCTGCTGGGGACTTGTTTTCCTTCTGTGGTTATTTGTCAAATGTTAATGAGCGGAAGCAATTTGCTCTTCACTCCTTGAGAGCAGGAGACAAGGAGGGGGAGGGGGAAGGCCACCTGTCTGGGGGCTGCTGGTTAGGACGATCTGCCTCTTTTGTTCCAGCTGTGGCCTTAATGGCCAGGATTGCCTTGTTCTCAGAAAGCAGTCTTCTGGGGCTAGCCTGCTTCCTCCCAGCTTTTCACCGATGCCTGTGAACCTGCGGAGCAGCAGGGCCCGGTGCCCCCCTGCAGGGTGCTGGGGCAGGTGTTTGTGCAGTGCCGCTGAAAGGAGATGGGGCAGAGTGCTGTCCCCATGTGCCAAGACCTGGAGGGTAACTTCATTTCCTTCTGTAACTGTTACCCACCTAGTTGGCCAGGGGACGTATTCTGCACCAGGGGGTGGTGGGCAGGGAGCAGGCTCCCCAGGGCAGTGGGCACGGCCCTGAGCTGGCGGAGCTCAAGGAGCGTTTGGGGACCGCTCTCAGACACGGGGTTTGGGGTTCGGTGGTGCTGTGTGGGGCCAGGGGTTGGATTCGATGATCCCTGTGGGCCTCTCCCATCTTGAGATATTCCCTGATCCTATCAGGATTGCAGTAGGAGGCACCAATGGGTCACATGCAGGTGGTGGTTGTAGTTCTGGGTTAACACAGATGAATCACACGCGTGAACTTGTTTCCTATTTACATGTGGTCATGCCTGTGGTGCATCACATGCTCTTGCTAACAGACTGCACCTGTCTCTCACTAAAACCTTGTCTGGTTGTACTTTGCTGGGGGAGGGTGGCTGGAGAGGCAGCCAAGCGTGCAGATCTTGTGCTCCTCAGTGTCCAGGGACTGCAGCTCAGAGCAGCACTGGCTGTTCTTAGCCTGCTTTGCACTGGGTGATCACCAGCCACAGGGCTGACTGATTTGTTCTGCCACTGACTACAGGAGTTTTGGCCAAATACTTGGCTCTTTCCCTAAAGAAAATGGTATTGGTTCTTTATATTGTGCTTTTTTTATTTTCCCCCATGGGAAGGTCCCTAAAGAAGAGTTTATCATAGATGGGACCTAGCAAACCCTAATAAATCAGAATGTCAAGAACCATATTAAAGTGCTGCATATGATGAGGGGCACAATCCTAATGGAATGCGGTGCTTTGTTCAAACTCAAGCTAACATTAATATTTTGGGCATATGCAGTGGTGTGGGTGGGTCCAAGTACCCTGGCTGCTGTGTCCTGCTCGGGGAAGAGGAGAGCTTTGCTGTGCCCTTCAGCAGCTGGGTCAGTGCAGGAACAGAAACCTGAGTTCTGCTCCCCACAGATGCCCTTGGACCTGCTGCTGACTTGCAGTAGCATCATCTTACAAGCCATATGTGCCTGGTGAGCAGCTTCTCCTGGGGCACCTCTGGAAGAGGTGGGGTGCTGAGCCCATGGGCAGGGGTGATGCTGCTGTGTGATGAGATAAACCAGAGTAACACTGTCCTAAGGCAGCTTGTGCTCAGCTGTTGCTTGTGGATCTAGTTTGGAAGGCTGTGAAAACACCCTGCTGGTCCTTTGTGGAGCCACTGAAAACACTTCTGGCCCTGGACCCACTCATCTTGAACAGCCTTTAATTAGGGTCTAACATAGTCAAACACAGGACATGGTTCACTGCCTAGTAGTCCTGAGTGCGTTGTGGTCTGGTAGCTCAGCTTTGGGTCGCCATGCCTAAACAAATGTCAGGATGTCCTGAGGGTGAGTGAGCACAGTGCTTGTCCCTGCCTTTACCTGCACCCAGGTGGAGCTGGTGTTGACAGCCAACCAGAGAGAAGAGCTGGTACTCCAGCATTTTTGGCTGAAATAAAAGCTGATCACAGCATTGTGGCCCTAGGGATTTACTACTTCCAGTACAGAGCATCTGGAGAGCAGCAGCCTGAGGAAAGGTTAAATGAGATTTCTGTAAGCAATTCATAGCTGGCCTGGGTCATTCCTTGGTGCAACTGCTGGCAGCACACCCCCTGCAGGGCTCAGGAGAGGTGCCACCGAGGGCTTTGAGCCGTGGTGGTGTGAGAGCTCTGGCCATGATGGTTATTACTGGAAGGGAGTTTCTCATGTCCTGTCTTGCATCTTGCTGATGGTGCTGACCAGGTACTGTCTCTGAAGGACTGAAAGGTGCTGAGCAGGTTTGGTGCTGCTCTGAGGAGTGTGCCTTCTCACCTCTGCCCCTCTCACTGCTCCAAGTGGTGGAGTGTCTGCCAACTCTATTTCCAACCACAAAATGACCCAGCCCGGTGCTGTCTTCTACATTTAAAAAAAAAAAAAAGGTTTGTTTCATCATTTGAAGATGAGTATTATAGCTTAGCAGCAGCTATCTTTTGCAGTACCTGGAAGATCACAGCTGCTGTCTGTGCTGCGAGTGTGCAGTCCTTGTCCTGAAAAGCTCAGGAAGTAGAAGAGATGGGGAAGGCATAGGCAAACTGAGGAGAAAGGACTGCATGCAGCTGCCATCAGATCTAGACCTCCAAAGCCTTGCTCCTGTGCTCCTGGTGTTGGTGCTGGATTACCAGGTATTCTGAGTAGGAAAAGCTGTGGAGGGATAACTTGGGCAGCTGACACCCACCTGCTGGCTAACCTTCAGCTAGAGTTCCTCCCAGATGGGTTAAAACCTGCTGATTCAGTGGAAATACATTGCATCTGATATGTACATAGCCTAATGCTGATCTGCTGACCTGGTTTCAGTTCTCTAATCTTGCTGCCTTCCCTTTTTAAGAGGCAGTTACTGTATTTTGCCCCTGCTGAGCTTTTGTTACTGGACCAGTTGATGTGGTAGGTATTGTCAGGCCTCTGTTGGTCTTGTGTATCGCCTTGGCCCATCCAGAATGACCTGGCTTCTGTCTATAGTACAGGCTGTATTTGTAAGATGTTCTTACTTTGGACAGTATCTCTGTGTATGAGGCACTTCTTAATCTTTGTTATATACTCCTGCTCTGAAGCTGTCCCCAGAGCTTTTCAAGGCTGCCATGTGCTGGGGCTGCCCCATAACTCAGCTCCACAATGCTGACACAAGAGTATCTTCAGAAGGAGGCTACCTTCCCTAGCCCTGCTAGAGGGGATTTAGGCAGAGTACAACTATCCAGCTCTGAACTTGGCTGAGACACCAAAGCTAACTTCCCTGTGCTTGCAGAAAGTGCCATGGGCTCTCAAATGTCCGTGAGTCATTGAGGTTTCTCAATTTCATTTTGAAAGGCCAGGCAAAGGGGGCTAGCAGCAGGTCCAAGCATGACCAAGATGAGTGCGCAGGGCTTCTGGTGTTTGCCACTGGTGCTGCAGCAGTCACGCCTGATTTCATGAACGAAATATTACTGTAAATAAGTGGCTGGTGGGGTAGAGGCTGGCAGAGCACAGGGTGTGCTCATTGACTCTCGGATATACAAAGATGAGTTTTGTTTACATGGAACAGATCAAAACCGAGTTCCAATGAAAAATCAAAACCCAAAAACTCACCCATATGATTCAGTACCGATGGTGAGCATGATCCTGACACCTTCATGCTATCAAGGCTACTTATTTCAGTAGGTGTTTTCATACCAGAAGCATCGTAAACATTGCAAGTACAGGAAGGAGCAACAAAAGTGAAGGGCCTGACTGATGTGACTACTGAGCACAGCTTGTAGGAGCTGAGTACCCACATCACACACTGACCAAGCGTGGTAGCGGGCATGGAATGTGAGAGCAGCCTTCAAGTGTCTGAAGCGTGAGAATCTTTCAGAGAGGAAAAGCTGGTTTGGGTGCACTGAGAAGATGACATGGGAATAAAGGAGAAGGTGGTAACCAGACTTACTTTCCACTGATTAATAAGAAACATTTCCTAATGAGAGCCATCAGGATGTGGAACAGTATCTCTAGGGAGAAGAGTGGAAGTCCCAGTGCTAGCCGCTTAATGCTGGATGAGACACTGTACTGTAGGGAACAATCCTCTACAGGCAGGAAGAAACTGGGATGAGCTAATAGGACTTTCCCATATCTAATTTCTGCAATTCTGAGTTCCATTTAGGGAAAATTACATTTTCAATTCCTTTCTCTGGCCAATGTAATTTCCAGTTCAGCCGAGGCTCCATGGAATACTGAAAAACAGTGAATGCAGAAACATTTTTCTTCCACTGTTGACCTTTTTTTTGGTGGTCTTTTGTTGAACATCAGTGTCTGAAATGAGAGTGAAACCCTCTGCTTGCTCACAGACAAGAGTTACATGAGGAATATTTACTGCTCTCCGGTCCTTTTTTGTAATATGGCTGAGTGATCTGCTGCACGGTGACTAAGGTGAAAAATAGCTCTTCCTCCCTGGTCTACTAAATTTCTAGCTTTTGTCCTTTTTATGCTCAGCAGGAGGTTGCAATTGATGTCTACCCATGTTCAGTCCCTGCTTCTTACTGTGGGCAAAATGCTCCATCTCCCTTGATTTTTCCCACCAAGTATGCGAACTTTGAATGCTTGCAGCTGGAAATGCAAACACCATCCTCCTTTCTCTGAACACAAGATGCTGGTATGAGCAGCAGAGGGTTAATGCTGTTTCTGGGAAGCCCTCTGGTTGCTTAGCTTCTACTTCACCCTCCTGCAGCCTCCCCTTGTCAGCTGAACAGGCCAGCTACTTCTGTTGCGGGATGCCAATAACCCATCAAAACAAATCCTCCAAGGAGAACATTGTGGCCCAAGGACGGGGCTTTGTGCTGCAGAGCCCTCCAGGATGCTGGCCTGTATCCAGCCGTGGTGGGACAGGCTGGATGTTCCTGTCCCGCAGTTGTGTGGGCACTGCTGGCAGGGTTGTTGTTGGTCTCGCAGCCTGGTTCATGGTGTGTGGGTCTCGGCAGCAACAATTAGTTGCAAATAGGTTTTTTCTTCTGCAGTCCCAGCAGAGACAGAGTGGAAAACCTTCCAGGTCCCAGGAGAGCCAGGGCATTGGCAGCTGTGCAGAGCATGTCCTGCCCTGCGTGGGTCCGGCTGAGTTCTCAGAAGTGCCCGGTGCTGTTTAACCCTGCCCTTGTAATGTGAGTTCAGAGAGCTGCAGGCAGTACCATGCACCCCTGAAAGTTCTGCCTGTGCCTCTGGCACCTACCACCGCATTTCCCTGTCTGCAGTGGTCTCCTCTAGGCTCCTGTCTGTTCCTGCAGCAAAACTACGTTCCTTGTGGCAGCGCTTGCTGGCCCCTTGCACAGCATCGGTCTGGGCTGTGTGCCTGCCTGCACTGCTTCTGGCTGTGGCAGGACCCTTGCTGACATCCAGCTGTCCTTTATAACTTGACATGATGACAGCTGCAGGACCTTGAACATCTGATAGAGAATTTGGGGAGAGCTGCTTCTGCTGGGCTGGGGAAGGGTGCATAGTCTTGCACTGCTCCCTAGGGCTTTAACTTCATAAAATAAGGCTGCAGTTGTTGAACAAATAATAGCTATGGTGTGTTCTCCCAGCTCTGTCAGCGTGACAGATTGTCTCCTCAGATAAGACATGAGGGGCAAGCCATACATGTACATCTGCACCCGTAATCTTCAGGATCTATGTAAATATGTAAGGGGAAGAGGGTCATAATTTCACTCAAAATATCTTGCTAGTTTTCCATCTACCCTGCAGATATCAACTTTATAGATACCGATGTGGTCTGCTCCAGGGCTGCACACTGGGAGTTTTCTGATGGAATGGAGAAGAGACAGATAGGAGCAGGATAGCAGATGAGCAAGGGGAAATTGATTAACCTGTTCTTGATTGACCCAAACTATAGTAACTTTGTTTCCTTAATGGACTCTAGTGAGGGATTATCTAGAAGATTTTCAGAAGCATAAATGTCACGGTCTCCTCCACACAAAAATATACATATATTTTTAAGTCTTTAAGGTAAAGATAATACTCATCTAGGTTCACTGTTACTCTTATTAGCCAAAAATTCAACTGAGGGAGAATCTGGGCAAAAAGTGGTTGTGCTAGGCATCTCAGAAGGATTTTCCCTGGGACGTGAGCATGAGATTTGAGTCAGCGACTGATAGACAATGGGTCTGTATCTCCTGAGCTTTGTCTCTATCATCTGCTTTTCTGTCCTGTAGGTTATTAACAGGTGACAGCAGCTCTAGGTGCTAGGGGAGAATGACCTTTTCATCTGCTTTCACTGTAGAAAAGGGCCAGAGCAGAGGTAAAGTTGCATGGATTTGAGCCAAGGGCACTGCCCTGGCAGACCAGGCAGCTCCTGGCGTAAGGGTATAAACTGGGCAAATCCCAGAATCATCGAGGTTGGAAAAGGCCTTTGGGATCACCAAGACCATCACCCTGACCTACCATGTCCCTCAGCGCCCTGTCCACAAGTCTCTTAAACATCTCCAGGGATGGGGACTCCAGCGCTTCCCTAGGCAGCCCGTTCCAATGCTTGACCAGAAGAATAGAAATGACAGCTCAGAGCCTAACAGCCATCGCCAGCTTGAGAGCAAAGGTTGACTGAGCATCAGTTGTGCTGAGTTGTGAAAGGCAGAAGATGAATCTCAGCTTGAAAGCTAATCTGCAGGCATGAGAGGAATTCTGCTAGATCCAGCCCATCTTCCAAAACTAGACAGCGGCAGGTTTAAAATGCTGCCCTGATGGGGAGCATCTACGCCTCAAAGTGGGAGCGCACGTTTTGCTGTAGCATTGCTGTTCAGGATAACTTTGAACAGTGTTTTAAAGGAGATTGAGTCCGTTCCTTTCCTAGTGTATTTTATGAGGACTAAACATGCTACAAAGTGCATGGGGTTACAAGGTGGTAGTAAGGAATTCCAGAAGAAGAAGTTCTGAAGAGAAAAATGGATACTTTTGGAGGCCGGGGAAGTTGCCTTGAGCTAGTGAAGCTCAGTTGTTCTTGCAAAAGCATGTCAGCTCTGAAGTGTGGGTCTGTCTTTGCATGTGACCAGCATGCATTTGGGCAAAGCGTGTGACTTGCAAGTGGTAATGGAATTTTGCATTCACAATCAGTCACTTCCTATGCGAAAAGGCCTGTTGTGGGTGTTGAAATGCATCACTACCAGGCAGCTTGCTACCTCTGTTCCCCAGGTACAGAACCGAGGCACAGAAAGTAACGGCCTAGATCCGCACAGGGCTTTCCACTTGCTTTAGTGACAGTAAGGGCTCTTTGCTCCAGTTCCTTCCATAGGATTTTAGGAAGTAGAGTCACCTTAAGACTTCAGTTTATGCTTTACCCTGCCTGCCTCCCCCGGAGTTGCTATAGCTTTTTGTTTGCTGGCTCTGTATGGAGTTTGCAGAAAGCTGCCCGTGTTCTCCATTGCCCCTGGTACCTGTCCTCTGTTCTGGGCTATCTCCAGCCTGCCCCCGCCTCTCCCCCTTTCAATCCCAGACCCAACAGGGCCTTTTTTGACACCTCTGGGGATATTAATAGCCTAAGTTAGCATAATTCAGTGATCAGAATTATTTAAAATGCATATTCCTGCACTCCTGGTGAGGAAAGGATGTGCTTCACGCATCTTTCTGTTCCTGGTCATGTCGCTCAACTCAAACCCATACAGTCAGCAGAGGTGGAGAAAATTCATCTCAGTGTCCTCAGCCCTTGGCATCTCTGCTTTTGTGCCACTGGTTCCATCTGCTCAGGGTTTGTGTGAGGCAAAGCTTGGCTCACTTAACACATCTGCTGCCCTCTCTGACCCCTTAGACCTTAAAGCGTCCTGTAGCTGCCTCAGTGGGCTTAGGTCATGTACAAAGCCCGGTGTTTCAAAGGCTTTCTTCTCCTTGCGAAGCTGGCTGCTTTATGCAGCACAGGGACTGCAGCATAGTCCCTGTTATCTGAGAACTCTCAGATTAGCCTTTTTCTGGTTAAGGTCTGAATGGGAATCAGCTTTTTTTTTTTTTTTTTAAATTCTTTAAAACCCACATGCATTTATGTGTCTTATAATGCTGCTGTGGCAGCATCCGTGTTTGTTTAAGAAATTGTATTCTTGGGAGCATGAGCAAACTTTACAGAGACTTGGGTGAGGACAAAGGATGACAAAAAGTTGAAAATACACAAATCATCGATGTATCAGAAAGAGAACCTTGTAGATCAGTTTGCTCCCCCCTGCCTGATCCCTTCTCCAGTGGCCTCTGCAGTTCTGCCCATGAGATGGGTTTCCCTCACGTCTCTGCAGCCTGTATTCCACAGCCTGTTAGGAAATGTTTTCTGAGGCTTATTCTCAACTTTCCTTTGTTCTAGTTTATTCCATAACACCATGGACTGTGCCTGAACTGATGGGACTTGGAACTGTGCCTGTTTTCACAGAAAAGTACAGATCCATAACAGATGAGATGACAAAGAAATTGAGAGAAAATATGAACTTGGCAGAAGCCTCTTTTTTTGAATATACTTGCTGTTACATTTGTCAGTAGGAAATCTCTGAAGCCCTTCTTGATTCCTTGGAGAATTATTCAACAGATACCAAGTACCCTAAGTCTTCCCACAATGCTGCTTAGGTTTACAGACAGCAATCGGCTTAAAAAAGAGAAGCTTGCAGAGAAGACAAACTCTGATGCTGTGTCCAGAGATGAAAGAGAATGGCTGGCCCCAGGCATTGGCCTATAAGCTGTCATTTCATCTTCTGATCTCAGTGCCCTAACTCCCAAAGGGGAATGTGATGCCCTCCAACACTGCTCCAGTCTTTTCCCACACGGATGGAGCGGTCAGTAGAATCTAGAGCAGCTGCGTGATGAATTAAGCTGGGCCTGTTAACACCAACGTTCCAAAGGATCTCCCGTCCCACCACAAACCCGCGACGCGACCAGGTGTGCAGAGGGCTACGAGGCGAGGAACAAAGTGGCCATGTCGCGTAACGGCTACCGAAGGTACCGACAGGAAAAAAAAAAAGTCTTACCTGGCTTGTGGAGGCGCAGAACGTCTCGTCGGGGTTTTCTTATGGCAATTTTGAAGAAAGAGAGGAAAGTAGGGGGGAAACGTTCTTTGGCGAGTGAGAAACGTGTTGAGTTTGGAAGGCAGGAGGGGAACAGGCCACACCATCCAGTGAGCTGTCTGGCATTTGTTAACCTCCGTTTGCTGGTTTCTTTGAAATGTGACCTATTTCCTTGTTGCACAGGAAAGGAAAGAAGAGAAAATAAAAGCTGTGTAACCCTGAAGAGTGAAAGAGCTCTGAGACCTCAGTGCCAGGTCTTCAGTGGAAGAATACAAATCTGGGGAAGGTGGCAAAGAGCTGTTTTTATTTAAACAAATGTGTTGAGCGAAGACGTTGCCTGGACAGCAACGCTCTTTCCTTGCCTGTTAAACGGATTTTCCTGAAGAAGTGAACCTCTGCTGTGCCTTGTCCCGTGGAAGTCACAAGGTGCTCAGAAGAGCTTAGCCTCTAGGAATTTTTCACATCTTTGGCATGATGGCTTGTGATGGTGATAGCCTCAGGAACCGAAGCCTCTCCTGGTCTATTTTTCCTCCTCAGCTTCCTGATCAACTCTTTGTAGTGCTGAAATGGCTGCCACACTAACAGCTGGGAACCATCCAACACGAGGCTTTTCCTTAGAAGAGCTTTCAGCTGTTCCTCAAGGACATCTCCCTTTCCAGAAGGGAATAGTGTTTCATCACCAAACAGCTTGTTGCCACTTGACAGCTCTTTGGCCTGGGAGAGGTGGGTCCAGGGTTCGGTGCCAACTCATAGATGACCAGGAAGGAAGGCCACAAAGCTGTGGCTTGGGAGTGCTGAATGCAAAGAGGTTTTTTCAACAGATGGGTGGAAAATCCCAGTCTCGCTGATGCAGACAGAAGACCGCATCGTAGAATTTGGGACTGGGCTTGCTGATGCTCACAGAATCATAGAACTGTTTGGGCTGGAAGGGACCCCCAAAGGCCACCCAGCCCCGCTCCCCGCAGGGCACAGGGACGCCTCCAGCTGGGGCAGGGTGCTCAGAGCCCGGCCAGCCTGACCCTGGCTGTCCCCAGGGACGGGGCAGCCACTGCGTCTCTGGGCACCCTGTGCCAGTGCCTCCCCACCCTGAGCACAAAGAACTTTTTCCTTCTCTTCAGGCTCAATCTCCCCTCTCTGTTTAAATCTGAGCTGTGATAGCTCGCATTTTGCATGTGTAACCCTGTCCTTGAGCATTACTCGACTATGCGGCTTGTCACGGATGAGTCCCCTCGAGGAGCCCTTTGTTTATATTTTGAAATGGAACTGTATGTGGTGTTTGCTCAGAAATCCGTATTAAAGGTTTTTTCAGGTACAGGGTGAGATCCTGAGACAGAAGATTTGAATCACCCAGACAGTTCAGAAGTGTGAAAACGCAGTGGTCCAACACCCCCACCTTTGCAGTGAGAGGTCTTGCTTCTCAGCAAGGCTCACCTGCACATTTGTCCTTTGCCCAGAATCCCCATGAAGTTCAGGCAATGTGTAATGATTTTGGTAGCNAAAGTTTTATTGTTTTTTTGTGTTTTTTTTTTTTTTTTTTTTTTTTTTTAACGGCTTTGCTCTCAAAGCTAGCGGTGGATCTTTCAAGCTGAAGTTACAAGTTTGGGAGACAGTGATGCCATTTTTTTACTAACAACTGGGATTAAAATGTTGGTTTTTTTTCCCACTGTTGGGCAATTAGTTTGCATATCTCTAGACTAATGAAAAATCAAAACCATTTGTTTACATCTGATTGTACTTGCAGGTTCTCAGCCTGCAGAACTCAGGCTACAAACAAAGCAGAGCGGTTTGTTTATTACAGCAGCAGCTGAAAGCCGGAATGGAGCGTTGTTGTGTTAGGTACTGTACAAACGTGAAAAGGATTAGCCCATGGCCAAGTAGCCTGTCCTGACATGGATATGGGGCCAGGCTGTGATGTAGAGCCAGAGCTGGGAACTCTGCCCAGGCCCTGCAGTTTAGGCATAGCAAAAGTTTTTAAATTTCACGTACAGAAATGTTCAACTAAGTGACCCCATCGGGTCTCAGTGTTGTTCTGTATCTGCTTTAATGGCAGTCTTACAAGCCTTAAAATGAGCAGTGGTGCTGAGCCTGGACCTCGCAGGGCCGGGGCGTGCAGCCTCTGCCCCGTGCGGCCACACGAGGGTGCAGTGTCACTGCTGAGCCTTGGGGACAGGGTCCTGCAGCTCTGCTGAGCGCCGGGCTCCTCTCCACCCCCGAACGAGTGGGTGAGAACGCTGGGGAGCCGCAGAGAGAGGATTTCGAGTGGCTCCTGGAAATGCATCCTCATCTGCTGATCCTAGAAGGAGGGAGCAGCTGTCTGGCACTGTTAGGTATGGAGGCAATCGCGGTGGCTGCCTGTGAAAATCTTGTTTCAGGCAGGGTCTCCTGTCCCCTCTGTTCTGTATCTGGTTCTGTTTCCCTTCCCCGTTTTCTAGGCTCTGGTGCTTATGATGGAGACCTGGGCTTGGGAAGGTGTGTGCAGGTCCGAAGGGACTCCATCAGCCCTTCATAGGCAGATCCAGGCTGGAGTAAGCTTAGTGCTTGAGCCGAGGAGTTTGTGTGGCCTGGTGTGAGAATGAGAGCATCTGTACAGCCCTGGGGAGGTTTGTGCCCCACGCACAGGCGGGGAGAGGGGCAGGTAGGACAAAGCTGCTTGTTCCTGAGCTCCTGAGCAGGGAAGATGGACGTTTGCAGCCTCAGTCCCTCTTAATTACACACTGAGCATTTTTGGAGACAAGTTTCAGCAGACAGAAAGCCCCTAGGATGGCACCAGGCCATGCTGTGAGCAATTAGTTTTTCCCTGGCCAGAAGCGACACCATTCAATTAAACCCCAAATACTTTGTTTGGTTGCTCTTTTATGTGTGTGCCATGAGGGCTCAGACAATGGCCAGCGCGAGTCGCAGAGGAAGGAAACCACTCTTTCCACCCAGCCAGGGAACCAGCCAAAAATCCAGCCCAACAATTGCAGTCCCTTTGAACTCCGTTCTCAAGCAGAGCCAGGCCCAGCGCGAGGGCTGTGAGGGTGGGCAGCCTTGCTCCTGTTCTGGGGTGCCCTGGCTGCAGGGGGATGGAACAGGACCAGGGATGGAGGTCGGGGTGGTTTCCCTTTGCTTTCTCCAGGTTGTTAGGACTGGCACATCTGGGCAGTACCATGCTTACAGATGTTAGGTCAGGCACTTGCTGAGCTGAAAACTGCTGGCAGTCAGGAGGGTGCCCATGGAAAGATTCCTCCGTGTTTACTCTGCCTTCTCTCTTGCCTTCATGGCCACCATCTGAGCCAGGATCCTGGGACAGGGGGACTTGAGATTCCAGTCCCTGCACCCTGTCCTTGTGGGTGAAGGAAGGTGCTGGAGCATGACTCCCTCTTGGGTATCCCTTGCTCAGATCATGCTGCTGCCCCATCCAAGGAGCTGGGATCGGTGGGCTTCAGGCATTAGAAGAAAATCCATGATGACTGTTAAATGCAAGGATGCAGCCTCTGCCTCAGCCTCCATTTTCTGATGATAGCAGAGGGTATAGGTGGATATATGGCCAAAAGGCCCACAGGCTTCTTGCTTTTTTCTTAATCCCTTTCCCCAAGCATGCCATGAGCAGTATTTCATCAGATGCTGGGCTGGCCAGGGCTTTGGCCTGACCGCTGTGGCTTTCCCTATCCCATGTTCCTGTCTAACAGCCAAATGGTCGCAGACCTGCCCTGAGTCCTCATGGATGGTTTTGGTGTTCCTCTGTCCTCAGAGTGGGGCTCAGGTCGGGGCTCTGCTGTCTGATGCCGCAGTCCTTCCCCATGTCTGTCCCCAGCCCTTCTCTATCCGGAGGAAAGCAGGGCAGTTGGGAAGCGTCCATTTTCATAATGTCCGCAGGATGGCCAGGTAATTCTCTCTTCACCAAGGCTTACATGTTCAGCCTTCTGATCCCAAAGAAGACTTCAGACAGAAGAAGGAAACGAGCTCTTGCCCTTTATTGTTGCTTATTGTTTTATGTGTCCTGAGAGGGCTTTGTTTTTAAACAAGCAGCATTTTATTATTTGCAGTGTTTATTCTTTACTTTAGAAATGTATTGTCCTCTGTGGGGCACTCCACGGTGGCAGCAGAACAAGAAAAATTACGTATCACAGGAGCCAGCAGGGCGAAAATGATGTAACTTGGGAGGGAAGGGACTTCTTAAAGCATTAGCGAATTCTTGAGGGTTTTTTTAGACGGAAAGACAGTACCTAACAGTGCTACAGAGCACGGCTCTCCGTGTTATGGCCGTTTCATCAGACATGCACTGGCTTTCTAAATGCATTTTGAAAGCTACGGTTAAAAAGAAGGATGTTTAATTTTATTCATTGTTGGGGTAAAAAAAAAAAAAAAAGAAAAATCCAACAAAAATCCTGGCTCACTTTTTCTGTTCTGTCTACAGTGTGCTGCCATCAGCATGACCCCGTGCTCTGCTGCTGTTATTGGGGTTTCTATCCGCCAGGAGCCACCGGGGCCCACGTTGCCTTTGGGGCTCTGCTGCCCGGGAGGATGGCTGCTGCTCCTTGCAGAGGCTTTAGCTGATTAGTTTTATACTGTTGCAGGCAAGACCTGCCTTCTGCACTGATGTCAGCAGTCAGGGCGGGACTTTTACAGCCCTGTGGGTTTGGGATTTTTTTTTTTTTTTGGATAATCCTGGCAAAATTCCTGAGCAAAGTTTCTATTTTTTTTTTTTTTTGAGCAGCCCCTATACATGCTGCCTCCGAGCTGCTCTCTTATTACTGCTCACTTCCTGAAAGGAGACTTTTTAGCAAAGCCTCTAGCTCCAGTGCTGCCTGGGTCTGACAGAAGAAGGTTGTTGAGGAAGGCGACATAAACCCTCAGCCTGGAAACTTTCTGACACCCGCAGGACTGAGGGGGAGAGAGAAGCTTTTGGCTGCTGCTGGGAAAAAAAAGAGGAAAAAAAAAAAAAAAGAAGCTCAAAGAATTAAAAGGGAAAAACGAAGAAAGAAGGGAAAACACTAGAAAAGGTAAAACACTCTTTTAAAATAATTTTTCCAGAGAAAACTCTTTGAGGTTGGAGTGGGGTGGTCTGGGGTGGAGGGAATGCGAATGTTCTTTGAAATCAGAACCGTCTCCCTGGAGAAGGAATGAGCCCGAAGAGCATTGCATGCTGGAAAAACATTTATGAGAATGAAAACCATGTTCACCCTTCTCCAACATTCAGAGTTTCCATAAAAACGCAGGGTTGTGTTTCAAAGTGTCTGCAGACAGCAGGAGTCAGGCATCTGCTCTCGCACGCTGTCTCTCTCACCTCCCCCTTTCCCCGCGCTGCTCCACTTTTTATTGCGTTAAGCCATCCGATCGCATGTTTGCTGCTCCAAAATAGGATTCTCTTAGGCAGAACTGCTGGGGGTGAAACTCTTAATTCCAGAAAGGAACAACTACAGCGGCTGCTGTAGAATTATGCATTCCTTGCTGTCCTCATTCCTGAGAATAAACACAGATTGCGTTCCCTCTCCCTCTTTTGCTGTCTCTCTCCATCTTCAGGAGCTGCCTCTTTCCCTCCTGCACGATGCAAGCAGGGGATTATTAAGTGTCTGACCTGAAAAAGTTGCAGAGTCATTGACTCTGCGTGCATCACCGGGCATTTGGCTCTGTTGCACTAGCCATAGATTTCTTTGCTTTGATATTTCAGAGTTTTTTTTTAAAAAGAATTTTTTAAAAAAATCAATCCCTCAGAGCATGTTTTTTTAAACATCAAAGTAAATATTAGTGATGGTGAAATGCCAGAGGATTATCTCATTAGAGTTGAAGGAGCTGTGCTATAGATAGAAAGGAGTTTATAAAATAACTTTGGGCAAATATCTCCCAGAGGGGGAAGAAGTCAGCCCTGGGTGGGGGGGGCGCGGAACCGCACTGCAGGGCAGGTACCCTGCTCGGCGCCAGCCGCGCCGGGGCGGCAAAATTCAACATTTCAAACCACCATGGTCCTTTCTGGGGACATTTCTGCTCAAGTGTCCACATGCTGTAAACCTCAGGGGGCTTTTGTTTTCCTGTGTTGGTTCACACCAATATATCCACATTGGCTGGAGGTAGCTCAGCCACACCAGAGAGGTCTGCTGCTCATTCTGTTCATTGATACCGTTGTTAGCGGAGCTCACGTGGTGACAGCGCATGATCGAGTGTGTGGTGGGTGATAGCAGGGAGGTTTTTTTTAAAAAAAATCTTTGTTCATTTCTGGTCTCCCTCACACCGCAGATGGCGGGAGGGGAGATGCTTTGCTGGGCTGCCCAGGTAGTTCCTCGCCAGCGCCGTGCCTGGACTAGCTCAAATGCCTCAGCTAACGAGGCTTCCTCCGGTTCTGGAGATGGTTCCAGTGTCACGAAGTTTCTCCATATAAGGATCATGCCAGCTGTCTCGGTTGCTCCATCCCTGGCGTCCCATTGTTCTGGGCTGGCCCCACCAGCAGCACCCGCGGGCAGCACCCCCTGGTTTCCGTCTCCTTCCTAATTCCGTCGCTTGTAGGTGCGTCTGCTGTTGCGTTCCCCAGGCAGCTGCTTGGTGGTGCAGTGGGAAAGGTCCTGTCATCTCCTCTAAATCATGCTTTTCCCAGATAAGGCTCTGGGGCTGAGCTGTTTCACTTGGCAGAGTAATGCCCCGAGAAGCTGTGACTGAATGAGCAATCAATGGGGTGAAGTGGAACCCTAAGGGCAGGTGTTGCCTGCTCAACATAAACAGTTTCTGCTCGTCATGCGAGATGCCTTAATTACCAACCTGTAACATGAGAGGCTCTGTTATCACTGATGGCGCAAGGCCACCCAGCGTGCTTATCACATGCAGCCCCGGTCCAGAGACAGCGTGGGCTCCACTGCCCAGGGGAGCGGCTCCATGGAGGGCTTTTCAGTGCAGGTTGCATCAGGCCCTCCCAGAGGATGGTTCTGTTCGAGCACTCATCTAAAGCTTATCTGAAACCCCCAACTCCAAAACCACTTTTCTTGCCAAGTTTCCAGCAATTAGTTCGTTCTAAGCCAGAAACACCGCAGGATGTGTTTGTCACGTCCTGTCCTGCCTAGATCTCAAGTTAACACAAATTAACTTAAAACAAACAGAATTTGGACCAAATTTGTCAAGTTTTCAGAAACAATTCCCTAGTGCTTAGGATGATGTCAGCTCAGATGTGCTGAAGATATGCAAGTCAAAAAGATCTTTGACCCCACCACCCGTAGGAAATGTTTGCAGGGCAAGACATTTCCTGGGAATCTGTAAGGAGGTCGGATCTCATGTGCAGCTATTGCAGGGTGAGAAACAGAAAACCAGCAGCCTGGGTACGGGCTCATTTTTCAACACTGAAGGAAGCTTTAAAGGGATGCAATCAGGCAAATCTTCCTATCTCAGTTGCTAGGAGTGCCTTAAATCAAGTCTGCAACCAATTCAAGGATTGGGAGACTCTCCAGTGAGCAAACATGCCAAAATATTTTTGCTCCATCTGACTTCAGTGGAGCAATGTCAGTGGCACATGCTAAGTGCAGGGTGTCCATCCAGCTGCTCTGCTGCTGCTTTCCTACCTTCTGCGTTTGCCCGGGCTGGCAAAAGGCACGCTTGGGCTGTGCATTCAGCGTCTCTGTGTTGCTGTTCATCATCCCAACCCACCATTGCTGCTATTGCTTCCTACTCTTCCTTTGTAGCTCCATTTTTAAGGAGTCCAAATTAATTTCTGTGCAGTTCTGCACATCCTTCTGAACTCAGTCATTCACAAATCTTGCTTCCAGTTGAATTTGAGGGTAAAATCCTGGCTGCCTGCTGTGAGATATGTGCCACTGACCTCATCAGGACCAAGATTTCACCCCGAAGTGGCTTCAGGCAAAACCACAGTGAAATCACAGGTTCAGCCCTATCAGGGTTAGCAGCTCTTTATTCCCTCTGTGGCTGGGCACAGATAAGAGTGCTGGGTGGCCTTTGGGCTGCAGCTTCCTCCTTAGGAGGCCACACATGCTCATGAGACAGCACATTCTGTTGCACCATGCCATACCCCACCAAACCCAAACCATGTAAGCCATATTTCCCAGAAAAGAGAACCTGGAGGGAGGGAAGAAGGGCCAACAGACTCTCTGCAGTGCAGATCTCTTGGAGCTTGCTTATGGGATCCAGAGTCTGGAAGCTCCTTTGGAGCTGCAAGGGCTGGAGAGAGTCCGGAGCCCAATGTACTCTGCAAGACCTCATCCAGCTGCAGAGCTCCCACTGTGTTCCTCCATGAGAACGCATCTTGGAGTCTGTGGGTGCTCTCTGTCACTGTCACATTGCCTTGTACAAAGAGGGGGGGGCCTTACATGGGCTTCGTGTATAGCTGTGGCCAAATTGCTTCTCCTTTTGCCTTGGTTTACTCTGCCATGAAATGCAGAGAAGCTTTGGAAGACAGGGAGGGTTGTAAGCCACTGGGATGGCTTCAGCAGCCATCAGGGTCTCGGGGGTGGGCTGGGCTGGGCTGTGTGTTGGCTTTGGTGTTCTCCCTGTGCCCTTGAGGCCAGGTGCTGCATGTGCATCGGTCAGGGCAGTCTGAGTCCCACAGGGCTGGAAGTACACAGCCAAGCAGGCAGAGCAGAGATAGAAAGCTGCCTCTGGGCAGCTGGGCCTCCTTGCAGGTCCCCTTTTCTGTGTCACCAGATGCAGCTGCTTCTCTGATTTCCTGGAAGAAGAGCCTGGTCCAGGCTTATTTTCTTATTTCATTGCCTTCCTCCACAGCTCACTGTGTTTCCCTAAGCCACCTGTGCTTGACCCCATGGGACAGACTAAGTTTCATGATCCAGACCTGATCTAATGCCAGTTAACCCTGTTCTGGGAAGGGTGTGGGACCAGGGATGGCTGTGAGTCCCTTCCACCCTCTGTTGTCCTTTGATTCAGAGCTGCAGGACCAAACTAGCGGTGAGGTGCTGGAGATGGGCGGTGGCTGTGAGTTCCATCCCCTGTCCACGACTGTGCTGTTGTTGGGTGCTGGTGTTGGGGCTCTGGATTGACTGGGAAAGGAGCTTCTGCATGCTTTCTGAATCTTGCATTCCCCTACATGCTGCTGATGTGCCTGTGCACACGAGTGGCAGCCTTCCAAAATATTCTCCGGTGTGGATGTTCCCCATGTCTGTTAGTCTGGGTGTTCACTATCTACACAAACGTGGGCACAAAATGTGTGCAGAGAGTGGCTGTGAAGGCAGTCACCCAGGCACGGAGATGCCAGTGTAAAAATAACACGGGTGCATGGCACACCCAGATTTACCAGTGGTGCACAACAGCATGCATGCAGGAGGTGGGGGGTGCTAAGCACTGGCCCGCATGCAGGTAGTGCATGTCCTCATGCAGCAGTGACGTCCACCCACGTGGGTTGCACAGCTGTGCACAAACAGTGGCCGTCCTGGCCACGTGCACGTGGCCGGCACATGCGTACTTACGTGTGTAGTATACGTGTGTAATTGGCAAGGGCACCATATGGTAGGCAAAGTGCACTTTCTTTTAACAGCTGCTCGGTTGTCTTTTTACTTCTGCTGTTTTGTCCATGGCTGAAGCCAGCAAGGAGAGTGGTGGCAGGGGGCCAGCAAGTCTGGGTCACATGGAGCAGCTCCAAACCATTGCATAAGTCCCGTCTGAAAGCGGACCTGCATGAGAACTGGTGGAGTCGTCTCCTTAAAGCTAAAGAAGTCCAAGGCCGTGCTGCTTGGTAGCACCTTGCCTCTGGCTGATTCAGCAGCTGGGTTTGGGTTCAGCCCTGGGGCTCGTGCTGTCCTGGGGCTCGTGCTGCCCTGGGCCGAGCACCCCTCCCTGATGATGATACGAGCTGGTGCTTCTCTAATGCTTTCCTGCTGAGGACCTCCGAGCATTTTACCACACTTGGAGAAGTGCAGTGACCCTAGCTTTCCAGATAGGGCCAGATCCTTATGTAACAGAGAGATAGGATTTCCAGAAAGCAGAGCAGTCAGTGTCCGAAAGAAGCTGGGGCTCTCAACTCTCCAATCCTGTGCTGCCCTCCCTTTGTAATGGGTTCCTTTTGCCCCTTTGCTGGTGGAATTAAAAATCCCACTGGATTTTGGAGAGAGCAAGGGGGGTAATTCATTCCTTTCCTCAGTAAGTTTGCCCTGAATAGGCTTGACTGTAAAACAATTCTTGTGTTTAAAAAAAAAAAAAAAAGAAACACTCCCACACAGTACTGGAGTGAGCCCAAAACCCTATGAAGCTTGCTTGTACAAAGGAATCAAGGGTGTGCCCGGCTGGAGCACGGCAGGGCCCAGCATGGAGCGGAGCAGCGGGTGGTGGGAAGGTGGCAAGGGGGATCTCTGGCTCGCAGAGCCCAGCAATGGGGTGCTTGCAGCAGGACGGAGACCCAGGCTTGTACCGCTCACTGCCTGGGTTCAGACAGGCAGCATCATTCTGGATCCCTGTGCTGCTGGTGAGCACCTTTGGACTGTGTTTTGTCTTGTTTTAATGCTGCAAAGGCAGCACTTCTCTGCCAGGCAAATGTGGCCCCACTGTCACTGGGGATGGGTGTCTGCAAAGGACCCTGAGCCAGTGGGTGGTAGGGAGAGGGAAAGGCAAAAGCCCTCCTCGTTCTGCTGTGCACTGGAGCACCCAGCTTGATGGCAAGCGGGTCCTAAAGGGTTGCTGCAGAGCGCTGTGGTCACCGACAGTCCCATGGCTGCAGGCTGCTGTTTTCTGGTGAATGATGATATCTGTGTGTTTGTTTCTAATTCTTTGCTTGCCATGCCCCCAAAGAGGCCCGCCTTAGAGCAGCAGAGTTGATTAAGGTTCGAGCTCTTGTTTTCAGTTCTGCAGATCTGTGACTTTAACCCATTTTTCCCATTCCACAGCCAATGATCCTAGCAGTGAGCTGGCAGTTAGCTAGCACTGATTTTTCTGTTTTTAACCCATAACTTTATTCCATCCAGAGCCGAGAAATAAGTCATTTCTGCTGGGAAGTCCTGTCATGCTGGCAGGCTGACTGCAAAAAGGCTTCTGCCATCTTCAAATCAGCAGGTTTCCAACTGAGCAATCCCTCTAGACACTTTGTTGGGAACAACGGGGCAGCCTCTCACTTGGAGCCAGGAGGTCTCAAGGAGCTTTGCGCCCTCCCACGTGCTCAGCACCCTCAACTCCTACTGCAGGATGTGCAGCAGGCGGAGAAGGAGCAGCGCTTTTTGCTTCCATCCCCAGGAATGTGCAGGGACCTGCTGGGTGCTGGGTGATGGCTGCGCACACGGGAGACACTCGCCCCAGAGCCGGGGAGCAAACACACAGCTGTATTTGCAGTCCAGTGCCAGGAGGGAGGAACCTGAGTATTTTGGCAGTTTGGCGTATGCAGAGCCAGAGATGAGAACTAGGAGGCAGCAATGACAAGAGGTGATTTGGGAGCAGTTTAAAGGAAGGAGGCAGATTTTTCACCATCAGCTTTGCTTCCTCTCCTTATGCCTGTGGATGGCCAGGAGGTGCTGGAGCTAGGAGAGCTGGGGCTGGGCGGAGGAAGGAGATGTCCCCTTTGGCCGTGCAGTGCAAACAGCCCTGTCCACGCCTGGCTGTAGGGTTTGAGCTGTGATTTCTTGCTGCAGCGCTGACTGGCAGACATTGCCCTTTCCTCCAGTCCGGACCAAGAAGCTGCTGAATTAGATGTGCAGATCTGCTGTGGGAAAGTTGGTGTTTGATGGGTTGGTTGCAAGAAGGCAGATGATTTTAAGACTCCGCATTTCAGTATGTGTTTTTTCTGTATCTGTGTTTTCTTACACCAAAAAGTCCAACCTGGGTAACCTGGGGTGGGTTTTTGCCATGTGCCTTGGGGTGCAAGGAGAGGACATCAGTGCTGTCACTGCCTTCCCACACTCTGCTTTCCAGGGCTGCCCCAAGCAATTGCTGCTCGCCCCAGAGCCGACCAAAATATGCCATGGAGTCATCCCCATGTATTTATTGTTCCCCTCTGCCACACGCATAGGGAGCCAAGCACCTGGGTCACCTCTGATGAAGGGACATGCGGTCACAGAAGAAGGACCTGCCCCATGGTGTGGGGCTGGCAGCCATGTGTGAAATGGCCAATGAGGCAACGGGGGGTAAAGTGGAAAATGAGAATCCCACCGCCAAGTTTTGGCACTAGGGAAGACCTCAGGGTGGGTTCATTTCCAGTAAGCTGGGATTGCTGCACGGTCAGCTGTGAGCTGTGCAGGAAGGAGACCCAGGCAGGGCTGCCTAGCAAGGCTCAACAGGGCTTTTAAGGCATTCCAATCCTCAATTAAATAATTTCCTCAGCACTCGCACTTTGTCTGAGCCACCTGTGCGCACTCGCTCTTGGAGGCGTCTGGAAATGGAGCTGGTGGTCTGGGTGCCCCCATTGCCGACTCCAGCAGTGCTTGGCTCTGCAGGTAGCAGGGATGTGGTGCTTTGTGGTTTTTGAGCTGAGGCCGTGTCCGCTGAGCAGAGCAGCATGGGCTGAAACTGGGACAGTCCGTGGAGACCACACGGAGTTATCCTCCTGCCCTGCGGCAGTATTTGCAAAGCAGATTTCAGCCAAGGGTTTCCAGCCAAAACTTGTGGGCCTCCATGAAGCAGCAAGAGCAGGTGAAAGGAGGGCTGTTTTTGCGAAAAACTTGGCCATTTTGGGATCAGCCTCCGTGAACTAACTACATACACTGCGAGGTCCATGTGAACGGTGGGCAAACCTGAGGGGTCTTTGCATTTGTGGGGCTGCACGCTGCAGCTGGGCTGTGCTTCATGCAGGGTGTCTGATGCTGTGCTGGTGGTTGGGATGGGTTGGGGGTGCAGCTGGCCATGCTATGGGATGTGGCATCACAACCTCGGCGTGGATGGGAGGTGCCGTTATTCCCCTTTTACAGCAGGAACACCAGATCCACAAGAGCACCAGGTTTCAGGGATGGCGGGTGCCTGGGGATCTGCGTGCTTTGAACTTAAACTGCCTTGTCCAAGGCCATGCAAGAAGTAGGTAACAGCCAAGGGGAGCCCCTCACCCCTGGGTCACCTCCTGTGACGGCTGTGCCCTGTTGTCATTGCACTGCCAGCTACTTTCATTCATTTGTTAGCCCTGTCGCTGATGGCAGTGCCCAGGATCGCTCTGCTGGGTGAAGCCGTGCTGCCGCAGCCCAGCTCTCACTGCTCCAGTGCTGCTCATCGGGGAGAATGTGTCGGTGGAAGGGCCGGGGCAGGGAGGGGGGTGATTGCAAGTATTTCCTCCCACTGGGGCATGCTGGAAGCAGGGATCTGTGTTTGTATTTATTTCTCTCTCAGAAAGGGAAAAGGACACCTGAGCTCATAATTTGCAAAAGTTGGATGAGAAACCTGGAACCCAACAGGCCCTGCATCTTTAAAAGTATTTAAATTCCTCATCTCTGCACTAGGAGGCACCTTGAACCTTCCTCTTGGCCCTGACCTGGGCCCATCTGCTTCCTATTACCTTCCCATAAAGCTGCCTCACCAGCCAAAAAGCCAGGCTTTCAGGGAATTCTGTCTGCAGCCCCGATGTTGAAATTAGTAACAGTTGTCATCTGTTTTTCTTTTTTCTCTTTTCTTTTATTTTCTTTCTTCCAGCTTGAATTTTAACCCCCCTCCTCCCCCCCTGCTTGAGTGTTTTCAGTGTCGGAAGAGGAAACTTTGAGTCCAGCCGCGCGCTCGAGCCCTCTGTGGTCCTCGCTCTTTGTCCCCGCTGTCCCCGAGCGGAGCAGGGCGGGCAGCAGGCTCCGCGTGCCGGCAGCTCGGCCCACGGGTTCACGCAGCGAAGCCACCTTGGCGCTGGGAGCGGGGAGCGTCAGCCGCTCGCGGGGCCCCTGCCAAGGACAACGAATTCCTTGGGAAGGAGCAAATCGCAACCGGCCCAAGCGAGGGAGGCACGAGACTGGGAGAGGTCACCCCGTACCCTGGGCCTCCCTTGGTCGCAGCCGTTCCATCCTGCAGGGCCACTGGGTCCCCGAGAGTTTCTGCGCCTGCTGATCGCTGCCCTTTGGGAAGCAAAATGTGAAAACTGAGGTTATGGAAAACTTTGTACATGCTGAAGAAACCATGGAGCGCTCGTCCTACCCGCTTTGTTCCTCTCTCTGCTGTGTTTTGGGTCCATCTCCTGCATGATACAGGCTTGTTAGGGTCTCAGAAGTCGGAGGCGTGCTGTGTTCCTTTGCCGTGTGCAGGAATCAGAGCCGGAGCCCTTCCCCCCGGCAGCTTACGGGAACTTTGCAGCTGTAATTCCGAACACGTGGCGCTCGGACCGGAGCTCCTTTCCGAGGTCAGGGGGCTGTGGGATCCTGGCGCTTGGAGCCTGGGGCTGTGCAGGGTGGGTAGAGGGGAGGAGAGGCCACTGCTGCCCTTTCGGGGTCGTGGGGAGGAGGTAGGACAGGAAATAATGACATCCTTGAGGAAGCTGGTTCGACAGCTGAAAAACACAAAAAATTAGTAGTATAAAGCCCAGGAGAAAATATGCTTCAGCTGAGCAGCTTTCTGTCCACAGACCTTGGAGCGGTGACAGAATTTGAGAGCTGGAATCTCAAGCTTTAATAGATTCTGAAAAATGCTGACTTAGGAGAGCGCTGCAGCATGCCGGGCTTCGGTTTCGCCTTCTGCCTTTCTCAGTTCGGTTCCTGCAGCCCTGCAGGGAGCGGGGACGAGCCAGCCTGGACCGCTGCTGCCCTCACCTTGCCGCCTCTGCGCTGCGGCTGGGAGGGGACATTGCAGGGGACAGCCTGCACCGGGTGGCTGTGGTTTCAGGGACCTGCAATACTCGTCTCAGCATCCCCGTGTCGTGGTGGCAGAGGGCAGAAGTCCTGCCAAGCCTCGTGCCTTCGCTTCCTGCTTCCATGTGCTATTGCTGCTGAGCAGTGCAGCCGGAGATGAGGTCTGGGGGTTGTTCGCTGACTTGAGCACTGGATTCTCACAGTTGCCACGCACAGGCCATCCCTGTTGACATCTTTGCAAAAGCCACCATCGTCCCACCTCCAGCTGAGCCTCATGCATGTTCCCAAGTGCATCTTCCTTGAGCTCAGGAGCGTCCCCTCCTCGCCCTCCCCACGGTGCTCGAGCTCTGGAGCTGCTGCAGAGCCACGCGGGTTACGGCTGCATCACGGGGCTGAAGCCAGGCCCTGGTGTGGGCTCATCCATGGCCTGTCTGTCATGCCTCTGCAGAACATCTGCACTGTGCTGTGGGGCTTCTCCCAGGGAGAGCACTGCTCTGCAGATACTTGGGATTCTCCCGGCGGTAGATATGTGCCATATTCCTTGCGTGCGTCATCTAATCGCTGGATAAAAACAAAAACCACAGGCTTTATGCAACTCTCCAGCGCTATGCGAGTTTTGTATAATTGCCTCAGACTGAGTGGAGATCATCTGCAAGCCAAAAATCTTTCACTGAAGCAATTAGCAAATCATTTTAAATAACAAATACAATTGGAATCTCATGATCCATTTGTGGATAGAGCTGAGGGTAAGGGTGAGTTCCCTGAATGGGTCCTTTGTTTTGAATCACTTTTCTAGGTTTAGACAATGTTCTCAGAGAGCAAGTGCTCTTCTCTCAGTGCAGTGGTGATCATTAAAGTGTATTTTAAAGCCAGGGAAACTGTAATTGTGGTTTTTGATCACTGCTTGCTACCACCCTGAATGCTTTCAGTTTGTATTTTCCTTTTTGAGAAGCTGGGTACCTGGGATCAGGTGACCATTTGTTCTTCCTTCTGTGCATTGGCAGCAGGACAAATGGTTCCCATTTATTCTGAGCCTCCTCTCCTCCTGCAGTGTAAGGCAATCACCAGCCCCCTAATCCCAGTTCAGGCTGCTGGAACGTTGCAGGGCTGCGCAGAGCAGAGTTCACCCCGGCAGAGTGCTCAGATAGCAGGATAACGTGGCTTCCTGATGCTGTGAATTGACTTGGTTAATTGCATTTGCATTTTCTTCCTATCCTTTTCTCCCCTTCCTTTCTCTCTCTTTCCATCTCTCTTACGCTCACTCTTCTTTTCTCCAAGTCCTGTCTTTCCTTTTAGCACCATTTTCTCCCTCGCATCCTTCTACTCCTCCCTTTTTTCCCCCTCTCCCCTCCTCCCCTGTTCATTTGTCACCCTCTCTTCCACAGGGGCAATGCCACCAAGAACCTTCGATTCCAATTAACCCATGTTGGCACCATTGCACCGGCCTGGGCACAGCGTGCTGCAAAGCCACCGTCGGCCTCGCTGCTTTGGGGAGTGGCTGAGGATGCCTGTGGAGGAACCGAGGACTCCTGTCTCTACATAAGCGGTGGCCGAGAGAGAGAGATGTGGGGACAGCGCCCTTCCAGCCGGTACAATACTCCCTGCACTGAGACAAGCGTCGCTAGCTATGGCCATCGCTTGGAGGCTTCTCACGTGGACTGTCATCTTCGCTGCGTCTGTCTGCAGCTTTCTGTGTCACACGTTCCAGTCGCAAGGTAGAGGTTGTTGTGGGGAGAGGGGATGGATCCGCCCGCACGGGCTGGTGGAAAAACTGACGGTGACCCCAGGGGAGGCTTTAGGGTGACGTTGTGCTGGGGAGGGGTTGGAGGCACCCTGACCTCTGCTCTGCAGAGAACAGAACACCTGCTGCTGCACTTGTGGGTGTTCTCCTTGGGCCTGCGAGGAAAGGATGTGTTTTGCTCTCAGATATTATGCTCCTTGACTTTTTGCAGGGTTCCAAGCAGTAGGGTCTGTGTAAGATGAGAGCCACAGGAGGCAGAAGGGAATGTACACGTAGGAGGTCTGTGTGTGTGCTTTGTATGTGCGGGGATGGTGGTCTCTGCTGGAGGCACAAATGTCATGCACAGCTATGGGTCTGGACAGGCATGTGCTGCTGGAGGAAAAGCTTAAGCTTGTGCACATGTTTCTCTGAGTGCTGTTGTTAGTAAATGCTCAAATCTGCTCAGGCATGAGCACCTTGTACCTGTCTTACACGTCTGTGTGTTTCTGTTGGCCCGTGTTTACACGCAGAGCCACACACACAAGTTATTGCAGTGTGGGTCTCCTGCACATTGTAGCTTTGTGCCACTGGACATGATTTGGGTTAGGGGTGAATGGACTGGAAGGTGAGGTGGGCTACCTTGTACTGAGCCCTGAGTGCCAAGACAGCACAGATGGGTAACACAGTGCAGTTAAATTGCTAATAGTAATTTGCATTGTGAGCATTTCTGAAGAGACAATATGAACACTGCCATCAGGTGCTAGGGGTAAGGAGGAAGCTGCAAGATAGACGTTTACCCATACAAAGTGTTAATATCCAACCTTAGTTTTGAAAACATCTGTGTGCCCAAGTCAGCTGCAGCAGGGCAAAGGCAGTGGTGAACCCTGGCTGTTGCACAGTACAGTGTCACCAGGCTGTGGTTACAGTAACTGTGAGCTGTCTTGTGAAGGTGAATTGGAAGGAGGCACAAAGGCGACCCAAAGCCACGTCCTGCCTGGGTCTGAGCACTGTCTAAACTTGGGGCACCGTCGTATTGCAGCTTGCGCTGGGTGAAGTGCAAGGCAGTCAGTTGCAGAGCTGTGTGCCGTGCAGGCGCTGTGCAACGTGCACCATTACACAGGCAGATCTTCTTTAATCTGAAACAAACACGGTTTCTGGTGCTTCCAGCCAAAGCCTCTGGCAGTGCCTGTTGTGACTGTTCTGGGCCTCCCGCATCCGTCAGCTCGCACCTCCCTCCATCTGCACCACTGCACTCGCGGCGCTAGCGATGCTCTGACGGGGGCTTTGCTGCCAGATCGCCTCCATCCGGACTCGCAGCAGCTCAGATCCTGCTTCGCTCACCAGTCTCTGTGCTGTTTGCTAGCACACCTCAGTCTGAACCCTGGGCTTGCTGAAAGGACAGTCAGTACATCTGTGCTGTCCTGGATCCTGTCTTCTCCGCAGCAGGGACGGGCAGCGGGCCAGGCTCAGCCTTGATGGTGCTGGGGGCATAGTGCCAGGGCCTGAAGCCTGTCTCCTCCCCAGTCCCATGGGTCAGGCTGCCCCATGGGCCCCTTTTGCTGTCAGAGTGCTTTTTTAGGCTCCTTGCATCCCGAACAATTGGGGTCAGGCTGCTAACGATACTCAGCACTTCTCTTCACACTGCTGAGGTAGTAAGTACATAATCCTCACAACACCCTTTTGAGAGGGTGAAATACTGTTATCTTCTCTTAGCAGTTGGAGGCATGGAGAATAAAGGCAGTGTTTTCAACAAGCCCCTGATTTTGGCCAGAGTGGCTTGCCCAGGCAGCCTAGCAAGCTAGCGATGGAGCAGGATTCATGTGCCCCATGTGCAGACTCCAGATCAGTGTATTTGTTTTATGCGGGGAAAAGATTAAGGTATTACAGTCATAAGCTGTAATTATATATGTGGGAAACAGCAGATCAACATTGGAGGCCTCTACATGTCAGCAGAGATGTAACAAGATTCAGAAGGTAAACAACGTCTCGTGTAAACTCAGGCTGTGGTTTTTAACAATGCAGGGAATTGCAGCTGAAATGGTTGAGCGTGGATTCAGCACATACCCTCCATTGTGGAATGGTTTTTAATCAAAAGGAATTTTTCTTCTAGTGCCTCAGTTTAATCTTAGTGATAGATTATACATCCCCTGTTTTAGAGAGCATTAGATGGGGCTAATCTGGCTGCTCCTGGCTCACTTACAAATCGATGGACCCATGGAGGGCATGTTGAGGCCACTACAATGCCAAGGCAGCTTCAAGCCGCAGGATCCCATAGCATTTTCCCCAAGCATCCTTTATGAACTGTGTCTGGGCTGCAGCTGGGGCTTCTCTTTGCTCTGGTGACAAGATGAGAGCAAACATCTGCTTCCTTTTCATCCTTTAAGTGGCTCTGTAATGACAGAGGCAGTGCTGAGAGCATACAAGGAGGGAACAAAATCCTCCTTCCTTGGCTTTCACATTTGCTCTCTTCTCTTTGTTCAGCTTACCCCCTACCTTCCCCAGGCTCCTGCTTCCCCTTCTGCCTGCCCTTTCCCTTCTCTGCTGTCCTTGTTCCTGCAGATGTGTGCTCCCTTTCCATCAGGAGCGGGGCAGCAAGGTGCTTCTTACACACCCATTTCTGCCTCCCAGCTCTCTCCTTCCCTCCCTGGGTGCCCAGCTTTGGGCAGCTTTTCCTGCAGAACGGCTTTTTATAGCATCTCTTCTGAAGCAGGGTGACAGCTCTCTGGAAACACCAGGCTGCTTATCACCAGTGCAAATCCGCCTGATAAGCGGATGCAATACTGCACGTGTCAAGCCAAGATCTATTAATACAGCATGAAGTGGCTGAGGGGGCAGAGGGAATGTGGTGGCTTTTCTGGAAGGAAGGAAGGGCCAAGCAGTGCTGTTACTAATTTTCAGAGCTCCTAGTATGATCTGCAGCATGACCAAGGCAGGCATGGGTAAATGATAGAGCAAGGGAACAGCTGTAATGCTGTCAGGTGGACATGAAGCAAGTATACAGGGTTAGGGAGTAAAAGATACTAATCTCTTAGAGCCTCATCTGATCTTTTACTTTTTTGGAGGAGAGGAAGGAGCCAGCAGCTGGATGAAGACACTGTCTTCTTCCTTCCATTGAAAGTTTTTTTATTTTGTCCATATGTGACACTTTAGATCGTCCATTCCTAAAGCATCCATGTGGTGCCGGGCACTGCTTTCAGCTCTTTTTCCTGTGCCTCAGTTTCCAGGGTGACATCCCTGAGGATGCATGGCATCGCTGTGGGAAGAGCAGGCTGTCACACACAGCCTGAGCCCAGGCCGTGGACTCTCTTCCCTCCTGGATGCACCTTGCAGGTCAGGATCAGAGGCTACAGCCCAGGGTCTTAGACCCTCTTCTAGAGGCTGAGTGAGCAAGCCTCCTTCCAAGTCACTATTTTGCAGCCCATGTGGACTGCAGAAAGGAAAAAAGAAACAAGACGCTTCTGGTAGCAATTTTTTCCAAGCCTGATGTCAGTGGTTAAGTGCAAGTGGTCACGGTTGTTCGCCCGGCTGCATCACACACGAGGCAGTGTCATGCAGCGGAAGCTGGAGCACAGGAAGTTAAGAACGGATAGTTTCTTCTGGCTTGCTGAGCCAAGGGAGAGGTGCCAGAAGAGCTTATGGTTTGGAAGGTTGGGAGCTAACCCCTCAACCGAGCTGGTGGGAAGGACTGTCCCATTAGTGGTGGCCAAGGAAACCACTCGGTCAAGCTCCCACACTGGAAAACACACTGGAGGGAAAGGAAAGTTTCCAGTGCTGCCATGCGGTAAGAGTGTAATTTTGAGTCCAAATTTATGGTGGCTGGGAAGGCTTTGAGGATGGGTGCTGTAGAGCCAGGCAAAATGCACCCACCTCAGAGCAGCCTGGCCTCCCCTGTTTGCTTAGGGAACAGCTGCACATAGGATGCAGGAAGCACAGTGGCATTCTTCCAGCATGAAGAGGGCAAATCCCGTCCGACTCTGTGAGCAAACTTCCAACCATTGGGGTTAAGAAGTAAACACTATGAGGGGAGGAGCTATCCTGTCTAGTACCAGAATTTTTGCATCCTCTGCTGATGCCTCCAGTGCTGAGGCTGTCAGAGACAGCTCGACCTCTGCTCGGATCCGCTCTGGCATTCCCTGCAACATTTTTCTTATAGAACATGAGATTTCGGTAGAGTTTGCAGAGTGCCAATTCCTTTGACAGCCAAAAGCACTGTGTGAGTGCAGTCAGAGCTGCTGGACAGTGACCTTGTCAGGGTACATTTCCTAAGTGGTATGAGACAGCCTCAAAAGCTCAAGTGCCGCAGGAGGAGGTGCTAAGCCAAGCTGATACGATAGAGCACCGGGCTGGTGAGGCAGGATGGTGTGATAGATAGCAGCCTGGCTGGAGGGTTGGGATGCCTGACTTCTCTTCTTGCTGCTTTTTTAGCACAGCTGGGGAGTTCTGGTTACCTTCTTCATTATTTTAATTGCAAATACAGTATCTTGGTGCCCCTTAGGAGGGTGTCTCACACCTAATGCACTAGTGCAGTTATTATGTGAGTTATCAAAAAGCAGAGTTAGCAGGTCCACGTGGCAGTTGCAGGTATTCTGAAGAACCCCACAATTTCTTAGCAAGACTGTCATCTCCTGAGACATTGTTACCTCCGTGTTTTGGCATGCTTTGAAGAGATCTTACTTTAGCTTTGTTACAGAACAAATGCAGGTCAGAAATAACCCTCTGCGTGAACTGGAGTCCCTCTGTCCACTGGAGATGGAGAGGTGGGGTACAGTCCAGGTCTAGAGCCAGAATTTGGCTGTCTGGAACAACCTTGGACCTGTCTCTTCCTCGCCATCACCTGCCAATTAAGATTAGATTCTGTAGGCTGAAAGCCTTAGGGAATAACTCAGGGATCATGTAGCCTGGACAGAGCAAGGAATCCAGGTATCATATCCCTGCTGTGTTATAGTTAGAGGCCCCTTGTCCTTCTGTCCATCTTTGTTTTAGGTGTCTTTTGCAAGCAGTCACAAGTGAGCTTGGTCCCGTCAGGATGGCGGGAAGCCACGTGGCTAAAACACTGCCGTACAGGTCAGACGAGTCCTAGAGGGCTGCAAGGGACTGAGCAGTGAGCTTTTGTCCTGCTGATGTGTTTTGTTTGCAGCATGAATGGTGTGCTTGCTCACAGAGGTGGGTGTGAGACTGCTGGCATCGTGATGGCTGAGTGATGGCTGAATTCCCAGGGTCAGGGTCCTGCCTGCCCTGTCCCATCTGTGGCTCTGTGCTGAAGCTGCTGAGTGTCTTGCTCTGACTCTTTGCAGAGTGTCATTCTTCCTGTTTGCTTTTCCTCCCCAGAGGAGTTCCTCTCCAGCCTCGATCACTATGAAATTGCATTTCCCATCCAAGTGGACCAAAACGGGGACTTCCTCACCTTTGACATGAGGAGCCAGCTGAAGCAACGCCCTCGGCGCAGTCTGGGCTCCTTGCCCTATGAGCCATCAGAGCAGCAGGTTTTCTACAAAGTCTCTGCCCACAGAACCCAGTTCCTCCTCAACCTGACACTGCACTCCAACCTGCTGGCTGAACACTTCACTGTTGAATACTGGAAGCGAGATGGTGTGGACTGGCAGCATGATTTCCACGAGGATTGCCACTACGCAGGCCACTTGCAGGATCAGTACCTGAACTCAAAGGTCGCCATCAGCAACTGCAATGGACTGGTGAGTCCCCACATTTTGCCTAGCCAAGGACAATGCTGACAACCAGAGCTACCCATAAAGCAGATCAGATTGCAGCTTCTTTGATGTTTGCTGCAGAAACTCAGTTTGGGTCCCAGCAGATGGATCCATGGCAGTGGGAAGGACCCAAGATTGCTGTAAAATATTGCCATATATTGCACAGTGGCATCAGAAGTCAGCTGAGGGTGAAGGACACGTCTCCTCATTACATTTGCAGGACTTCCTGATCCAAGTTGAGATCCAGTTCCTATCAAAGTCAGTGGGAGATTTTTCCATTGATTTTAACTGGAATGGGATAATCCAGGCTTTAGACTATTATTCCAGCTCTCGCATAACTCTCCTGTCTACTTCCAACATCAATGGCCAAAGGTATGTTTTGTATGTGCTAGTGAGGAAGAAGTGCAGGAGAGCAGAAATTCCACATCATGACCGAGAATGTCAGAAGTGCATTCAGTTGCTTGTAACTGCAGATCCAGTCCTGGGGTTCCCATTCACCTCTGTCCAGATTCCAGGAGCTGAAAACATGACTTCTGGGGAAAAACTGGACATAGTGTTTTTCAAAGTGACAAAGAGAACACCACGGGGGGACAGGATGGCATTCCTCAGAAGCAGCAAGGCTGCTGCAGGAAAGGAGGAAGTTATCTGTTCTGCATGTTCCCAACAACTAGGATTAGACATCATGGTCTTAGATATCAGCAGGAAAGCTTAATAGTAGCCATTAGTGCTAAGGACAGCTGAGCTCTGGACTAGGTTGCCTGAAGAGTGCATGGCCCCAACATCGTTGGAGATCTTTAAGAACAGGCCAAACAAATGCCTCTCTAAAATTCTCCACGTATGATTCATTAGCTCTTTCAGCACTGGGAATAGGTTAAGGACTTCCATTCTTATTTTTCTGTGATTTTCTGATATTTCTGGCTCACAAAGCGCATTTCAAGACCTGCCAGTTGGAGGGATGGAGCAAACATGCCCTGTTAGTGAATCCCAAGGATGATGGCTCCCTCAGAGGAGCAACATGTAGGAAAAGACTCTGTAGGCCAGATTCATATTTATGCTACGGCCCCACCTCTTAGCAGCATTCTGGCAGTGTGGAAGAGCTTCCAAATGGGAACGAATTCACATTTGATTTATTGCTAAATCACATTGCCAGAACAGTGCTGAGGGTTATTAACAGAAATGAGAATCTGACTCATTATATCAGAGAGTCTAATGTTTCCAACTCACAGCCAAAAATCAGAGCTGCATAAACTCTTGGTTCCCAAGTTAGCTTTTTGTTTAGATATGTGACCTCTGCTGAAGTCCTGGATGATTTACTGATGTTCACAAAAGAAGAGTCGAAGGGTGAGCTGAACACTGCTGGCGAGGAATAATCCAGCATTAGCCTGCCTCGTGCTTCAGAGGACACCAAGTGCAGGGCAAGCAGTGGCCCAGCAGCACTTGCACTGGGATATTTTAGTCCACAGACAGTTTGCCTCTGGGGGGATATCAGGGAGGTAAATGCAGGCAGGCGCAAAGAGGTACAGGGGGTCACCCAGTAACCTCTCCTTATGCTGAACTCCATCCTCCTGCTGTGGAGAGCTACAGACATCAGCAAGGAGGTGGATCCGTAGGTTTCATGAGGATATCAGGGTCAGGAAACTGGCCGAGGGGAGACTGGCATCTTTAGCTGGCAGAATGGGGCTGTACTTGCACCCGAGCAGACCTGTGCAGAGCTCTGGGTGATCAGCAGCTGAGCCCTCCCAGCTTCTGCCATCCATCAGCCTCCAGGCAGCACCAGGTCTGCGTAGCGGGGCCAGAAGAAGTCTCAGGGGAATCCCAGATGGTGCAAAGTGGGCTGTGTTGTGATGTTAAATGGCACAGGCAGGGACCAGTGCTTATGGGGTGCACAGAGGAAGAGGGAAGGTGAGGACTCCACAGAAGGACCCAAGACGTGAGAACGTGTAACGAGTCCCAAGCCTTGTTCAGCTCCCATATCTCTGTACAATTTCTGCATCCTTCTGTAGACCGCTTTGTTTTCAAACACTTGCGATGTGACTTGCACCTTATGGCACCCTGGCTTCAGGCTGCTGATAAGCTGGGTTCGCTCCTCTGCCCGGCCCCATGCTGTCAGCCATCACCGCCACATCTGCGCCCAGCAGGCCCGGCAGGCCGCAGGCCTCAGCCCCGATGGTGACACTGCAGCCGGAGCGGGATACAACTGACCCAAGCTTAACTTGTCGGAAGTAAAGGGCAAAATGGCCCGTTTTCCGAAACATGCAGAGCTGTGAGCTGCCAGCAGGGCCCAACATGAAGCAGCTGGAGCCTGCAGGAGCAGCCCGAGGAGGCTGGATGAGGCAGAGCTGTGTTTTGGCCTGCCAGCCGCACAGGGGCCTGAGGGCTCATGTCCTCTCATCAGCAAAATCGTAGCTAGGCATAAACAACCTCAGGAAAGAAATGTCCCTGTCTTACCTCTTGCGTCAGAGCTCATCAAAGACCACTTTAAAAGCTGGCTTTTCAACCCGCTGTGTCTGTGCTTTCGTCTGACTTGCCCTCCTGAAGTCAGCGGGAACGTGAGATGTTTGGAGCTCGGCAGATGGCCCTGGGGCTGAGGCTGACGTCAAGCTGCTAGCGCGTGTGAGAGGAGGTGGACGAGCCGAGCTGCAGCGTGGAGCTGTGCCTCTCCTAAGCGTGGTTGTAAGCTAATAGGATAAACCATCCTTGCTCTGCAGATGACCTGGGTGAATCACAGGCAGGATATCCAGCTTAGCTCCCCCACAAACCACAAAGATCTCTCTCAGGGCTTCTTGCCACCCCCTTTCAACACACGTGTCACGTCCACCACCCAGACCTCAGCACTTGGCTTTTGGGGGGTTTCAGACTCCTGTGACGCAAAGCTTCGATTCCACAGGGTCATGGGGCCTCCTGCCTCGCTCCGAAGAGGCTCAGGGTGGCTGGGAAGGGCCCTTTCGTAGCACGGCCTGGTTTTCAGGAAGGACATGCCCTCCCCTCCTGCTGCTCTGCCCCAAGCCGGCGGTGACCTCCTTCTCCCCGTCCCGCAAAGCCGGCAGCCAGCTGGCTTTGCAGGCCGACACTGAGCTTTCCGCCGGAGCCCTCGCCAGGCTAACCTCACAGTACCTCGCTTGTGTTTGAAAAGGTGGAGTGGAGCCAAGAGCAACAGGGCCTGGTGCAGGAGGAAATCCCCCGGCACTCTGGAGATGGGGACTTCACTGAGCGCACACTGCCCTGATTCAGCTTTTGTAGCGGGGAGGGAGGTGGGGAGAGACCTGTTATGGAGGGAGCGTCCACCCCAGAGAGGCTCTCCCCACTTGCCCAGCACTGATGTTTTACAGAGATCTGCTTCCCCATGTCCCTTCTGGCAGATCAGGGCGCCTGCCCCTGTTCTGTAGCAGGGAACTGATGAGGTGCTTTGACATCCCAAGAACATCAGAGCAGAGCTGATGGCAGGACTGTGCACCCAAAGCTGTGCTTTCACACAGGCAGTGGGAGAACAGCCAGGTAATGAGAGTCTTAGACTTTTGGGATGCTTCTTGGTCTACCTGAGCAAAGTCAGGCAGTTCCCATGCCTTCATTGCTCACTGGTAAAGTTTGGCTGATTGAACACGCTTGTTTCTTGGAGCTGAGACTGAATGATAAAGTTGCTACGGTGGTGGGGCTTCTGCTTATGTCACGTTGGGCTGGAGGAAGCTTTTTAGGTTGCCCAAACCTATATTATGCAGAGGCAAATCTTGCTGCAAGGGTAGGGCCAGCCACAGAGGAGAAGTTTGCAAGCAGCTGGTGAGCCGGACTGCTCATCCTGCTGGTGCCCAATCCTGCTGGTTGTTATTGTCTCACAAGGAGGTGTATTTGCAGAAGGCAAAGTCTGGGCTTACAGCCCAGATTTGTTCAGTTAGAGAATAAAATAGGAGAGAACAGCAAAAAAAAAATATATCAGAATAGCTAAATCAACAAATACGGGAGCAGAAACAAGATCATCTGATTGAAAGTTGGGGTGTAAAAGGGGTGGTAATGGCTGTGGGGTTTTAGGCTGCAGAGAAAGATTCTGGCCCAGCATCACTGACAATCAGGCTTCATACTGTAAGGATTCAATGTGTTTCTCAAAAGCCTCTGGACATTCGCACTCCTCTGTAGCTCTGTGCCTCACTTTCCTAACTGGTGTTAAGGTCCTGAGCTGCTTCCGAAGGCAGGTTGACGTGGCTGAAAGGCGCAGGAGGTAGATCTCACTGCTGAGTTGTGCTGATACTTGAAGATATGGTATTTAGGATCCCACAGACAGCTTAATTAGGTCAATGAGTGTATTGAATAGGAAACAACTTATTTATAATTTTGCAAGGAAATAGCGTGATTTTCAGAGGACTTTAATGAGCACAGAGGCCCTAAGGCATCCACGAGCAGCTGGCGCAGTTTGCTCTGGTCCATGGCTTTGTATGATTCAGTGTTTGTGCATAAATGAAGGATTTCTGCATGTTCTCTAAGCTGTTTGTCAGTCCCCAGAAATTCGGTGGCTAACCATCACAAAGTTCATCATGAGAAACCACCAGCATGTCACCCATTTCTCTGCCTACCTCTTTTATTCCTTTCCTTCTTTTTCCTTTCACAGCACGGGGTAATAGTCGCCGATGAGGAGGAGTATTTCATTGAACCGCTGAGCCCGGGAGCCAACGTCAGTGCAGGGAACGAGGGCAAGGGCAGCCCCCACGTTGTGTACAAGCGATCGTCCCTCCAGTACCCACACATGGATGCGGCCTGCGGCGTGCTAGGTATCTGTGCCCAGCAACACATCTTCGATCCATCCCAGTGCAGGCTGGGAAAGTCCCGACAGACAAAGCTGGGAAAGTCCACACTGCCCTCTATGGCAAATAAACAAATTCACCCTCTTGCATTTAAGAAAGTTTTATTTATGTATTTGCTTTTACCCATGCGAAGCATTTCTGGTGGCCTGGTTTTTGGAAAGCGCTTGTACTCTCTCCTTCACAGCGGGGCCTTTAGATTTGTAAATAGAGGGTGGAATAGAGAAAAAATTCTCTCTTATTGTTCTTACAAAAATCCTCCCAGATTTGGCCAACTTAGAAGGTATTGAGAAATCATAGCTCACGCATGCTCAGCCTCTTCCCAACATGTCTGTGCCCTTCCCATCCTTGCCAGCAGTCAGTCTGTGCCCTAGAGCCTGGGTGAAATCCCTGACCCCTGTGGTACCCAGTCTCTGTGGGTGTCTGGTGACCCAGCATCAGAGCAGAGGAGGATGCAGCCAGCTCTCCCCACAGGGCAGTGGGGTTGTAAGCCCCATAGACAGCTCTTCTGGCCCACAGTGGGAGCCAGGCCGTGGGGCCAGAGCTGATGGCCTCGCTGGGGACATATCTGCAGTCAGGTCGGTAGCACTTGAAGTCTGGAGCAAAGTCCTACAAATCTGCTGCTGCTTTGGAGGCTGCAGCCATGTCTGTGGAGGAAAAGCCAAGTCCTAAATTCAGGCCCTGGCAGGAAAAGGAAAGAGGAAATGATCTGCAATGACTTTATTGTCAGATTATGTCTGTGTAGTTTCTAAATCCACACGGTTCTTCCCCACGATGGAGCCAAAGTCAGGGCCCTGCAGCAGAGCAGTGGTGGAGACTGAGATGTGGGCCTGCAGCAGGGTGGGCGTGGGCAGGAGGGCAGCAAGATGCCAGTGGGGCCAGTAGGAAATGCTTAGCAAATTGATACCAGGGCTGGGTGTATTTGCTGGGTGCACGTGTCATGCGTAGAGCCCTGCAATGCCTTTCCTTCCCAGGACTGAAACTGAGCTAATAGCGTCCATCACTCTCCTTTGTATGCTTTTGGAGAGCAACAGAAAAATCTCTTTCCCTCCTCAGATGAGAAGCCCTGGAAGGGGAGGCACTGGTGGCTGAGGACGCTGAAACCGTCCCCGCTGAAGCCATCGGGCAACCACAGCCAGCGAGGCCAGCTGCCCCTGAAGAGATCTGTCAGCACAGAGCGCTACGTGGAGACCCTGGTGGTGGCCGACAAAATGATGGTGGGGTACCACGGCCGGCGGGACATAGAGCAGTACATCCTGGCCATCATGAATATTGTAAGTGTTATAACCACATCATGAAACTTGGGAGGCCCAGAGGCTCGCACACACCCAGCAGCAGAAAGCAAGTCAGAATAAATCCTGTGCTGAACCCCAAACATCTGGGTTTGGCAAAGGATGCAACGTGCTTTTCCTGCAAGGTGACAAGTGGGATGGAGGGAGCGCAGTGGGGAAGTGAGATCTGTTCCAGGACTGCAGTGGCTTCTTTCTGGGCAACAACCCTGCCACGCTGCCCCTGCCCCAACGCTGTGATACTCTAAAGCCTGCGGGGATTCTGTTGTGCAGAGGCACTTCAGGAGAGCTAAACTCTGGCCTCTATGACCATGCCACAGGCCAGATCTAGACTGGGAGAACAAAGCCCTTTCTTTGAACAGCATCTCTCATCTCAAATTAGCATTGCAAATGGGGCCAGCCAAGCTGAGAGATACATGGGAAAGCATAAGGACAGTCAGCTCTCACGCCTGGGGGCTGATCAGTGTGAGGGGTAGGGAGAAACACCCCCTGATCTTCCATACAGCACTGCCTGCGTCTCTGGGTTGCTGCGGAGGAGCTTCCTCTGGAGCATCACGTTTAGGTCATTGCTGGCAGCAGGATGCCAGGCTAGATGCATTAACAGCCTGAATTGGTCATGCTGAGTCTTCCTGTGAGGTGAGATGGGTTTGGAGGTTATCCATCAAACCTATGAAAGCCACTCTGTGATGGTTCTTTGTCCTGTCCTCTGCAGGATCTCTTTTCATGGCTTGCTCTGTTTGCATTTCTAAAGCAGATGCCAGATTTTGAAACAATACAGTTTCTAACTGTTACATCTGCTGTAAAACACCCATCGTGTGGCAGCAGATTTCTGAGAGATGCTGGCTCATTCCGGGCAGTCAGCAAAGCTCCGTCCTTGTGGCTGCATAATGCCAGAGCCATGGACCCAAAGGAGCAAGGTGCAGATGCTGCAGGATTCCATCTTCACTGTTCAAATCTCTCCAGAAGGAGACATCAAGGCCTGAACTTGCTGTAGGAGCTTTTGCAATCCGAATAGTAACGTGGAGTCTCATTCCCACTTCTGTTTCCTAAAAGGATTGGGTTTAGACCCCACAGCAGAGCTGTTTCCCTCCGTGAGTGGCCAACATGTGCCCACTCGCCAGCCACCTGCACCGTCGCCCAGCTAGCGAGCTCATTTTTAAGACTCGTCTTTTCTTGTTTCTTGGAGGTCAGGTTGCCAAACTTTTCCAGGACTCGAGTCTGGGCAATATTGTCAATATCCTGGTGACTCGGCTGATTCTCCTCACTGAGGATCAGGTGAGTTGGGCTCTGCTGAGCCACTTCCACCATGCTACTGTATTCCCTCTGCGGGACTGTGTGCTCCCCCTGGATGTCACCCCGGGAGGTCCCCCTGCTGGGTGTACCATGTCCTCCCAAAGGCAGCTGGGAGCTTGTTTCAGGTTATGGGCTGGGAAACTGGGACTCTGAGGGCTGTTTCTATGATCAAGTGGCTTTAGGGAGGCTTAAGTAGCTTTAGTACCCCTAAAGTCCTATTTCCCCATGGCCTCTGTGAAAGGAGGAGGGCATCTGAACTGGTTTCAGTGCTCTGCTGGCATGGAAATCATCAGCGCCTTCACATCAGAGCTTCTCTGGGAACATGCTGTTATATTGCTTCCATTCCAGCCCACACTGGAGATTAACCACCACGCTGGGAAATCCCTGGACAGCTTCTGTAAGTGGCAGAAATCCATTGTGAACAGGAACGGCAACGGGAACGCCATCCCCGAGAACGGCATAGCCAACCATGACACCGCGGTGCTGATCACCAGGTAAGACTGAGCCCGGCCTTGGCAGCACTGTCTCTGCCGGGGGTCCTTCTGTGCAGCTGTCCTCTGCCTCTATCCAAACCTTTCCTCCATGGCTTCCTTCCCATGTGCTCCCCCACGAGCTCGCCTGGCAGTGGCTGTTCCCTTGCAGCGATGTGGATTACTGCAGCTCAGATAACCATCGTCCATCCTCCCGTGTCTTCCCTCCATTTTGTTGTGCTCTCAAGGAGCTTCGTTTGCTGTGGGTATTTGTGCACTAGCGAGTTTATGGAGCAGGATGTACAGCAGTGTCTGGTGTGTGTGGGAACGCACCCCAGAGCTCTTGGACATCAGGCATCCTACTGAGATGGAGAGCCCGATTTGCCTCTTCTGTGAAGGATGGAGAAGAGGATACAGGTGGGACTTGAGCAGCATGACAATGACAGAGAACAGTCCTATGCAGGAGGTGCCTGTGTCTCTCAGCTTCTGTAAAAATGGTCTAGGACATGCTGAATTAGACCTCCCAAACTCTGGATGAAGACATCTGGATTTTCACATGCAGGACAAAAAATCCCCATCAGGGCAGCTGGGCGCCTGAACCTGGAAGAGCAGAGGGTATGGAGGGCTGCCTGGAAGCACAGAGGATGCTGAAGGGAAAGCTGGAAGGACAGAGGCCATGGAGGGGACGGCTGTGAGGATGGAGAGTGCCAAGAAACTGCTCTGAGCACCCAGGCACCAGCTGCACTGGCTCTCCAGTGCCCACATAACACTGTTTGGGCAGAGGGGGAAGGACCTGGGGGGAACCCCAGAGGCAAAACTGTAAGATTTGGTTGCACTTTTTTTATTTTCCCCTAGTAAGTAGTGGAGCCGTGTGCATCCTGTGAGCCCACGAGAGCCTTGCAGTGCTCAGGGGGAACAAGCAGAAGGCCCCCTTGGCCGCAGCCTCACCCTCGCGGGGCTGCAGCGTCTGCTTTTCCTCCACACGTGCGGGACGCGAACGCAGACTCCGAATTCTTCGGCCTCGCACCAGATGTTCGAGCTAACCCTCAGCGACTCGCCGCCCGGCCGCGCCAGGGCTTGGACAGCACCAGCACATCCGGCCCCGTCTTAATAAATTCCCGTCTCCCGATAACATCTTGCTGAGCTGCGGGCTTTTTTCTCCTGCAGAGACGTGTCAAATCGGAGCCTCGGAAGGCTTTCACGTATCCGCTCGAAACAAAGCAACAAATGTTTTTCACTCTCTCGGTTTCCTGCTGGGGGTGAGAGGTTTGGACACTGCCAGAGAGCACCAGGGCCAAAGGGACACGAGCTGTCACCAGGAACATCTTGCGCTTAACCCCTCGTGTGCTGTCAGCTGGCTTCTTCCCTGCTTTCATCCCCATGGGTCCACCAGGGTGAGCGGTGTCAGAAGGTCCTGCTGCCCACGCAGGAGTCCCAGTAGCCCACATCACAGTCAGTGTCCTTGGTGTCACACGCCCAAATCAAACTCAGGTTGAAGTGCAGCCCAGCTGCCAGTGTTCCCCATGGAGATCTGCGTGTAACATTGCCCATTTCAGCCAAGGCTTTGCAAAGACCCAAATGTTTGAGTCTGAGGACCATAAGCAGGGCAGCACATGGAGAAGGTATGTAAACAGAGGCATGGGGGGCACGCGGCTTTTCTCCACAGTTAAACGGCACTATTCACTTTCTGGCCCAAACTGGGATCTTCTGGAGATGCTGCTGGCGTCCCGCTGCAAGGGTGCTGCATTTCAGTTTGGAGGAAATTTTACTTTGCTGTCCTCATTTAGCTTTTCCTTGTAAGCAGCTAATGATGTGCAAACAGTTAGTTCCTTGATGCAATGGCTGGAAGTCGAGGCCAGGAACAGAGGAAAGAGTCATCTTGAATCAAGCCATATTGAATTTGTTTGGAAAATTCTCAGTAAAGGGCTAAACTGAAAAAAAATTGTAAAAGGTCACATCTCACTGAAACCAAAGTGAATTTTGAAATGAACCATTTTCAAACTGAATTTTTTCTTGTTAAAAAAAATAAAAACTACATATTTGATACGATGTGCTGCAACAAACCTCAGTCTGCAGACATGAGGCTGGCCCTGTCCTCCTCAGCCGGGGCAGTGCCGTGAGCCCATTGCCTCCCCGAAGGGAAGAGCCTGGCTCGCAGGAGTGTGCTGGATGCTCGTGAGCAGCACTGGACCGTCCAGCCAAACCCACAGAGCTTCAAGGCTGCTGGCTCACTGCGTTTCACCAGAACCCAGCCTCTGACCCCATCCAGCACTGCTCCATGGTTAAGGGACTAATCCAGAGGAGCTATCCTTAAAAAACTGTCTCAGCCTGGGGAAAGTGAGTATTGCAAAGTATGGATCAGAGGCCTCGCTTACCTGTTACAGTCTGTAGTTTTTATTCAAGAAGTGTTGCGTGAGCCATGTATGCTGTTTTGTACATGAAGGCGTTGGTAAAACTGAGATGTGTTTGTGACAGATTTTGGAGTCACCAAAATTGTGCGTGTTCCTAATGCTGCCTCCTTCTTCTCCTTGCAGATACGACATTTGCATCTACAAGAACAAGCCCTGCGGCACCCTGGGTAGGTAGGATTGTGCTTGTAGACTCTCGTGCGGTGGCGAGGGCTGTCTCCTCGGCAGCACTTCTCACCAGCACGTACATCTTGGGGAGCACGGTGTGGGAAGGCTGCCCCTTCTGCGTTTCCTAACGAGCAGGCAGAGGAGAAGCGCTCGCCCAACGCTACCGCGAGCGCCAGCAGCAGAGCCAGAAACAGGCCCATGGTTTCCAGCCTGCTAGACCATGTAGGCTCCTTACTTCTGTGAACACTAAAAGCAGCAACACAGAGGATGGATGGGCTCTGGAACGCTTCTCTGTTATATCCCTGGGTCAGGTCCAGCCTGATGATTAAGAACCGTTCGCATTTAGGGCTGGTCCATAGCCTAGTGGAGTATTCCTGGCTTAGCAGAGAGAAATAAGACTTTTTTTGTGATGACTGTAAAGGGAGTTCTTTATTTAAACTGCTAGACGCAGACAGACCCTGCAGCTCTCTCTGGCTGTAGCTCCTAATTTGTCTTGCCCTGGTCTAGACTAAGCAGTCAGGGAGGGATTATTGCTGTGAATCACTGCAGTTAAAAAGGAAAAGTTGGTGGATCTCTGACCTGATGCGGCTGCAGACAAGGTGCTGGGAGAGAGGTGGAGGCTGGAGGGGCTGTGGCAGCTCGACCCACTCCTAGAATGGAGAATGTCCCTTCCCCTGCCCCGAGCACTGTGGTCCAGCCTATGGCAGTGGGACAGTGGGTGAGCAGAGTGTTGGGGAAATCTGCTGCCACAGTGCCAGGGGGATTTCTGCCTTGTCCAGCCCTCCGGATGGAGTCAGGGTGGATTCCTCATCATGGTGGGTGTCAGCCAGAACCAAATGCAGATGGTCAGGCTGGATCCAAGGTTGCTCAGTTGCCCAGGCTGCCCAGTCAGGGTTTGGATGCCCAAGTGCTGGTGTGGCTGATCCCAGGTTCCTGGCAAAATGACCCAGTTGCCCCACCAGCAGTACTGGTATTGTGACAAGAGCTGCTGCTCCTCTGCACGTGGCCTGGTCTGGATATGAAATTCAGTGCATTTTGACCCATCTTAGCATTTCTGGGACTGTCATTGTCAAAATTAGCTGACAGTGCTGGGTGACCGTGTACCCACAGCCCATAAAACCCATGTGTCCATCCCAGTGAGAAGAAACTTGTTATGAAGACCAGGCTGTGTTCAGTGTTAGTGAGCGTGGAGCACGTCATTAGGTCTCCCCAGTGCAACCCATGCCCAGCGCAGCTGCTCTGTGCTAGTTCTGTGTGACCACTCCATCTGGCTTCCCTAGGCCTGGCGCCGGTGGGCGGCATGTGCGAACGAGAACGAAGCTGCAGCATCAACGAGGACATTGGCCTGGCCACAGCCTTCACCATTGCGCATGAGATTGGCCACACGTGAGTACCGTGCCCGAGGAGCCCCTGCAGGTGGCCATCAGGGAGAAAGGGTCCTGTTGGTCTGTTCCTGCCAACAGGAGCTGCAAACCCTTCTTACAGATGATCAGGATGTGTTGAAAATGCAGTGGCTGATCAACTCTCTAATGCCTTGCTGATGCTTTCTAGGTTTGGCATGAATCATGACGGGGTCGGCAACAGCTGTGGCTCCCGTGGGCAAGAAACGGCCAAGCTGATGGCTGCTCACATCACCATGAAAACCAACCCATTCGTATGGTCTACGTGCAGCAGGGATTACATCACCAGCTTCCTGGAGTAAGGAATCCATCTCACCTTGCCCTCCCTTCTAACAGCCAGCACACACCCCCAGCCTCTCACAGTCCCTTGTGAGGAGTGGGTAAAGCCAAAGAAAAGCCCCCAAGACACACAGCCCATGCACGTATGTCTTGTCTCCCAGCACCTCATCCCGTCCTAAGAGGCACATGCTTTCCTTCCTTCCTTTAGACTTTCCTCCTAATGATACTAACCCTATTTACCCTGCAGCTGTGAGACCTTTATTTACGTTCCCCACTTCCAGAAACTTCACAAATAAATCTGTAGCCTCTGGAGGCATTTGGACATTTCTAAAGTTCAGCCAGGAATCATAGGGAAGGTGGGGAAGGAGGCTCTGGAGACAAGACTGGGGCTGCACCCTGTATGCAACTTCTGCAAACACTGCGGAGGAGAGTTTAGAGGCAATCAAGAAACTAAAGTTGTTTGTTTTTCAAAGCACCTTTGGGATTCAGGCGAAGGGATTTAGGCTGCTAAGTCCCCAAGTTTTGATATTATCACCTTGCCTGTGTCATGCTTCTATGGAGAGTTCAGGCAGCCCCAGGGTTTTTATCAAAAACTAAGCAGTCAGGATTGATTTTGCTGAGGTTTGTGGGAGGATAGAGGCACTGCCTAACAGAAGGACTGGGCAGAACTTAAATTACAGATGGAAGAAGCCAGTTGTGGCAGGAGCAGTCTGAATACCAGACCTTTACCGCCACAAGAGGGACAACAAAAGCAGACATCTTGAGGAGCTGCCCTGTGCCCCTTCATCCCACAAAGCTTGGCCAGAGCAGTGTGGCTTATCACCAAATTCCACATCCCGCAGCTCATGCTTGGCCGCAGCAAAATCTGCCCTCCTTCCCTTTGACCCCTGGACTCAGGGCAAGGCACGGAGAGCGTCGGGAAAGCGTCATGGCCGGGGCTGTTATCCTCGCACAACCCCAAGGTCTCGGCACGGACAGCAGCGGGTTCGTGGCAGCCCCTTTGCACCTCGCTCTCACCACCCTGACGAGATGTCCCAGCTGTGGTGTGCATGAACCGTGGGGACACAGGACTGGGGGAGTGGTGACAGGGGTTGTGATTTAAGGGGAGCTCTGAGCAGTGAGGAAGATGGGGGAGGAAAGGCATGTTTCTTGCAAAATTTGGACATTCCTCCAAAGGTCTGGCATGCAGAAGGATGGAATTGGAGAGCAGGGGCTCTCCGTGCTCGGCACCTCCAGCTGCTCTCAGACGGGGCTCTGCAGCCTCGTGGTGGACGAGCAGAGGTTATGTGAGCCCCTGAATTCTGCAAGCAGCCCAGAGTTCCAGCTCGTGCCCACTTGCCTGCTACCAAGTGGGGTTTGCTGTACCTGGGCCAGGCAAGGCAGCCAGGGGCTGGCGACAGCCTGCAAAACATTTAGATTAAAACTTCTAAAGTTGCAAGTGCCAAAAGTGCTTCCCAAAACCCAGCCCTGGGGGTGCAGACAGAAAGATTTCAGAGCGCTTTCTCAGCACTGATTGTGCTCATAGGTTGCCTTACTGGAGGGCAGTAAAATTATCCCCCTAAGGAGCCAAGTGTGCGAGAGCTGAGCCCCAGGCAGAGTGAGTGTGCTGCTGGTCCTCTACCGCAACGCTTCCCCAGAAGCCTTTCCAAACTCTGATTCTCCTCTCTTTGTTTCCAGCTCTGGGATGGGATTATGCCTGAACAACGCTCCTCCTAAGCAAGACTTTATCTACCCCACAGTGGCTCCAGGACAGGCCTACGATGCAGATGAGCAGTGCCGTTTCCAGTACGGAGTTAAATCTCGCCAGTGTAAATACGGGGTAGAGAGCCTTCCTGCTTTACTATCGGTTCCTAGGGGGCGGAGGATTGGGGCTGCAAAGGGCCGTGGGGCCGTTTCTCTGCTGCCCACATTGCTTTGCTGGCCTGCTTGTAATGAAGGGCACTTGCATGTTCCCTGTGAGCTTTTCACCTTGCTTCCCTGTGAGAGAAGAGGGGAGGTCGTTTTGCATCCACAAAGGCTGGCCACAGCCCAGTTTCCATCAGGTTGTTCCCATGGGAAGAGATCTCTCGCCTCTGCCCAACATCTTGGCTGCTGCTGAATCCCAAGAGTTGCAGCTGAAAGCCAAGCTGCAGTCCCCACGCCGTGACTCTTCTGTCAATGGGGATTTAGAACACAGACATATTTTTCATAATCCTCACTAGAAGTCATTATTCTGCACACACTGACTTAGGAGGAGAAACTTTTGTCTTCCAGATGAGGTGGGTCAATGTGCTGTAGGTATGTCAGAGGGACAGCTGCCCACCTAAACCCCTATCACATTGCCACCCCCTGGTATTTGAATACAGGCAAGGTGGTTTCAGGAGAAAGAGTCTACCTGGGTCTCAGCTTGACACTTGGCTGTATTTAAAACACAACAGATCAGATTTAGTTTCTCGTGCACCTATGTAAATCCAAACCCACTGTTGCTATGGAAGTGATGGGATATGAACGAGTTCACCGCTCTGAGCGTTCAGCTGTGTGGTATGGCTAAATGCTAAACCACCTCCCGATGGTCTCACTGGCTCGCCTTGGTGAACAAACAGCCAAGCCTGGCTCTCCCTGCTCTGGTGCTGTGTTACAACATGGCCCCGAGCCCGCTGGAAGTGGGGTGGATACAGCGATGGGAAAAGTCCAAGCAGCACTACTGACTGCAGTCAGTGCCCCTCCTCATCTGAACCAGAGGCAGTGCAATGGAAATTTTCCACGTTTACATGCCTGTTTCCCAGCTAATTTTTAACTTGGGCAGACTCTTCCTGTATATACACAAGGATCACAAAAGCACAAGATGTCCTTGCGATGGCCCTTCTAGCCCAGCCCATCACGCGTGTTTGGGAGAAGCCCAAAGGGCATAAGGGCTCAAGTGTGTGCATAAATCTGGGCAAATGTGTACATCCACCCATCCCACATCCCATATAAACAAACTGTAGGGCAATGGTGCACACACGTCAGCATCCCTTTCTTCTCTGGCCTTCTCCATCTCCGTGTCAGCACAGAGCAGATTACTAATAGGTTTGATAAGGACTGGGTGAGCAGATGTAACCGTTAGAGCTGGGAAGTCCTTGCTGTTGATGGCACAGTAGCACAAAGACTGCAGGAGCTCACACTTCCCAATAGCTGCAATAGCTCTGGGAGCACAATGTGAAGGGGTAGGTGCCTTTTTGATTTGGAAGAAACTGTCCTTTCCTTGGTTAAAGCCAGTTCTAGCTGGGCCTTGATGATAGAGTTAGGAACCAAAACCCTATTGCATCTCAGAGCTGAGGTCTGTTGGCGCATCCTCGCAGTGTTTTCCCTAAGCTGGGCCACCCTGTGCCACTCTGTGCTTGCAACCTTGGGAGCAAGGAGGAAGCACAAAAACCCTGGGCTTGTGTTTTTGCTCCTCTTGGTGCCAGCACAGAGGATTCCCTGTTGCCCAGCTGGCAGCCATGCGGTTGCTGTGCCAGTGCTGGAGCTCTCTGAAAAATGGGGAGTTTTCCAGAAAGTCTTGCTTCGGTAAGAATAGGAGCAGGGCAGTGATCTGGCTGGGAACTCAGCTCTGCTTTTTAGCTGCTGCTTTGCAGTTTGCAGGTGTTGAAGTCCAGTCTAGCTGATTTAGGGGCAGAGCAGTTTCAAAAGGCTTTCCAGTTTAGCAGCTGGGTTGAATTTGCAGGGTCTCTGTCAAGGGCCTAGCATTTGGGTGGGTTTTGAATTGATGGATAGAGGAGCTGGAGCAGCCGAGGGAAGCTTTTGTCTGCTGGTGCTCTGAGAGGTCAGGATGGCCCAGAGCTCAGGGCGTGCAGCTAGGGAAACCTCCTGGAAGGAGGTTTGGAGTCCCCAGCCCTTTCCACTCCACAGACCCAGCTTCCCTCTGTGGCAGATCTGGATCCACCTAGCAGGGGGTTGCTCACGACAGGTGCTGCAGGACCTTGTGCTTGGCCTCTGCAGTGAAGACCCAGCAAAGGAAACGTCCACAGCCCTTGGGGAGGGGACTTGCTGCTGCCGCCCCAGCCTTGCAGCCCCAGCACGAGTGAATCCTGACCTCGGCTCCGTGTCTTTGTCTCTTTCTTCTTCCCTCCCCCTCTCTCCCCCCAAATCCCTCTCTTTCCAGGAAGTCTGCAGTGAGTTATGGTGTCTGAGTAAAAGCAACCGCTGCATAACCAACAGCATCCCTGCTGCGGAGGGGACCATATGCCAAACCAACACCATTGAGAAGGGGGTAAGAAAGCCCGGGCACCGCAGAGGGTTGTTAGTGGGTGGCTGATCCTTCATCCAAGGACAACTCTGATTAAGGGACCCCTAATCACACCCAAATACTGTTGGAACTGCAGAACGTGAAGTCCCTGCTCCCAAGGGCTGCTTGGCCTCAGGAGGTGATGTCAGGTGATGGCGAAAGCTTTAGGCGGGCGTTTTGTTTTCAAGGCCCCCTGTGTGTCCCAAGGAAAGTGGTTTTGCCTCAGATTCCTTGGGGTGGGCAATGGTTTAGTAACATACTTTCAGATCTACATGCAAGAAACTGCACAGCAAGGGTAGATACTATCAGACGTTTATTTTTCACACTCAGCTGAGGGAGGAAGGTGGGATTTTTCATGGCCATGTATTTTGGAAGCATTTTGACTTGAGAATTGCTCATCTCTCCTTGTCTGCACCTCCAACCATCTTTTGCACCAGCATAAAGTGAGTGTGAAACTATTAAAAACAACGTGTTAATGACTCACAGGGCCTTTGCAAGCTGTATATAATAATTGTGACAATGGAGAATCAGGGCTGGGACATTGACCATAAAATGCACACGTGTTTTTCCACTAGAGGAAAAATAATTCCCAAGAAATTCAAGGAAAATTTCAAATCCGTAAGAAGCTGGAGAAGCTCACGCGCAGGAATGCAGATGGCTCTGATAAATGCATTGTTCTTTGTAGTTGTCTTAGTTCTACTGGAAATTAGATCGAAAGAGATTAGACAGCTCCTGGGGCTGAACGTCCCTGCTGCTAGAGATTCATCCTATACGATGGCAACTTTTTTCTCCTAGTGATTTTTTACTAGCTTTTCCTACTTTCAAATATCCCTTTTTCCCTCCACTTACTCCTAGTTGCTTTCTAACCAGAGTCCTAAGACAAGTGAAGTGACGAGTAGTCACAGGACTCATGAGATCTATTCCTAGTGAAGATATGGACTCGGTTTGGACCCCCAGTTGCCATCCCATGCTTCAGTTTATCATTTTGCATTAATCCACGTTTCAGACGTAATTTGATTTCCCTGTGTGATGTAAGAAAATTCACCTTTGTTTTAAGCCTCTGCACCTTCAACAGTGAAAGCTGCTGGCTCGTGGCCCTGCACCTGCCTGCTGAGCCCTGGGGCCTCAGCATGGTTGGAGCAGCTCTGAGGTTTGCCCTGGCATCCCCCTTTTAGGTGAGGAGAGTGAAGGGAAGAACAGGTTGCAGAAACTATTTAAGTTATGCAGGATTAAAGGAGAGAGAGGATGAGTTTGTGCTGTGGGTTCATGGACTTGCTGGCTCCTTCCCTGCCAAACACCATTTGTTTTTGTTTTCTTTTTTACTTCTTTTCTGTATTTCCATTCATCAAACACTTGCCAGGCAGGCTGTGGTCAGCATACTGAGGATAGCTCTTGGTTAAGCCTCCTCCTTCCCCACATGCCCTGAGCCATTGCTGCTCTTGCAGCCATCCTGGTGCTTACAGCAGGAGCGAGCTGAGGCATGCTCCAGGGGCATTTTTGGTGCTTGCAGAGTCTGCAGCCTGCTGAGTGCTTCCAGCAGTCCCTGTACCTCCAGCCTGGAACTGCAGCCAGGCCATCAGCAGGGACACCAGAAGGGCCGTGCGTGCCAAATGTCCCCTCTGCACGTGGTCGCATCTCTGGAAACGTGCTGCTGTGCAAGCAGCTCACCAGCCGGGCATCCTGGGAGGCCTTGGTTTGTTCTTCCCTGCAGACTGGGCTGCCCGTGGAGAGCCTGGCTTGAAAGGAGCCTGGAGAGGCCGTGCCAGTAGCTGCAGGGTGGGTTATCAGCCCCTGGAAGGAGCACACAGCGGTTTCTTCCTTCCTGGGATTATCTCAGCCCCCAAGGCACGGTGTCCGGCATCGTGCCCAGAGAACGGCAGCGGGTCTGGCAGTGTCCTGCTCCTTGCATCACTGTTGACTCCAGGGGGTGCAGGATCTTTTCCAGGTCCAAGGGAAATATTTCATAGGCAAGTTTGCATGAGCATCCCTGCTAACCCCCGCAGCAAGTACAAATGGTGACGCTGTGACTCGGGCAAGAGGTGCCCGGGAAGAGGCACATGTCCTCTGCGATGGCAAACTTGGCTCCAAGAGCAATGCAGCTCAGAGTTCAGATTTCATGGGATCAAGTCAGTTCCCAGCCCTGAACAGCCTCCCATGTCTTATAGAGGCCAGGGAGCTATCTGGGAGGAGGAGAGTGTGTGCTCAGGATCTCTGAAGCTCTGTCTCTCCCCAGTGGTGCTACAAGAGGGAATGCGTGCCCTTTGGCACGCGGCCGGAGGGCGTGGATGGTGCATGGGGAGCCTGGTCGTCCTGGGGAGAGTGCAGCAGGACATGTGGCGGCGGCGTGTCCTCATCCGTCCGGCACTGCGACAGCCCACGGTAGGTTCACGTGCACGTGGCCGTGTCGGTTCTGCCATGCCGTGTCCTGGATGCTCGGGTTGATGGGGAAGGTGGCAGCCGCTCAGACAATCCCACTGCATGCTTGCAGTTGAGCATGCAGGTTCCTTCCAGGCAGAACTTGTTGTGGAGTGGGAAAAGCCATGGGCTTGGGGCAGTTGCCTGCAACCAGTGCTGGCTTGCTGTCCTGAGCTGCTTTTCTCTCTTATTCCCTGTTTGCCAGGCCCACAATCGGAGGGAAGTACTGCCTGGGGGAGCGGAAGCGCTACCGGTCCTGTAACACCGATGTGAGTAGCATCAGGCTCACGTAGAGTATCTGCAGGGGGTCAGCATGGCCTGGGAGCACTGTGCTGAAGCAGTAAGCCCTCTGCATGGCTGTGGGGTGTTAGGTGCTGCCATGGGACACGGGGAAGAGGCTGCAGGGGTGGGGGAGGCAAGCAGTGCCGTGCTGGTAGCAGTGGGGAAAAACCAAGCAGAACAGAGCACGCCTGTACCAGCTGGTTCAGAGGGCAGGTGGGTGGTACATGCCTGCAGGGCTTCAGCATCAAAAAGGGGCCCTGAAAGATAGCGAGGAAAGCAGGGAGAGATCAGAGGCTTCCCGCACCAACACGACAGCGGTTGCTTTGCACTCTGTGAGGGCAAGCCCAGTGGGCTCCTAAAAACACCATTACAACACCTGGCTTCCCAGGGGTGGGCGTTAAACCTCAAGGGGAGCAAAGAGAAATAACTGTGCCGCAAGGAGCATAATTCAGCTTTGGAGCTGTGAAATGATAGCTTTAATGCCTGTGGGCTTGTTGTGAGGAAAATAGATTCCTCCTTGCAAGAGCAAGGGTTGCACCTGCAAACAGAACAGCTGGGACCCAAGGGCTTGTGCTGTTAGTCTTCAAGTACTGTTTAGCTCTGTGAGCAGGGTGCTCCTGCTGTAATTCAGCACTGGCCAGGCCTCAGAGCTGGTGTCCGTCTCCTCAAAGTGCAGGTCCCAGTCACTGCTGGGACGTGCAGCAGCCCCTGTCCTAGCAGGTATGGGAGCTGCTCTCAGCAACGTGCTCATCTCTATTTCTGTGGCCGCAGGACTGCCCGCCAGGCTCCCAGGACTTCCGTGAGCTGCAGTGCGCTGAGTTCGACAACGTCCCCTTCCGAGGGAAGTACTACACCTGGAAGACATACCGGGGAGGTGAGTGAGTGCTGCGGGGGCTGCTCCAAGTGGACCAAGTGCCATCCAAGTCACCGTCTCTGCGAGCCCAGGTCCTGCAGGCTGTGTGCTGTGGATTGCCATGCTCCTCTCCAGTGCTGGGCAGTGGCTGTCCTGCCATGCCCCCTCCTGCATCACCCAGCTCAGTGCAATTGCTCTTTAACTTCTTTGTCTTGCCAGAACCAATGGCAGCAGTATTGGAGCTGTTTAGCTTCTTTCCTTGAGTCTGACTGGTTCTTAATTACTGAGTGAACAAACACAAAGACAGGAAAATGGAGTTGTTAAAGCAATGCAATGTACCTGTTTTGTCCAGGACTCTTTCCTTGGTAGCAGAGTAGCCCTCCCTGCACCACCAGGTAAAGCTTCAGCTCCCACCCGAGCAGAAGCGATCTGAACAGGGGGATCCTGCAGCATTCCCCTTTTCCAAGGTCAGTCCTCGTGTGTCCTGCAAAGTGTCTAGCAAGGAGAGGGGGCGAGAGGAAGCCTCTGTGGCAGAAATCTCTTAATAATGAGAAAGAACAGTGCGTCTCCTTCATGTAGTTAATGAACTTGACTGGGGAAATCCTTTGCAGCTGTGTAAATAAGCACACCTCCCAGCGGGGCTCCTGCAGCCGGAGCAGATGTGCTGAGGCTGCAGGGGATGGATCAATAAAAATGTAATAAAATTGCAAAGCAGTAAGTCACACAAAGACCCCAATGGATGCCAAGGTGGAAGATGGCCCCGCGGCTGGAGCTGCCCTCGCTTGGACCTCTCTCTTCCCCAGTGGTCTGAGCCCAGGGGACAGTTTCCCAGTGCACATCAGCCTTTGTATTTTCATCTGGCCCTGACTGATTCCTGCTTTGGCTTTCAAATAAGCCCCTTCCTCTCACTGCTTCCTCTCGCATAAAATAAAGTGATGAAACCTGTCCTCTTCCCAGGAGGCTGTGAGTGTTGGCGCATCCGTGTCTTGAAGGGATCTGGGAGTTCCCTGTGTCCGCTCTCCAGGTTGGCTTTGCATGGTGGTCACAGGGAACTGCATTACTTGGCACAAGTTTGTTTATTTGGTGTCAAAGAGTATCACTGCCTTCACCTGATGGTGGCACAGGGAGGGAGACTGAGGCAGGGAGGGAGACTGAGGCAGTGGGCAGAACAGTGAGGCACGCAAGTAGAGGGACTGGAAGTGGTGTGCCCTGAGCCCCACCTGCCTGGGACCCACCAATGAGGGGCTGATGCCACTGTTAGCAGCACGGGCTGTCCATGCTGGGCCCTCGGATGAGCTGGGACTGTGGTGGCATTCAGGGATCATACCTGTCCCCCGCCCAACAAATCTCCACTCTGAGTGATCTGTCCCCCGCCCCAACAAATTTCTTTGTCTGGCAGCACAGGCACTCATCTGCCCTTCAGCTGGTAGCGCCTCTGCTCTGCAGGATGCTTTTGTTCTTACGTGCCTATGCCAGGAGACATCCACCACGCTGCCTGAGCCTCTTCCCCTACGGAGCTGCGCCTTCAGCTCTGCACCCTGCAGCCACCCCCTTAACCAAAAGACACAGCGGTGCGAGGGTGCCCGCGCCATTCACCCGTGCAGACATCAGCCCCGCGGCGCTGTCCCTCACTGGATGGGAAACATCCCAGGCACGCAGGGCACCATTCCCGTGGGCAGTTTGGGAAGGGAGGAAGCCACCCACTGGAGGCCTGGCGCCAGCTGTTGGGTGCTGGCAAGCTGCGGTTGGGTTCTGTGTGGGGCTGGTGCGGTGTGCTTTCCTGGCGGTGATTTATAACGGTCCTGGAGCCCAGACCCCAGGAGCAAAAGGCAGCCCCAGCGAGAAGTGCTGAGCTCAGCCTTTCGGAGCTCAGCAGTCAGCAGATAGCTCATGGAATGCGGCTTTAATTGTTTGTTTATTTTGTTTTATTCACTTAGTTATTCATTTTGCTCTTGGCGGATGTGAGAGCCAAGGGAGAGAGGAATGGCTCGCAGGGCTGGGAGAGGGATGGGGAGGAGAAGGGGCCTGCAGAAAACAGGAGATTGCTCATCATAAAGTGTAATGCACTTTAATTCTGCTAAGGGACAGGGCAGGCAGGAGGAGTAAAACATCCTCGGGGGCATGGTGTAGCAGGCAGAGGCCGGTACCCACAGCAGACCCCTCTCTCACTACTCTAGGACTGCTCAGCCCAAAGCCAAAGAACACACTGAGTTCTTGGGGTCACACTTTCACTGTCCCCCTCGATGGCTCTGGTGTTCCCTTGCAGGCAGGGGTGCTGCAGAGAGGTTGGATCTCCCTAGGGAGGGCTGATGGAGCACCTTCTCCAGGGACTTGCCCAGGCATCCTGCTTGACAGCATGCCCCCGAGCAGCTGAATTCCCCTCTCCTGTCTCCTCCTGCTCCTCCCTCCCCCAGCTTTGTTCTTCCTTCCCCCCAGCTTGGTTTGGGTGCTCCCAGGCACAGCTGGGCCACCGCCCCCCACCCCGTGCCTCCATCTGCCCCTTTGATGTGCAGTAACGACTTGCAGATTTTGTAGATTTCGGTTGCTGCCATTCAGGGTCTTCCCAGCTCTGGCGGGCGGCTCATGGCTGCTGCCGGTGCCTGCAGGAGCAAACTGCCAGGACTTGAGGATGCTTCTCTCTGCTGGGGTCCTGCAGGCTGTTGGACCTCCTTGGGCTGTTCAGTAAAATCTAATGACAGCAAAGAGGAAAATGCTCTGCTCAGGTCTCTCTTCCCAGTCTCCTTCCTCCATAACTGGTCCTGTTCCCAAGCACCAGAAGCCAATATCCAGAAACCCAGCCTTTTTTGTTCCTTAGCTGGTGCTTTGGCAAAAGCTGTCTTGAAGCAGGGATTTCATCTATAACTTGAGCATTCTTCCCCTTACTCTTCCCACTGTTTTCATTTTCCTTGCTGGGAAGGGCTCAGTTCCCACCAGTTCTGAACTTACTCTGGCTATGTGGCACAGTAGCTGGGAAACTAGTTTGGAACCAAGGAAGGACAGAGGCTGTTTAGTTCCAGCCTTTGGGGTGATTTTGGACAAGTTGCTTAAGAGGTGCTGCCTCAATTTCCCTGTCTGCAAAATGGGCACAAGGGTCTCAACAGCCTTTGTAAAGAGCCGTGTAACTGCAGGTCAGGCAGTTTCCTTCCCCTTCACATAGTGCCTGTGTTTCCCAGGATGTGCAGGAAGGGCAGTGTCTGACTGTGTGTCGGTGTCTCTTCAGGGGTCTTGCTTTGGTGCTGGTCAGTGGGGTGTGTGAGTATTGCTATGGGTGCCTCTGCATGGCAGTGACATCCTCCTGGGCACCTGGAGCTGTGCAGCCAGGCCAGGCACAGGATGAGGCCATGGGGTGGCTGAGGGCAAGGTCTGGATCTCTGCATGCTTCCTTTCTTTCTTGGCATCACTTAAACCTTGGCATTTTTCCTAGGGGGTGTGAAAGCCTGTTCCCTCAACTGCCTGGCCGAGGGCTTCAACTTCTACACAGAGAGAGCTGCAGCCGTGGTGGACGGGACGCCGTGCCGGCAGGACTCCAACGACATCTGTGTCAATGGGGAGTGCAAGGTGGGACAGGCTCAGGGTGAGGGCAGCACCAGCGTGGGCATCCCTATGCTCTGCGTGCACCCACACAGACCTGGGTGTTCCAGGGCAGTGGAGGGGAGTGAAGTGGAGCCTGGAGAATTCCCTGCTCCTGGGACACTGCAGGTTGGGAGCTTGAATCAGGCTCCCACTAGGATGGCTAATATCCCCCTGCTCCTTCCCCCAGCACGTGGGCTGTGACCGTGTCCTGGGCTCTGATGCGAAGGAGGACAAGTGCCGCGTGTGCGGAGGAGATGGCAGCTCCTGTGAGACCATCGAGGGCGTCTTCAACCAGTCGCTGCCAGAGGGAGGTAGGGAGCGGGCAGCCTGTGTCACCCACCTGGGGGTCCCTCCTTGCCCTGGGCATCCTGTGTCACCCACCTGGGGGTCCCTCCTTGCCCTGGGCATCTCAGCATCACCAGGGGACACATGGGATAGGCAGGGACATTCCAGGGAAACAGCCCAAAGGCTAGGAGCAGGCTGAAAGCAGGAGTCCATCACTGACCACGCTGTGCCTCAGCCACTGCTGGCACCCAGGTGCCTGGCCCCAAGTCCCTGCCCTCCTCCCCCTTCTGTTTAATTGTGATGGGTGGCTGAACGAGCGCCTCTGCACCTCCGGCATCTCGTTTAGTGTTTTAACCCCTGTGTAGTGGGGTGGCACCTCTGCCATCTGGTGCAGGACGGGGCTGGCTGTGGGCTTAGGGGCTGAGCCTCACTGCTCGCCAACCCATGGTGTCTCTCAGGTTATGAGGAGGTGATCCAGATTCCCAAGGGCTCCGTCCACATCGACATCCGGGAGCTGAACCTCTCCATCAACTACCTAGGTAAGAAGGGCCTGGGAGATGCCAAAATCCCAGCCAGACACTGCTTGGCATGCCCTTTGCCCTGCCATTAGGAGAGGACTTTGCTTGGGGTGGGGGCAGAGGAAGGCAGCAGGGTTTGCTGGTAGGGACGCTTGTCCTGGGTCAGCATAGGCTGTGTCAGCACGGCACACGCAGCCCCATGTCACAGTGGCTCTGCCTCTGTCCTGCACTCGCTGCTCGGCAGCGTAACCCTGAGCAAACCTCACACCCTGCCGTTCCTGGCGCTGCCTGCGGCTCCTTGGCATTCCCCTCTCCGCCAGCATGTTGGGCTGGGGATTAAAAATAGACCTGCTCACATTTTCCTTGGGCTTGATTTTCCAGCCAGACTTTGGCTCACCGTTTTTGCAATGGGCTTTTTTCTTTCCTCTTGTCTTCCCTTTCTGTCCCCTATGCGATGGGTAGAGATTGTGGTGGGATGGGCTGGGGTGCATCGACAGCAGCTCTCCAGGAGCAGGAGCCCGCCCAGGGCCAGACGGTGTGGAGGTGGCAGCGGGGTCCCCTGCCTGTGTCCCCCCCAGCCAGCTGCCTTTGCTGGGTCTGGGGGCTCCTCGTGTCCATCCAAGCTGGATTTCTGTACACTGAAGGCACAGCACAAGCTTGTGTCTCTCTGCTGCTGCCACCAGTGTCTGCCGCTTCAGGAACTGTCCCTGCACCCCAGGTAGGAGGGGAGAGAGCACCCTTCATCCTCATTAATACAAAGTATCCTCCCCACCCCTGAGCATCATGGCAGTGCCAGCGGTAAGGGCAGGGGTGACACAGATGAGAACACAGATTTGTCAGTGGCAGAGCGTGGGAACGCAAGCAAGAGTGGGCGAGAGCCGGTCTCCCTCTAGTGCCTCCCATCAGCAACCGCAGCCAGGCTCCCGGCCTCCTCCAGTAGCCCCAGCAGCCCAGACCCATTGTGCACAGCTGGATTTGAGCCTTGCTTCATGGGCACAGCTTGTCCTGCTGCCAGGTGTCCCCGTCACCACCCTGGGCAGCTGGCTCCACTCTCTGCAGCATCATCTCACCTCTTCCCTCCCTCTAAAATGAGGCTGAGGATATTTCTCCTCCCATGTAATGGTGCTCTGAGCCTGGCAGATGAGAAGCTGGATGTGGGCACGTGTTGACATGGGCACTTCTGATGTGGGCACGTGCTTTACCTTTCTGCTGACCTTGGCTCCCCTGTCTGGCAGCGCTGAGAGGGGAGGCTGGCGAGTACTACATCAACGGGAAGCTCTCCATCGACCCGCCGCGACGCTTCGACATCGCGGGCACCACGTTCCACTACAGGAGATCCCCGGACGAACCCGAGTCCCTGGAGGCTCTGGGGCCCACCAATGTCACCCTCTTTGTTATGGTTGGTAACAGCACGTTCCTTCATGCCCCCACCAGACCTTGGCTAAAGGGGCTTTGTCTCTTTGTCTGCCTGGGAGTTAGAGCTAACCAGCCTCTGTCCTTGCTGTCCAGAGTAAAAGGGCAGAGGTCGGAGGTAAATTGCACTAAATTCTTAGGTCTCCATCATTTTATCTGCCAAGATTTGGAACAATCCGGTTTGTAAGTGCACAGGAGCTTGTCCTCTGATCACGTCACCTTTATGGCTGCACCACTGTCACCACTGATGGCTGCCATGTCAATGCTAGAAGGGACTGGAAAATGCAGGGGAAGAGATTTCAGCTACTCTGAATTTCAGAGAAAACACTGGGGTTTTGGGACACCACTGGGACAGCCACAACCATGCAGGACTCGGTGGCACTGATGCCTCGGTGGTGCCGTTCTCCGCAGGTCCTTGTGCGGACAGAGCTGCAGGGGATCCGCTACAAGTTCAACGCACCCATCAGCAGGGACGTGTCCAACCAGTACTCCTGGCACTACGCCCCGTGGACCAAGTGCTCAGTGCTGTGTGCAGGAGGTGAGGTTTGACCCGGTGTCAGCGGAGGGCTACTCCCCTGGATTCCTCGGGCCGCTTCCCGTGGGGACTGACACAAGGGTTTGTGTCATGTTTCATGGCTGTGGAGAGCCTGACCGAGGCAGTATGCAGAAGGAGAGAGAGGCAGTTTGAAAAGCAAAGGCTAATAGTGTTTCCTAAAGCCAACCACCCTGACCTGCTCTTGTGTGCTAGGCTTCAACTGGTCCTGATGTTTCCATCTCTTCTGCCAGCTGTGCCCCCCAGTGCTGCCTGGAAGGCATCAAAAGGCAAAGTTTAGGGTTTCTTCAGGTACCCTCTGATCCTCCCCAAGCTTTGCTGGGCCCTGCCACCCAGCTCTTTTGGAGGCCTTGGTTAGGAACAAAGAAATAAAGAAGTATGTTCAGGCTTGGCAAGGTGCAGTGACAAGTGGCAGCCCTGTCATGTTGCTGTGGAGGAGCAGAGCCATGGAGCATGTGCCTACAGCCTGGCCCAGTGCAAGTCTCAACCTTGCTCTCACCCCTTTGCCTCTTTTTCTCGGCAGGCAGCCAGATCCAGTCTGTTGTGTGCAAGAAACTCTCTGACAGCTCAACTGTCTCCAGCCATTTCTGTAGCCCTGAAACCAAAATGCCAGAGCGGCAGAGGCCGTGCAACACCGAGCCGTGCCCCCCTGCGTGAGTACCACGGGTGGAAGATGGTGAAATCCCTCCCTCTGCCATTCCCAAGTCACAGTTCCCTGCTATGCTTCCTAGGAGTGACACTGCCTGGGGAGCTGTCTCCCTTGTGCCCTTTGCAAGCTTTGCTTTTCTTCCTGCCCCCAGCTGGGTGATCGGGAACTGGTCGGAATGCAGCCGAAGCTGCAACGAGGGAGTCCGCACGCGCAGCGTCTTCTGCAAGCGTAAGATCTCTGCCACTGAGGAGAAGACTTTGGATGATGCCTCCTGCACCCAGCCGAGGCCAAAGATGCTTGAGCCCTGCAATAACCAGACGTGCCCTCCAGAATGGGTTGCGCTGGACTGGTCTGAGGTAAGTGCTCATCTGCTGCCCCCGTCTCTCCGAGGTCTGTAGGATGGTGTCAGCCACTAGGATTGGTGATGCTGCCCATGGGGAGTGTAATGTGGGCAGTTGTCCTCTTGTAGTGTAGGAGGCAGGAGCATCAGTGGGGATTGCTGGTGCTGCCTATGCTCCTTGTTGCATGTCGCGACTGCATGTCTCCTTTCTGCAGTGCACCCCGAGCTGCGGGCCAGGTTTCCGCCACCGCATCGTGCTCTGCAAAAGCGGCGACCACAGCTCAACGCTGCCCACCTCCCAGTGCCCCGAGGGCTCCAAGCCTCCGACCAGCATGAGGTGCAACCTGCGGCGCTGCCCACCCCCACGCTGGGTGACCGGCGAGTGGGGAGAGGTATGGATGCTCCTTCTCCTGGACTTACTGCAGGAAAAACTCTCCTTCCCTATCCCTACAAACCCTGCAAGCTGCTGGCCTTGGTGGCATGGCTGCCACCATATGTCAGCCTGACACATGAGTGTCCCTGCAGCCCAGCCCTGGTGGCTCTCAGCCTGCTGGATGCCCTAAGCCTGGCATTTGCAGAACGTGCCATAAATTTCTGATCTGAGGGTGGTGCCCTCTCACCTCCAGCCAGGTGGAGGCTGAGCACTACAGCTGCTCTGCAGCATAAAAGGAAAATGTAGTTAAAAAAAAAAAAAAAAAAAGAGAAAAAGTAAAGAGGCAAAGTGCTGTCCCCACATGGCACATGCTGAAAAATTTTTCTCAAAAGCTCCTGGCTTCCCCACCATCCCTTAGACCTAGGACTTCTAACCTCTCGGTTACCTGACAAGAAGAGGGGGGTGGGTACCCATCCCTCGATGACAGCCCAGGGACTGTACAATGGCTGGTGGGGATGAAGGGAGACTGGGGAGGGCTCAGTGATCCTGGAACATGGACAGCTCTTGCTCTGTGTGCACGTGGAGCAGGCACACGCTCGCTGTCCGAGGCTGAGACCCAAAGGTGCAGGCTCCCGAGCCTGCAGGCTCTGCAAAGCCAAGCTATGGGGCGAGGGGAACATCTCGGGACAGCGTGGCCATAGCTGGGGACATGGCAGCAGCACAGCAGGAGGCTGGAAGCGGTTATATGCACGCAGCATGTGTGCAGCCACAAGGACACCTAGCGGTCACCATGAGCTTGGCTGTCCCTGCCTGCATGGGACACAGGTTATCCTCGTGCCACGGTGGCGGGCTGGGGTGGCTGCAAGCGGGGCCACCATCGGTCCCCTCAGCACGGTGCCATAGCAGGGCGATGCTGGCAGTCCGGCATTCCCTCCAGCGCCCCGGTGATGTGCAGGCATAGGAGGGCTGGGAAGGGCTGGTGGCTTAGGGCTGGGTGGAAAGTCCCTTGCAGAGTGCTGGTGTCTCTGAACAAGTTTTTGGGGAGCTGGAGCTCTCAGCTGCGATCCCTGCCACTGGAAGGGATCAATTAGGGAAGGGACGATTGCGTCAAGCACCCTTTGCACCTCCTGGGACCTGCAGTGCCCTCTCCCCCTGCATTCTGCCTGCTGTACAGCTCGGTGTTGTGGTGTTCCCCGCAGTGCTCTGCGCAGTGTGGCCTTGGCCAGCAGAGGCGATCCGTCCAGTGCCTGGCTCACACCGGGCAGCCCTCTGGCGACTGCCTGGAGACCCTGCAGCCCCCAGGCATGCAGCAGTGCGAGACCAAGTGTGAGTCGGGACCCACGGACAACCCTGAAGGTAAGGGAGGTGGTGAGACTGTGGGGGGAAAGCGCTGAGCCTGCCAGCCCTGGGGCCTGTGCTGGGCTCTGGGTGCTGTGGGGTGAGGCTATGGGGGCAGACCTGATGCTGTCCCCTGTGGTCCATGGCCAAACCTGTCACCATGACCAAGGGAAATGAAATAACTGCACCTTGGCAAGGGAGTAGCTCTTGAGCACCAACACATCCTGCTGCTCCATAGGAAACAGCCCCCAGGAGCTGGGCATTGGGGTGCCACAGGAGCCTGATGGGAACTGGTAAAATCCCCACCCTGGGCACAGCTCTAACTCCACTTCCCTCTGTCGCCCGTCCAGAATGCAAGGATGTGAACAAGGTGGCCTACTGCCCGCTCGTCCTGAAGTTCAAGTTCTGCAGCCGGACCTACTTCCGACAGATGTGCTGTAAAACATGCCAGGGGCACTAGGAACACGGTGACCCCATGGGAAAACTGGAAGGCAAGAGCTGCGCCTGAGGGCCAACGAGCCGGGCCCTTCCTCTCGCCCCGGGAACCTTCCCTGGGTCCAACACAGACACTGCTCATGCTTCCGGAGGGAGCCGGCATCACCCCACCTGTCCCCCAGAGACACGCACCCTTCGTCCCCGAGCATCCCAATGGCAGGATCCCAGTTAAACCACTGCCGGCCGCTGCAGAGACCATGGCCAAGCGCGCGAGGAGCCGGTCACCGTGGTGGGAGAAGGAGAAGCAGGGCAGAGCGCGGCAGCAGGGACATTACTTGAAATTCTGAGACTGTTATTTATTTAGTAGCGGACCCAGGTCCTGCAGGCACCGAGGCGGTTCCACTCTGCTCCCACATCCCGAGGCCGGAGCGAGCCCTCGCTGGGGGTGGCTGCCTTGCCCTCAAGGACCCCAGGGGAGACAGGGAGCAGTTTTCAGGTGCCCCGGGTGATGTGCTGAGCGTGGCTTATGGCTGTCAGCTTCCGGGTGATGGATGCAGGCGAGCTGCCATGGGGGGCGGGGTGGGAGCAGGGGTGTTGTTGTCTTCATTTGCATCCTGTCACCTACAGCAGGTGACGGCGAACAGGTCACTCAGTGAGCGGAGCGGTGACACCAGTTTAACTGGGAGAGGGAGTTATTCAAACTCTCTTAACAACCTACTTTGGTTGGGGTGTCCCCCTATTTTTCCTAAAAGCCCTTGTCACTATTACATCTATTTTTTATTCCAGAGACACCTCAAAGCATGAGCTGAGGTCAGGGCTGAGGCATGCTCGGGGTTGCACGGTCACTTACTGGGTGTTGAGGACGTGCCAGGCTGCAGGAAGCAAAGCCAGGGAGGATGCTGGAGGAGAACTGTCATGGTCACAGCATCCCCATGGCCAAGACATGAATTGGGACCAATCTGTGCCCGGCCCTGTCTGGGTCCTCCCCAGGGAATGCCACGGCTTCCAAGGGTGCTTTGCTTCCAAGGGTGCTCTGCCTCCAAAGGCGCTCTGCCTCCAACGGTGCTCTGCCTCCAAGGCAGCTTTGCTGCGTGCAGCTGTGGCCTCGGGGTGCCAGTCCCAATGCCACCCCCAGGAGACCTCCAGCGGTGGGAAAAGAGCAGGCTTGACATTCCTCCAGGTCACCTCCTCCTGGCCAAACCGACACATCTCCGCGGGCCACCGCAGCCTGCGGGAGGAGACCTGAATTTGCGATGTACTGAGCATGTGCTTCTTGTTACTAGTATTATTTTCAGGCCTTTCCACATCACAAGGAGGAGAAACCTTGTCGCAAGCCGTGTTCTGTTCCCCTTGGGGGTCATCCTCAGGGTCAGGGCTAGCCCCCTTTCCCCGGAGCAGACCTCTCCAGCCCTGATGTGTTACTCTTCCATCTGTACTTTTACCCACTCATCAGCCGACCGCAGCTTCTCTGGTGCTCAGCAAACCCCCTTTGGCTGGCGAGCGGGCGTTGATTTGTCTTCCTTCCCAGTGCAATGCTCCATTCTGACATTTTGGGAGGGGGTGTTTTCACCTTTTTATATAGATATATATAATGAAAAAATGTTTAAAATACTAACTCTGAGGAGGAGCGACGTAACGGCATGATTTATAATAAAGGAGTAGCTACGATCCCGAGCGCAGCTTCTGGTCCAGTGATGCTGCCTTGCTGGGTTTGGGCAGCAAGAGGGGTTCAGGGGGGTTCCCTGCTCCCAAAGGGACCAGGATGGGTTGGGGGATTTACCCAGAGCATGAAGGAACTGGCTTCCCCTTGGCAGACCCCCGGAGCATGCAGACCCTGTATTGCTAATGCTGGTTTGGGATTTTAGGTGGTTTTGTTTTGTTTTGTTTTTGAGGAATTGGCGGTGCAAGGTATGGGGTGACTTCGGGAGCCACTGCAGGAGGGGCTCAGCCAATGTCCCCAGAGGAGCTGCTGTTGTGCAGGGTGGGGTTTTGCTCTTCATCCCCAGATGTGCCACCAGAAAAGGAGGAATGTATGAAAAATGGCTTCAGAGCACGAGCTTTCTGGGTGAAGGTGCATAGGGCAGCGGGACGCTGTGCTGGGCCCAGCTGAGCAGAGATTTCAGCCCCAGCCCCAGCATTTGCCCTCCCTACAATGGCAGATTTGTTCATGGTGTTTCCTGGTTCCCATTCCTGTCTCCTGAGGCAAGAAACAGTGCAGTGCAGGGCAAAATGCCTGAGCAACGCGGAAGTGAATCCCAGTCCACGCAGGGATCCAGCCCCATCCCTCCCCTCCAGGCCCATCTGAGCAGCTGCTGCCATCGCCACTCACCCCCAGCACCTGCAGCAGCTGGTCCTGCCCTCACTGTGGGGTGCTCGGTGTCTCCAGTCCAGCTGTGAGCAGCAAATCTCCTGAGCCGGGCACTGCAGGATCGTGAGCATCCCTGAGAAAAAAAAAAAAAAGCAGACACAAGTGGGCTCCTTGGGGTTTGGCTCTGCTTGCGTATTTCATGGGTTTTGTACTGCTGAGACCATGGGTTCTGCCTACATCCAGTTTCAGACTTTTCCCCTTTTGGCCTCCAGGCTGAAATGTTATTTCTTAGAAAGAAAAAAAATCAACACAAAGTTCTCTGTTGTCTCATCTGCCAGGAACCAGCACTCTTCAAAAATACACTGAGCAGGCAGATAACATCTTGTGAGCTGTAGGCAAGAGAAACAGCTGTAGCTGTTTCTGCATTCACTCGCCTGCACCTTGCTCGCAGCCGCTGAGGTTGAGCTTTTTGCTCAGTGCCTTCAGTAAGGCAGCAGCTGAGCAACGCGTGTCCCTGATGCATCTGTGCAGAGATGCGCTGCTGGTGCGCCCACAGGGATGGGTGCTGCAAGGCTGGGGTGTCCTGAGTCAGATGTTTTCCCCCCAGCTTCACCCTCAGCTCTCATCCATGTCCAACATCGCCTTTGCTGGAGTTGCTGGATGCAGAAGAGCATGGCGGTGGGCTGGAGCTGAAATCCTGAGGGAAAGGCATTAATTGTCTCTGCACCCTTTACTTTGCTCCTAACTGAACCAACTTTGCCTCCTGTATTTGAGACACGTACCCCTGGGACAGTGGGGAGCCCAGCTCTCATCCCCCACACGCTCCAGCCTGGCGCCCGGATGCAGCCAGGAAGGGCTCTGAAATGGCTCCAAGCAAAATGCTTCCTCAAGCATCGTCTGTTTGATCCAAAAGACCTAAAAAAAGCAACAGCCAAAAGCATCTCGCTCCTGAAACCACCTTGGAGCAGCACATCCCCCAGCACGGGCACATCAAGCTGTCCCCTGGGGTTGGGAAAAAGCTTCTGCAGAGGCGCTGAGCATCCTGGCTCCAGAGAGCATCCACCAGCACCGCTGGCATCCCATACGGTGATCCTAGCACCCGCTGGCAGTGGCACTGGGGGCACCCTCGTCAGGGCCCCCCCTCCAGTAGCAGGGAGACGCCCTTCTCCTCCCCACCCCCTGCAAACCAGCTCTAAATGAGGAAGTGGGAGGAGGTAAAAAATTAGTTGCAATTTGTAGTTGCAGCAGCAACGCAAAAGTGAAGCCCATCAGGATGGAGCTGGACCCTTGGTGACAGCAGCCACACACGCCTCGTCCCCAGGGGCAGGACACCATGGTGAGTGTGAGCAGGGTCCTCACTGGGCTCTTCCCTGTCCCCCTGGGTGCCTTGGGGATGCCACCCTCTCTTCCTGCAGCTGCAGGGCTGTCACAGCCCGGTCCTCCCCTCTTCACCCACCTGGGTCCCTTGCTGCTGTTTGGAGGTGCCAGGATCCCCCGTGATGTCCCTGCTGGAGAAGGGATGGAGCCACCAGGCTTGGGGAGAAGGAGCAGGTCTGGGGTTGAGGGAGATGCTGGTGCAGGCCATGGTGCTGGGAGCAGCCAACGATGGGTGCTGGGTGCAGGGTCAGGGCAGGGCTGATGCTGGGAGCGCTGACCTGAGCAGGATGAAGGGCAGTGGGCAGTGAGCCTGGCCTGGCACAAAGTGCCCGCAGGGGAACCCCTGTGTTCCTCTTGGCCCAGCTTCCCACCTGCGCTTCTGGTTTCAGGGCTCACGGCACAGGCAGGGTGCAGGCAGAGCATGGCAGCGGGGTGGGGGCTGACGGGGGGTCTCTGTGCCCCCTGGTGCTGGCTCGAGCTGGAGGAGACCTGCTGGGTGCCCAGGGCTGGACCTCGTGCCCTGGCATGGAGCTGCTGCAAGGGCAGCATCCAGAGCTGGTAGTTAATCTGGAGGAAGAAGAGGAAGCCGAAAGCTCTCAGAACGAAGGAGATGCTCAGGCACAGAGCGAGGGGCTGCACGGAGCGGCCACAGCCACATCCTCCAGCCCCCAGCTCTGCCCCATCCGCATCTCAGCGTGATGCTGTCCCCAAGCATCACTTCCCACCACACAGGAGGGGTGACAGCGGCCAGGGCGAAGCCCACAGCAGCCGCTGCGTGCGGCTGTCACCTCCGACAGACTGCTCTAACACCGTCCCCATGAGACAGACACCTGATAATGTTTTGTGGCTTCTTGAGGGGTTGCAGGGCTTCAGGGCTGCATCCCTGATCCCTACCCAGCTCTAGGGTCCTCCTCATCCCCAAAACGCTGGGGGGGAACGCCCCATCCCCAGTTGTTTGTGTCTGGGACCGGCCGGGTTACTGGCATCGATGCAACAACTCGCGTTGCTCTTCTTGAGGCTTCCTGTGGTTTCAGAGGTGTTGGCTTGCCCTGTCTTTAGAAGAGAGGTGCCACCTCGGGCTGCTCCACGTCCGGCGGTTGCAGGGGTTATTTTGGGTGGCTCATACCTGAACTTTGAAGAAAAACAGGCAATGTTTTGCGATCGCTGCTGCGGGCCCGCGCCCTCCCTGCCATCAGTGATCGCATCGTGCTGCCGGGGTCACCGGGTGGATGCATCCACATCCCTATGGTGACGGTCCCCATGATGCTGGGGGGGTCCTGGTGGCCTCCTTGCCCCCACGCACGCACCCATCATGCACAGGGCTATCAGCAGAGCACAGCCCTTGCACAAAGGAGCTGAAAACTGCGCCTGGATGTGTGGTCCAGGGGCTGCTAAGGCCACTTCCCACTTGGCTTGAGGATGAGATGGCTCAGGGAGGTGCCTGGTCCTGGCCACACATCTGTCCCCTTCCTGGCAGGACCCATGTGGTGGCAGCATGGTCAAGATGCTGCTCTCCAGCTCACCCCTCGCCTCGGCCAGTGGCAGAGGATGGGAATGAGAAACGCTGGCCCAAACCTCTCAAAGCAAATTCACCTTCTGCCCTGCACGAAGCCCTGCTCCTCGTGGGAACGCTGCCCAAGGTGCCTGCCCATCCCTGGGGCTTGCAGTGAGCTCTGGCAGTGTTAAACAGGGCTTTGGGGGCAGCAGCACCTCACCTCCTGCAAGGCTGTTCCCCAGACGAGCAAGCCCTGGCTTCGTAAAACCCCTTCACCTCGTGGGACGCACCCTGGAATGCCAGAAACGGGGTGCAAACATCCATGGCCCTGCCCATACCTGGGACAAAACCTTCACTTACAGCAAGACGGTGCTTCCCCTGCAGCTGTGCTGCACCGGCTGCCCTGCTGAGCCAGGAAAGCCCCTGACCTGTGCCTGAGGAAGAGGAGGTGTCTCGAAGGCACGTGCTCACCACCACTGCTCTGAGTAATTGTCTGGGTGAAGGAGAAAAACTCTGGGTGTCAATTCAAAACGCCAAGCTTGCAATATAGGAGATGCCTGAATTTGCCTTAATTCAGTGCCGGAGGTGGCAGTGTGAGCCCAGGGTGCCGGCACTGGGGGTCTCAGGGTGATGGAGGCTGCAAGCGGGGAAGCTGAGGTGTTGGTGTTCCCCTGGGCTCTGTTTGGGGTTACTGGCAGCACCCTGGGGTGGGGACAGAGCCCAGCAGCATTTTTCCATGGGCTTGTTAGGGCGGAGGGGAAGATGAGAAGGGGAAGGCAAGAAAAAAGGCCCATGAACAAGAACTGGAGGAAGAGGAGAAGCTGCGTGCCCAGCCCAGAGCACCTGAGCTGACACAGGTCCATGCATCCCAACCAGAAGCAGCAGGACAGGGAAGCCAAAAGCCCCCCAACAGTTACAGGGGCTTGAGCTGCACCTGAGGGCTGGGATTGTGCGCAGAGTGGGCTTAGGGTTACAAACCCAGCAGCCCACACGGGATGGAGGGAGCTGGGGGGAGCAGCCTGGTGCCACCGTCCCTCTGTGCCCCCTCGCAATGCTGCTGGGTTGTGCTGAGCCTCCAAGGATGGGGCTGTGAAGGCGCAAAGGCAGAGAGGTCCCAAGACCTGAGAGCCTCAGAATCAGCAGGAAAATGAAGCAAAAGGGGAAGAGAAGAAAAGGGAAATGGAAGGAGCAAGAGGCCGGGGCAGGGGTTGGGGGTGGGGGGGGCGGAGAAGTGAAATCAGTACCGGGAGCACTGGGGTGAAAGCGGAACCGCGGGGCTGGTGGACACAGGATGGGTGCACAGAGGGGTTGTGGGTGGCTCCAGCCACAGATGTCCCCTCTTTGGGGAGTTTTCTTTGTGCACGGTGGGATCGCACCCACCCCAGGCTGTGTGGAGCTCCATGATTGCTTAAATCACAGCCCACGATTTTCCTTCCTGCTGTCCCCAAGGACGCTGACGGAGCAATTTGGGGTGGCAGGACAGCAGGTACTTGGGGTTCCCCAGGCAGGGCTGGGGGTGATGCTGCTGTGATTTTTGCCCATTTTTGCTACCAGCAGCTTTGGGGGAGCTGGATCCTGCCGCAATCACTGTGCCCTCTCCCTGCAGGGCAGCAAGGAGCGCTTCCACTGGCAGAGCCACAATGTCAAGCAGAGCGGCGTGGACGACATGGTCCTGCTCTCCAAGATCTCCGAGGAGGCCATTGTGGAGAACCTCAAGAAGCGCTTCATGGATGATTACATCTTCGTATCCTTCCCAGAACAGGATTGAGGAGCGGCAGGGCCGTGCTCCAAGACTTTGCAACGCACCCATCCCTGCGTGATGCTGGGGTGGGGTTGGGACCAGCCGAGGGGATGCAGGTCACTTGGCACTGCAGAAATGGTGCAGCCCACGTGTGTCACCGCTGCCCGGGGGAAGGACCCCTCGCCCTTTGCTGGCAGCGTGGTCCCACTGGTTTATGGCCAGAGGTTCAGCCCCTCAGCATCCCTGGGCATCATCCCCTCCTGCCCTCAGTGCCCACTGGGTGCTCTGCACTGACTGCAAACCCAAGCAAAATCCCAACTGGGTGAGAGCATCCGTGCAGGTGCAGCAAGATGCTGCTGCATCGCTTGCTTCCTCACTTTTGGGCCCTGTCTGTCACCATCAAGCCAGAGCAGGCTGCAAAGCTCCGGTCCCTTGCGTGCCATCACCCAGCACACGTTTTTGCGGTCGCTGTCTCTGTCACAGAGGTGACACAGCTGAGCAAGAAGCATGAGTTTTGGAGGCTCTCAGGCTCCTTGGTGCAGGCAGGGAAGCTGTCCGTGGTTGAGAACCCAACATAGCACCTGCTTGGGTCTGCAGCCAGTGCAGCACCCAGCCGCGTTGCACCCCGTCCCAGCTCCAGGGGCAGAGGAGAAGCTCCCTGGCTGCAGAGTGGGACATGGCAGGGAGCTGGGGTGCGGAGCCACTCGCTCTGTGGTTTCCCCAAAGCTGCAGCTCTGGCCTTACAAGGCGATGCTCTGCCCCCGGCTGGCGGTGACGCAGCCATCCGCCCGCTCTTTCGGCAGCCCCAGGGCTTTAAATGCCTTTGGGGGTTGGGTTTGGGCCTGGCTTTTTTTGGAGGAGGAGGAAAAAATACCCCATGCAGCCTCTTCCTTTTTTTGCGGTGCTGCGTGCAGGGCCCCCATCCAGACGTGACTCAACACCCCGCGCTTCTGCATTTCCCAGAAAAGCCCCTCAACTCCTGCCCCTGCCTGCTTCCCCCTCCCCTGAAAATGGGACATGGGCACCGCACCATCCCCATCTCCATGCCCAGCATCCTCCCCAGGGCACCACGCCTCATCCCCATCCTCCTGCTGCATCCCTTGCAGGCACAGCCCCGAGGCACACCTGGGTGATTTGGGCATGCTGCATGAAGCCATAGGGGGACCTGAAGGCTGAGAGACCACCAGGCCCCAAGCTGAAACCTCTCATGACAACCCTGGTGCTGCTTTAGGAAGAGGCAGGGACCCCCCGCCACCCGTTGCTGGTGCTGGCACTGCATCCCGACACAGCGGGCAGGAAGGGGGACATGGGAGGGGACGCATGGACCTTGACCTGCTGCCCAGACCTACATCGGGCCGGTGCTCATCTCCGTCAACCCCTTCAAGCAGATGCCGTATTTCACCGACCGGGAGATCGAGATGTACCAGGGGGCGGTGAGGCTGCAACGTGCGGGGCTGGCGAGGGGTTCATCAGGGTTCATTGGCTTTAATGCGGTGCATTTGCATGCAGCTGCTTGGGGTTGTCCCATGGGTGCACCCTCTGAGCATCGCAGGGGTCAGCGCTCCCAAATGCATCGATGGGGAGTCTGTAACGAGGCTTGGGTGCGCATCCACATGCCTGGGAAATTCAGCCCGCAGCGCATGCCAAAGCAACCCAAATGTGGTGGAATGCAGCCCAGCTGCCCAGCTCTGCCCCCTGTCCTTCCCCAGGTGCAGGGGATTTAAGCAAGCACTCGGCAAGTGTGGGCAGAGTTAAGGGGATTGCAGCCAGGGCCGGTGGCTGCTCTGTGCTCAGAGCTGCTGTCCTTGCCCCCTCATTTAGGCTCAGTATGAAAATCCCCCCCACATCTACGCCCTGACAGACAACATGTACCGAAACATGCTGATTGACGGGGAGAACCAGTGCGTCATCATCAGGTAGGGGGCGGACGGGTGTCCCCACACCCTCCCCCAGCACCCAGGGGTGTCCTGGACAAACACAGAGGTGAGGCAGCCGGAGCCTCGTGCCAGCTGTGGGGCTGGGGGCTGTAGTCCCAGGCGGGGCTGGGCCTTGTGCAATGCACTTTTCCGGCCAAGTGTTGCAAGGGAAGGGGTGAGGATGTGGGGCAAGGCCAAAACTTCCCCTTCAGTCTCTGAAGCCTCCCCTCCAAAATCCAGCAGCGAGAAATCCAACGCCTCCTGCCGCAGCTCCTCTCCCAGCCCTGGTCGTGTCCCAGAGCACCCAGAGCAGTGGGGCAGCCCCGTCTCCCTCCATCCCCCAGGCCCTGAGGGACTCAGGGCCCCCCATCATCCCACGAGACCACCCCAGGGGCCCCCGTTTCACTTCTCCTCTGCTGTTGACAGTGGAGAAAGCGGGGCTGGGAAAACAGTGGCAGCCAAATACATCATGGGCTACATCTCCAAAGTGTCTGGGGGTGGTGACAAGGTGCAGCACGTGAAGGACATCATCCTGCAGTCCAACCCGCTGCTGGAAGCCTTTGGCAATGCCAAGACCGTCCGCAACAACAACTCGAGCCGCTTCGTAAGTCACCAGGCCCGGCACCATGCAGTCTCCCAGACAGCATTTGTCCCCGTGGATGCACTGACAGCTCTGTGCCCGCGCAGGGGAAGTACTTTGAGATCCAGTTCAGCCGGGGCGGCGAGCCCGATGGGGGAAAGATCTCCAACTTCCTGCTGGAGAAGTCGAGGGTGGTGAGCCAGAACGAGCACGAGAGGAATTTTCACATCTACTACCAGGTATGGGGCCGTGGGGCCAGCTGGGCGCAGGGCTGGGGCCAGGGACTGCAGCCCCCCGCCCTGGTTTCTTGCAGCTCATCGAAGGGGCGTCCCAAGAGCAGCGGCAGAACCTGGGCATCATGAGCCCCGATTATTACTACTACTTGAACCAGTCGGACACGTACCAGGTGGAGGGCACGGACGACCGCAGCGACTTCCTCGAGACCATGGTGAGTGTCCCCAGGGTGGGGGGGTCCACAAAGCTGTCTGAGGCTGAGCTGGGGCTGACAGCCCCCCCCCTCCGTGCACCTAGAATGCCATGCAGGTCATCGGCATCCGGGGCGAGGACCAGCAGTTGGTGCTGCAGATCGTGGCCGGGATCCTGCACCTGGGGAACATCAGCTTTCGGGAGGAAGGCAACTACGCCCGGGTGGAGAACGCTGACTGTGAGTAGTCAAAACCCTCCTTGCTCTGGGGGGAGCGAGCTTAGGTGCCCACAGGGATGCCTGGCAATGGATCACAACCTCTCTGTAGAACAAATCCCCCAGCAGAGAGAGGTGGCATCAGCATCTTCCCTGCATGAGGCACAGGGAAACTGAGGCAGCGAGCCAATGGCACAGCCAGAGGTGTGACAGCAAGTGCCTGGGAGGGGAAGGAGGGCAGGAGCTGGGTGCTGTGGTGCAGCAGAGAGAGGGCAGCACCCTGGCCCCTCAGCTCGTGTTGCTGCCCCAGTGCTGTCCCCCATCATGTTTGAGGGGACTGGGGGACATCATGCAGGGGGGGTTGGCAGGCAGCACTGACCCCCCCCCTCCTCTGCCCAGCCCTGGCCTTCCCCGCCTACCTGCTGGGCATCGACCGCGACCGCCTCAACGACAAGGTCACCAGCCGCAAGATGGACAGCAAGTGGGGCGGCCGCTCCGAGTCCATCACCGTCACCCTCAACGTGGAGCAGGCGGCGTACACCCGGGATGCCCTGGCCAAGGGGCTCTACACGCGCGTCTTCGACTTCCTCGTGGAGGTGGGGGCCGGGGGCTGGAGGAACAAGGAGGCAGGAGGGGGACGCTCGCCGGTCACTTACATTGGCTCCTGCTGTCCCTCCCTGCAGTCCATCAATAGGGCCATGCAGAAGCCGTACGAGGAGTACAGCATCGGGGTGCTGGACATCTACGGCTTCGAAATATTCCAGGTGGGTGCTGCTTTGCTGGGGATTCACCTGCTCCAGAGAAGGGGTCCTGGAGCAGCAGCCAAAGGCTCTGCTGTTTGGGGTCACCCCAGTGTAGACACCAACTCAGCCCCATCTTCTCTTTCTTCTTATATCATTTTCTAGAAAAATGGTTTTGAGCAGTTCTGCATTAACTTTGTGAACGAGAAGCTGCAGCAGATCTTCATAGAGCTGACCCTGAAGGCAGAGCAGGTACGAGGGGGCTGAAATCCAACGGGGCTGCACCCAGCACCCCAGTTCCCAGCCCATGCACACATCCCTTGGGTACGGAGCCCCACAGCTCTCCTTGTCCCCCCCCACTCCCCCAGGAGGAGTACGTGCAGGAGGGCATCAAGTGGACCCAGATCCAGTACTTCAACAACAAGGTGGTGTGCGACCTGATAGAGAACAAGCTGGTGAGTGGAGCCCCCACCCCGAGGGGATGCTTCCTTTGGAGCTAAGGCACTGGGGAGCAGTGGGACAGGGCAGGACCCCTGCTGGGTGCACCCTCAGGGAACAGCACCTCCATGTCCTTCCCCCAGGGTGCAGCTCAGTGGAAAGCAGCTTTGAGCAGCACAGGGCAACCTGACCACAGCCAGGTGCGGGATAGGGTCACAGCCTTCAGTCACCCCTGGCTTTGCTCTCTCCCCCACCCCAGAACCCCCCCGGGATCATGAGCGTCCTGGATGACGTCTGTGCCACCATGCACGCCACCGGCGAGGGTGCGGACCAGACCCTGCTGCAGAAGCTGCAGGCGGCCGTGGGCACCCATGAGCACTTCAACAGCTGGAGCTCGGGCTTTGTCATCCACCACTATGCGGGCAAGGTACAGCACCCACACCCAGCACCCAGCATCCTGCACCCAGCATAGAATCATAGAATCATTAAGGTTGGAAGAGACCTCTAAGACCCTCAAGCCCAACCATCAACCGCCCCTCATCCTGCACCCTACATCCCCAGCATCCTGGGTTCTCACGTCCCTCCTGCCCCCAGGTCTCCTATGACGTGGACGGCTTCTGCGAGCGCAACCGGGACGTGCTCTTCACTGACCTCATCGAGCTCATGCAGAGCAGTGAATAGTGAGTCCCAGCAGCACGGTGGTCTCCGGGGTCACCCCAAAAGAGACGAGTTCAAGGGCAGCATCCTCAAAAACCATAAAGCTCTGCTGGTCCTGCCTCTGCTGTGGAGCTGGTGGCTCAGGGTGCTCCGCATCCCCGCATTGGGGCTGGGACTGGGCAGGGTGCCCACCCAGCAGCTCTCACCCGGGGACTCTCCCCTGCCTTTCAGCGGTTTCATCCGGATGCTCTTCCCAGAAAAGCTCGATTCTGACAAAAAGAGCCGCCCGACCACCGCCGGCTCCAAAATCAAGGTAGGTCCTGGAGGCTGCAGGACAGCAGCTGGGGGTTGCTGGGCTCCCACCACCTCCTTTAACACTACAGAGGCCGATCTTTGCAACAGAAACAGGCTAATGACCTGGTGAACACGTTAATGAAGTGCACGCCACACTACATCCGCTGCATCAAGCCCAACGAGACCAAGAAACCCCGGGACTGGGAGGAGAGCAGGTAACAGAGGACGCTGCAACGTGTCACGGAGCCTGGGGATGGCACCTGGTGATGGAGCCGGGACTGGCTTTCCTCCAAAAGCTGAGACCCTGGTCTGGTCCTGCCGTGCCAGGGGAGCCCAAGGGGAGCGTGGGGACCAAGCATCCCTCTGCGTGTGCATCCCCTGGGGGCTCCATCTGAGCCCTGACCCGCGCTCACGCGTGGGCGCAAAGCCACGGGGATGGGCAGAGCCGTGCCACCGTGCTGTCCCATGGTGACCCCGCAGGGTGAAGCACCAAGTGGAGTACCTGGGGCTGAAGGAGAACATCCGGGTGCGCCGGGCGGGTTTCGCCTACCGCCGCCTCTTCCAGAAGTTCCTGCAACGGTGAGGGGCCGCGGGGCTGCGCGCAGGGGGCCTGCATCCCGGCCGCTGCTCACGGCCTCTCTCCTGGCAGCTATGCCATCCTCACCCCCGAGACGTGGCCGTCGTGGCGCGGGGACGAGCGGCAAGGGGTGCAGCACTTGCTGCGCTCCGTCAACATGGACCCGGACCAGTACCAGATGGGGAGGAGCAAGGTGTTTGTCAAGAACCCTGAGTCGGTGGGTGACAAGGGCACGGTGGGCAGCTGGGCGTTGGGTCGGTCCCTGCCCGGTGCTCAGCGCCCGCCTGCCCCGCAGCTCTTCCTGCTGGAGGAGATGCGGGAGAGGAAATTCGACGGCTTCGCTCGGGTGATCCAGAAGGCCTGGCGCCGACACGTCGCCATCCGGAAATACGAGCAGATGCGGGAGGAGGGTAAGGATGATGGGGACAGCGGTGTCCCCCGCAGAGTCCCTTGGCCAGGGTCAGCCCCACGGGTAATTGCGGCTGTAACGATGAGGGGTGGAGATGAGTCAGGGTTTGCAGAGGGATGGGAAATGCCACTGACCACCCATCCACCATGGGCAATTTCCAAGCTTACAATGAAAAATAAAGATGGGGAAAAAAAAAAAAAAAAAAAAAACAAAACCATAAAGCAGCTGTACCCCTCTCCCCCACAACACAATGTTTTGGGGACAACTGATGGGTTTCATGGTCTGCTGATGCCCAGCTGGCATTGCTTCACACCCCACACAGCCTCCAACATCCTCTACAACTGCAAAGAGCGGCGGAGGAATAGCATCAACCGGAATTTCGTGGGCGATTACCTGGGCATGGAGGAGCGGCCGGAGCTGCGGCAGTTCCTGGCCAAGAGGGAGCGCATCGACTTCGCCGACTCCATCACCAAGTACGACCGCAGGTTCAAGGTGAGAGGGGCAGGGGGCAGGCCGAGCTGTGTCTCGTGGTGGCTGCTCTCGTGTGGGTTGTCTGTGGGGCTCGTGCCCCCCAGGAACCACCCCTTACCCCCCTGTGCATGCCCTTTCCCAGCCCATCAAGCGGGACTTCATCCTCACCCCCAAGTACTTCTACCTGATTGGGAGGGAGAAGGTGAAGAAAGGTCCCGAGAAGGGGCAGATCAAGGAGGTGCTCAAGAAGAAGGTGGAGATCCAGGCGGTGAGCGGCGTCTCGCTGAGGTGCGTCTCCTTGTGCCCCCCAGACCCTCCCCATCTTTTGGTAGCCCCAGCCCAGACCTGCTGCTGGCAGAGCCACGGGGATGAGGGGTCCCCATACCCTCTCGGTCTCCTT
>VXAV01002204.1:0-11467 GCA_013399715.1 Alectura lathami | reverse complement strand
GGGAGTAGGCGGGCCCCCCCCCCCCCCCCCTTTCCAGTGCTGATCTGCATTTGTTTTAAGGTCTCTTTCATGTACTCTTTGAGGCTCGTTTCCTGTTCTTTGTAGAACACAATGCTTCCCTCCCCAGCCCCTCCTCGCCCATCCCAGGGTGGCTTTATCTCCCCTCCCTTGGGATTCTCTGCGCTGGGTTCCCTCAGAAGCTGCGTTTTATGTTTGTCTTCAAGTACAAAACCCCGCTCTGATTTCAAAACTCCGCTCTGATTTCAAAACTCCGCTTTCATTTAACGGAATTGATTTTAAAGCTGTGTCTGGTATTTGATGTCTGCTAGATACATTTAAACTGATCTAAACTTTCTGTGTTTGGGCAGATTAACACGAAGCTGGTAATTCACTGTGCAAGTGACAGCAACTGGAAGGCTGGATGCTAAATGCTGACTTGGGTCGAAATTCAGATCTGGGGCTTTTCCTGCAAGCTGGGGCACAGATGCTCAGAGTAACGTATCATCTCTTATACAACACAGTATTACCTCTGTGTTTTGCATCACTTTAACTACTTCGCTCCTAGCCTAGTGCCTCCGCAGTGTGAATCCTGTACAACCGAGCCATAACTGCTGCCTGCGCCACAAGGGCTTCGCACCACACCACACTCCTGAGTCTCCAGAATAGAGGTGAGATCCCCCAGGCCTCCTGGCTGCAGCTGGTCCTGCAGGGATATACTGGGATCCAGCCACGGGAGAGGTGTAGGGACACCAGAGCAGCTGCAACAGCTTCTCCGGTGGGTACCTTCGCACCAGCCCCGGGTGGAGATGGAGGAGCATGCAGTCATTTCACCAAGGGCATCTTGCTCCTGAGGCCTTCCAGGGAGCTTGGGAAGATGCAGTGATTTCCCATAGCTGGAGGATGCGATCAAGAGAATTTATTGGAGATTTACAAGCAAATAACACATCGTGTGGGAGACCAGAAAAACAGTGTGCACCCCAACAGCCCACCAAGGAGAAGGCAAATAAAGTTAACACAGCCCTCAGCAGCCTTTGGAATAAATTCTCGTGGTTTCTTTATTTTTGCTGCTGGGATCTGGGGCTCTGAAGCTTGCAGGGCCGCTGCAGTGCCAGCAGAGGGAAGCATCGCCTCGGTGCTGCGGGGACCGGCGCTCTGCCGCGGCCCATTGCAGGCTGAAACCTGGCCGCAGCTGGACCTGGGGCTGCCCTGGGGAGGGTGGGAGCTACAGGGAGGATGAAGAGGGACTCCTTACCAGGAGGTGTAGTGACAGGACAAGGGGTAATGTGCCTTAAAGCTAAAAGAGGGTAGATTTAGGTTATATGTTAGGGTGGTGAGGCCCGGGCTGCCCAAAGAAGCTGTGGTTACCCCATCCCTGGAAGTGTTCAAGGCCAGGCTGGGTGGGGCTTTGAGCACCCTGATCCAGTAGGAGGTGTCGCTGCCCATGGGGCTGGAACTAGATGCTCTTTAGGGTCCCTCCCAACCCAAATCATTGTGTGACTTGATGATTCTGTGGCCACCAGATAGCCCTTTGTTTCTTCGGGCTAGAGAGATGCGCCCAAAGAGATTATACACCTCCAGGCACTGAGCTCTAGCGTCTGAAACAGGAGTTGTTGTCTGGGGGATCCCAAAAGGCAGCAAGGAGAAGGAGGCACGTCCAGCAGGAGATTCAGCCTGGTTTTCCTCTGAACTGAGCACTGTGCCTCCGAGAGCAGGCAGGATTGGTCCCCAGGCAGAGATAGAGGCATGGGGCTGGCACTCCAGTTTATGCACAGTATTTCCCCAGTGTGGAATAAAGTCACGGTTCTTTCATATTTGCAGTGCTGCTCTTTCATTGGTGATCCTCTTAACAGTGCACCTGGGGCTTCAGTCTGTCTACCCTGAGTTTGTTTTTTTCTTTTCTTTTCTTTCCTTTTTTTTTTTTTCTTTTTTTTTTTTTTTTTTTTTTTTTGTACAGCAAGGGCCTTGCAAGCTTTGCAGTTTGAGCTTTAATATTTTATCTGCTAGTCCTTGGCTGTAAAATAAAGTCCAACCACTCGCCCTGGCAGTTATTCAGCCTGCTGTGTAGCTCACAACAGAGGCTGTGTCTGGTTTGAAACACCCAGGTGGCAGACAGCCACCTGCTGGCTCCATTGGACTCTCCGCATATAGATATTTATTTATCTCAGTCCAGGGGTTCCTCAGCCCAGGATGGTTTGCCCTCTCTGCTCTGCAGCGATCAGCTTTGCTTTGCACGGTTATGCCCATGTAACCACACAACAACACGCAGCATCGATCTCAAAGCAGATCTGGAGGCACCTTGCCCATCGCTGTCCTTACTTGCTGATAGGGAAGCCGAGTGGGGAAGCTGTTTGTCCTCCATCATCTTGCCAGGGTGATGCCAGTGCCTTTTGGGCCAGCTTCTGCCAGCAAGTACACTCAGCATCACTTCATCCACACCTGGAAACATGGGGTGGGAAGGCGGGGGCTACAGCCCCAGGGCAGTGGGGATGTAGCTGGGTTGGGATCTGGGTGGATGGGGCTGCCTTCAGCCTCACCGAGCACGTGCAGTTACCACCTCCAAGCCACCCTGGCATCCCCAGGCTGTTTGCAATACCAGGCTAAAAAAAAAAAAAAAAAAAAAAAAAAAAAAAGAAAAAGAAAGGAAGGTAGTGGATAATTATTGTTTTTACCAGCTCTGTAATGTCTTCCAGCTCAGCTGGACCAAGCAATAACAACATCAATAACTATCATTATGGCTATTATTGCTTTGTGCTACCGCAGGATTTCAAATCCTTTGTGAGGAGTCAACACTGAGGGAGAGACCACAGAAAAAACCTGTCCCAGGAGCTTACAGGAGGCACGCAACACAGGCAAGAAATAAACTTGAGGTGCCTCAGGCCCGTAGATGTTCCACTGATGTTGAGGTTAAGCACAACTGTGCTGGCAGACGCCTCCAAGGCCCATGAAACACCCCAGCTGTGCTGGGCACCAGCCTGGAAGACTTAAGACATGCAAGCAAACAGACACCAAGTGTTTGTGTAGGATGCTCAAATGCCACTGATCTTTGCCCGTATCACTGAAGCAACACCCTTTGGAGTATCACTAACACTCGCTGCATCCCTGCACCATTTTCCTGCCACCTGGATTCTGCTTCGACTACAGCAGGTTTCAGCCAGCTCGTGACATTTCAGTGCAGTGTGGGCATCAGTCCGTGGCTCCTTCCAGCAGAAATCCCCCTCCCTGACCCGTGCTTACAGCCCTCACCCCACCTATGACACCACAAAACTTCCTGCTTCCAGGCTTAAAAATCCTGCCCCCTCCACCTCTTTGTCTTGTCTGGAGGATTTTCAGCCTCCATGGGCACTTGGGAAAAAATAGAGGTCTCCCATTTATCACACCATGGCTCAGCCAAAGCTGCATTTGCCTCTGATTGGCAGAGTTTGTGCTAACATTGTTGTCGTAAGCGCAGCACCGCAACAAGAGCATCCCTGGATAAGCTGGAGCTTGTCCTCATCACCTCCGCAAAGCCCCAAGCCTGCTGGGGGCTGCTGTGCTCTGCACCTTGCACCTTGGCTGTGATGAGTTTTCAAGACACGAAAAGAAGATTTGGGAAACATTGCTCATTGGGAAACAGTCCTAGAAGTGCCACGGGGAGAGGCAGGTTGTGGGTGGGACGGCTCCGTCTCCCCGTTCCCATCGCAATGCCAGCGCTCAGCAGGGCTGCGCTGCAGAGATAAGCAAGGACCTAGCCTGGAGGCTGGGTTCCCAGGGCAGCCACCTCCGCTGTCACCGGCGTTGTGCAACCCTCGCCCTCCTTGCGCAGGGTGTGGGCAGGAACCCTCTCACGCAGGCGCTGCTCAGGGTGCAGCTGAGCTCAGGAAGCAGCCGCGCACCCTCCTCGCTGCCCCGCTCCCTCCTTTGTGCCCCGCTCCCGCTTCATGCACTGCAGCTGCACGATGGCACAGCACCGGCTCCTGGTGTGCGGACAGGGAGCCATCTCCAGGGCTGCATCCAGCCCTGCGTTAAGGCCACCTAAAACGTCTACAGGAGAGCGATGTGGTCGTGGTGTGAACACGTTTTATTGTGCCAGCAGCCGTGTTCAGACCGCCACCCGGACACAGACACACAGGCAGAGGCTGTTAGAGTGCTCGCGGAAGGGCACAAGCATTGCTCGTGATCTGTCGAGGCTGAGGTGGAACCACAAAGGATGCTCCCTGCAGCTCATCTGCTCTGGGAAAGAAGAGGGTGGCTAGTGCCCGGCAGTGACTGCAGGAGGACGGAGAGGGGACTATGAGAGCTGAAGGCAGCTCCTCCAGTGCTCCCAGTGGATTTGCACTGTGGCCAGCGGTGGCACCTCTGTGCCCTCCCCAGGTGTTGCTATATGTGACAAGCTCTTCCAAGGTGTCTTCTAACGGTGCTTCTGGTGCGTCCTTGCTATGACAACCCCTCTTGTCTGCCCATGGGGCACTCACACTGCATTTCTGTTTTCAGAATAGCGCACAAAGAGAGACTGTGTGAAATATTCAAATCTCCCTCTAGTTTCGTAAAAGCACAGATGTTTCAAAGCACATGGGATGCAGAGTGCTTCTGTGAACACAGGTGGGAAAGCAGACGAGGCACCGGGGTGTGCACCGGGAAGGAGCGGGTGGATGGGGAGCAGCAGGGAGCTGCAGTGATGGGGGCCAGAGAACAGGAGCGGGGAACTCTTTTCTAGAGCCACCCAATGCAGCCATCTGGCAGCAGGTTTAGAACAGGTGAAAGGAGGCACACCATTGAAATGGACCTGACTGCCAGAGGACATGGCCTCGAGAAATGGCCTTTAAAAACCTGAGGTATGCGCACGCAGGATTGGTCTGTTCTGACCTATGAAATATGACAGCCCAGGACCTCCAGCTAAGAAAGTGCAAAGTCACCAGCCACCAGAAGATGGGGCAGGATTATTTCCTGCTTCCTTCCTTCTCACAGTCCTTCAAAAGACAGATACTGCCACGGACAGGGTCAGAGGCAAACCTTTGCTCTGCTTTCTCAACTGCTTACAGAGTCTGAACGCAGGCACCGGTTCCCCAGACTTTACCCTGCACCTCTCCATGAGGTGCAATGTGTCGGGGGCGATTTCTCCCATCAGTTTTCAGAGTCAGGATTCCTCCAAGCAGGAAAGGATGAAAGGCTGCTCAGTGCAGGGGCTGGTTACCAAAGAGCAGCCCTGCTCTGTCTCTGATAAATTTGACACCTGCCAGGACTCGAGCAGCCCTTGCTGCGTTTGTGTCCTGAGCAAGGAGAGCCCTGCTAGACCTGTTACAGCGGTTCTGAGAAGGAGATTTTCTCCCTCTGCAGCAGGGTGCAAGCAGATAGCTTGCACTTTCATCTACAAGGAGGGAAGAAAGAGAAAAGTTCCTGCACACCCAGCAGCTCCAGCTGGGTTACGCAAGCCCGAGGCTGCAGCGTGTACAGGGCCACGCTGAGAAGTGCATGTGACAGATGACAGCGCTGGCAGAACTTCCTTTAATTACTACTGTCATTGTTGTTCCTATTAGCAATTAAAACATTTGTTTTAGACCTGTTTGTATTTCAAAACAAGCATGGGGTGGTCAGATTGGCAAAAACTATGGGGTTGACTGGTATGGCATCCTGCCTGGAGTAAAGATAATAGAGTGCCTGGGTGGTTGCTCAGGGATGATGGATTGGTGGGGAATTGCTCCTGGACCCTGAGAGCAGCCCTCTGGGGCCTGACAAGGCTTGTGCTCCGCTCCTCCGGAGGCTGGCTTGCACAAGGACCGGGGCTGGGATGTTGCAAAGAGCAGGTGTTTCAGCCGCATGGGACCTCGGAGCCACGCCTCGCGTGGGGTGCGATCCGTCTTCGCTGTCGCTCCTGCTGCTTTTAGGTTGCCTGGAGCCCCTACGCTGCGTGGTGAGGAAACGATGGTATTTACAGCTCTGCAGATGTGAACGGGAGTGGGTACATCGCTCCCGCTAGGCTGTGCAGCAGCAGCGGAGACGAACGCTTTCATTAGGCTGTGTAAAGCTCCTCCAGCTTTAGCGCGTCTCCTGCTGCTGTTATTATTTCTTCCAGACTATGATTTGCTAAACAGCTTCTAAGCCAAGCAGAGGCTGCGATTCCTGCCCTGTGGAGCCGTGGATGACAGGGATTATCCAACTGCTCAGCTCTAGCAGGGCTCCTGGTTCAGCTCCCTGTGTTTTTATACCCGGCAGCAAGAAGTCGCAGCCTGGAGCTAAAGGCACGTACCCGGAGCAAAGAAGCCGGCAGCAGGACGGAGCCTGCCTGGCAGCCTCGGGCCCTTTCTAGATGCAGGCGGTGTGATGCAGCGGGGCAGCGAGGAGCCAAGCCACCTGTGTTCCCCTCCCAGCTTGCCCACTGCCTCGCTCTGCACACCGGGCTCAGCCCTTTCGTCTCCATCCACCCCAGGGCTCTGACTCACGCATGCTGAGCAAACAGCGGCCGGGATGTGGGAAGCCAGCGCTCCCACCTCATCCTCCTGGCCCCTCCGCCAGCAGTCACAGCCCCACAGTGACCACAGATAGAGGCATGTGCTGCTGAGCCACGGCTTTTCCAGGTGGGGTTTTCAAAGCAAAATCCCCCACCAGCAGCAGCACAGGTGGAAACCTCCCTGCAAGTTGCCCTGGCCAAGCCCCTGCCACTTGCAGTGCCAGCTCCCAACCGTCCCAGAGGCTCTCCAGGTTAGGGCAAATCCCAAACCACAAAGCCTGGGATGCTGCTGGGACGTGGAGTATGGTGGCATCAGTGTTGGGCAGCGGGGAGGGAACAGCTGCAGGGAGAGGATGAGGAACAAGCCTTGCCCTTAAGGTTTCCCTGCAGATCCTGGTGCAGAAGTGATGCATCCGAGTGAGCTATATCTCACGTTAGAAGCCCAGTGGAGAGGAGGCGGAAGCTCTTAGCTGGGAGGTGAGAACCTGGGGGCTGATTTGCAGGGGATGTCTCTGTGCAGCTCTCCTGTAAAGCCCAAAATTCTTCACCCCTGCATCCCCTGGTACACCCTCCTCCAGCCCACCCCACATCCCTGCTGGCCCCAGGCAGGAGGATGCAGCCATTAGGAGGAGGTGGGATGGAGGACTCACCAGGAAATCAGCCTCTGTCCCTGTGACCTGAGCACTACTTACTGATGAATCAGGGAAGATGTGGACTCCTGACATCCTCCCCAGTTACTTATTCACCGTGTGGCACAGGATACATCAGTGATGCTCAGGTGCTTTGCTCATGCCAAGGATGCCAGAGGTATTGGGGTGGGAAAACGCATTCTTTTCAAAGATGTTTGCACGAGCCAGGCACCCTGTGTCTGGGCAATGACCTGCCTTATTTTCAAATCCCCCTTCGTGGTGTGAGGGACAAGCCTCCACTTGCTTCTCACATGATCCCTGGTGAGCCAAGTACCAGGCATCTTTCTCCAGCACACAAACTCCATCACAGGCTCCCGTGGTCCATGCAGAGGTTGTAGGCGAATGAGAAGCAAATTCCACCCCAAGCTCTTCTGGCACCGCAGTGTAGGCACCCAGGGAAGGGTGCAGCTCGCTGGGCTCTGAGCTCCCACTTCAAGCTGCAGCATCTGTCCTGGAAAGACAGCCAGCCTTGATTTAGGGGCATGCAAAGTGGCTCAACCATGCTATAAGATAAGCTGCTTCAGTGGTGAAACGTCCTCTCGTGTCAAAATCCGTGTGGATTTGTGGAGCTTTTGTAAGCCCTGGCATCTTTGGGAAGTCTTGCACAGCTGGGGTCTCCCAAGTGAGCTCCTTAGAAGTATAAAAATACTACATTTCCTATAGTATTTTATACTTCTATAGACTTTATACTTCTTATAGATTTTATACTTCTATACTTCCTATAGAAGTATAAAAAGAAACAGCTGAACTTTCCAAAGAGCTATGCCCCAGGGTAAATCCAGTCCAGGCTGTTTGGAAGAGTCATGGCAAAGCAGCTGCACGAGTCTGACCCTCAGGGACTGCATGGACAGGGACAGGGACAAGGACAGGGACAGGGACAGGGAGAGGGACAGGGACGGGGCCGGGGACAGGGACACTGGTGATGCTGAACCCAGCGCTTCCCCTGCTCCAACAAGATAACTGGCCAAATAATAAGCTTTTATTCTTTAGAAGACAACATATTTCTCCTTCTCCCAACTTTTTTCAGAGGAAAAAGGTGCTGGCCTTTGGCAAAAGTATAATCACTGACAGTTTTCATGATATCCTGAATGGGATTCAGGAGGAAAACATTTCAAAGCAGTCACCCAAAGGTGTCCCATCCAGCAAATTCATTAACTAAACAACAAAATACGCCAGCTGGAGGAAATGTGATTTATTTCTGGTAATATATGACAACAACTGGAGAAAAGTTGAAAAGTGGCTTGAATTCAGTCCCCAAAAGTGAGGCAACATCAGCTTGCTACATGTTTTTTTTTTTGAGGGGTGAAAATTGTTTTATTGTTTTTTAAGCAGCTCTCCAAGGGAGGCTGCACGGATCTGTCCCTCCCTTGGGAACAGCAGGGCTAGGGCCGGGGCGTGTGCGCGTGCGCAGGTAACCTGCCTAGGGGCAGGCTGATGATTTCAGCCTGCATTTCTACCTGCTCTTCCAACCCTTCCAGCTCACACTTCCCTGCCCTCCCTCTCTGCCCCTGCCCATTTGGGAGCACAGATATAAACCCTCCAGCCAATATGTTTCCTCTGGTGGACGGCGAGGTTTACCTGGAGGGTGCTCATGGCTCTCGCCTCATCCCGAAGCTAAAGACAGAGCGAGGCCGTTTCCTGCCTGCTCCCACTGAGCTCCAGCAGCTGGGCACGTTGTGGCTGCAGCTTCGCCCCCGACGCTTCGCCTCTCCTGAGGGAACACAGGTAAGCCGGGCTGGGATGAGCAGCAAGAGAGCTGGGTGCTGCTTTTCTATTCCCTTCTGCTTCTTCTGCTGCGCGTCTTCGCCATCCCCTTGCCATCTCTTGACTGGCAAGATGGGATTTTCCCTCCTGGGTCTGGTTCTCTTCCTACCAACCAGTAGCGTTGCTGTAAGCGTGTGATGCAGAACACCAGGGATCAGCAGCGAGTCGCTGCGGTGCAAATGAGCCCGTGGAAACCCAGCATCATGAAGAGTCAGAGCTCAGCCCAACCCACAGGCCATCTCCTTCGTGCTGCTTTTGTAGCTGCAAGCTCACCTGCTCGGGGGAACCAGCCTGGATTACGGAGAGGGCATCTTGCAATTGCAAAAGAGCGGTGCAGGTTTATCCACAAGTTGGATTGTCTGGCAGAAGCAGGAGGCTGCAGACGAGCTTGTTTGTGCCAGTGCTGTGCTCCTGGGCTTTCTGCCTTTGAAATTCTTCTCGGGAGGAGAGGCAGCGGAAACTGTGGTTGCTTCCCACCCCTGTACGCTTACGGCCGCTGCTGAGCTCAGCGGGGTTCCTCAGCTGGCACTGCTGTAAGCAGGGACCCGGCTGCTTTTCTGCAAGAACAGAACGAACTGAGGAGCGATTTTAAGACAAACTGCCCTTCCCTGTGCTAGACTCAAAGCTGAAAGGGCTTTCAAGGAGAACAAAGCTGTTTTCCACCCCTTCCTGCCCATGCTTTGGCAGAACTCAGTGCCACAGAGCCGTAGTCCCTGGGTGGCCAGCACCATGGGCATGGCCCTGCACAGCTCCAGGGGCTTTGCTGGGGCTCTTGTGTACCCAATACCCAGCCACTAGGGTCTGGGCGGTGATCCCAAACACCTCTGGGGTTGGCACCCATCTCTGTCAGCCTCTAGGACAGCTCCAAAGCCTCAAGGAGTTGTAACATATGGCGGCAAACAAGAAAGAAACATGATCAGAACTTCTAATTTTCCAAAGGAAGAAAAGAAGGATGAGAAGTGATGTGGACGTTGAGGATAGCAAAGTCTTTAGCATAGGGAAGACAAATGAAGGTTAAAGGTTAGATTTTGTTTAGAATCCTGCTTGTAAATGCAGCTTCTGCCTCTGCCAGAGGCCAGGCTGGGGCACGAAGCTCAGATGCCTTTTGCTCGGCTGCTTTGCACTTGAAGTGAAATTGCTGACAGCAAAGGGACACATCCCCAGGCCTTTGCTTCATGTCCCAGGACTTCCAGAACACCCAGGGTCCGCGCTGGTGCTTGCACCGTGCACGGCAAGCTCCAGCCCTGGGGAGGATGCTGAGAAACGGCCAACGAGGACGGAGCCAATGAGCAACAAACCCCGTAGAGCACCACTCCCAGAAGGTAGCACACAGCCTGCGAGGTGTGGGGAAGTCCTCTTGGCAGCGAGATCTGAGTCATAAGGAAAGTGAAGCGAAGGGAGAAGGCAGAGTGACAAGGGCAGGGCTGGAACGGCGCAGCGATGACCCCCAATGAGGGACGTTAGTGCTGTGGATGGGGGCAGCAGGGACCATTCCCAAGCGCAGAGCTCAGGAACATTTCCTAGGGTGATTTGTGACTCCATGTTGAGGGGAGAGAGCAGGAATTACCTGCAATGTGATGCCTGCTGGGCAGTCGATGAGTCTTTCATAGCAGGGTAAGGATGCAACATGAACGTATGCGAGTGTGCAAAGGGCCGGCGGTGTGCGTTTCCCCTGTCCCTTTGGGCATGCAGCACGCTCCATCTCCAGGTGCACGACTAACCCGCTCCTCTCCCTTCTGCAAAGGCGGCCCGACGATGCCGAGCATATTCTCCTACCAGAGCTCCGAAATCGATTGGTGTGAAGGCAACTTCGAGCGCTCGCCGATCATCGCCGAGTACTACAACACCGTGAGTGCGGGCGCGTCCCAGGGGCAGAGCTGCCTTTGGGATACGGGATGGGACAGGGCAGCCTCGTTCGCTCTCCTGCTGCTCTGAGCTCTCTTCTGTTGGAGGGTGTTTGCGCAGGGAACATTTTCTGAGCTGTAGGTAAATCATGGGGTTGCAGCAGGTGGCTGCCCCATAGAGCGAGCTGGGGTCAGGGATCTCCCGGGCACGTGTGGGGCTGAGTTCCCACTGAGAACAGTCGCCAGTGATCCTTAGCCCAGATCTGCGAGATCCTGTTATACCAGTCCTGCAGCTCTCCTGCCAACCGGAGTAAGTCCCACACCAGGGCTCATATATTCCAGCTAGATGTACAGGAGTGGCAAAAGGAGAGAGAGCAATTGCATGACCCATGTGAGGCAGGCTGGGAATCCGGAGCTCTGGGCAGACGAAAGCTGATGCTGGATCCAATTTCACCTCCTGTGACCCCCTTTGTAACTCAGACTCCTTCCTGCACCCGTCCCTTGAATCCTCCTGGCTTAAACCTGGCTGGGTGCATGCTCCTCCATCTGCAGAGGGTTCAGCACACCCCCGGTGTCTGCCAGCGCGTCCTCCCGCCTTAGTGCAATTACAGGCTGGCAGGGGCGTGAGGCACGTCGATTTACAGCCTTCCAAAGGCCTTGTTTACAACCCTCAGCAATTACTGCCTAACACTAAAGTTCTTGTTTCTCATGGAAATGTCTCTTCCTTTTTTTTTTTTTTTTTTAAA